>WOVY01000884.1:0-162500 GCA_013436015.1 Rhipicephalus annulatus | reverse complement strand
TGTACGGGAAAATTTTCTAATGGCTTTGCAAAACGTTCGATTAGCCAGCTTCAAAGTACATATCGGTTCATTCTTTGTGTTTTTTGCTTACAGAACAAAACGGCGAACTACTAAAAGATATCCATTGAAGTACGTGTTTTCACTCTTAGCCACGACGAGATGGCATTGCTCCCTAACATCGCGCGTACAAACCGTATGCCTCTATCACCACGGTTCACGACAACGATAAGCAGACGCAGAAGATTTCGCTTGCGTTGTCGATAGCAAAACGTGTGTTACAACACACGGCCTCAACCGTCGTCAGCGCCCTGCTGACGCCGCACAACAAATGGCACAGCCGACTAAATACTGGACTCTTTTTTCGTACGGAAAGTTTCCAAGTGCTGCATTACGGATGCAATGTGCCATGACACTTTGCATATTTTTGTATATCGCTGCCACCTCTATAACAATACTAATCACATTCGTTGGGGTTTTACGTCTGAAGACCACGATATATTGGTATGAGAGATGCCATAGTGATGGGCTCCAGAAATTTTGACCACCAGGGAATCTTTAACGTGCATGTAAATTGAAAGCATACCGGCGTTAAACATTTTCGCCTCCATCTGAAATGCGGCTACCATGGCAGGGATTGGATCCCGTGACCGGTGGGTCAGCATTGCGGCCATTTCTAGTAATGAAACAAGCAGTAGTTCCTAAAATGGCGTTTTGTTATGATTTAGTTTAGTGGCTGACAAAGCAGTTGGTCTTCTTCACGGAGATTTACTCAGTATAATAGGCGTTGGGATGCACGAATATAGGTTGGCTGCACAGATGGAGGGATGCAAGAGTGGAGAATTAAGAGGCGAGCGAGCAACCCACGAGGTGGAGGGCTAGGCAACAGCAGACACTCAGTTACATATAAATTTATAGATGAAGCGGAAGAAAATGAAGAAGGAAAAAGCTGAGAATTCCGAAGTAGCGTTTGGTTTGCGTAACACACTTCACACGATGGTTGCGCCATCTCTGGATCACTCTTGTTAGATCTTTGTTTTTTCGGAATCCATGTTGCAACCTACGATGAAATGCTCGATCATCTCTGGAAGCTGCATAGTTGTTCGAGGTCTCGCAAAAGTTTCAATCTACTTCGGTTAGTCGGTCGCTCAGGTTGGCTGATTGACTTCGGTGTCTATCCCTAAGAAGCGTTCCGGCCCCTGCTCAATACTTGGTTCCTTCTCAAGACGTGATCTGGCGTCTGAACTTCATACGAGCTGCCACAAATTCTATTTTGTATTGTAGCTTTGATCCATGTTCCAATTTTTGTTGGCCGACACTGTGAGCGTCTGCTGGCACAATTCTACGCTTTTCCTTCGTAGTACAGTAGTGTCTCTCTTTTGCTTTTTTCTTGCTCTCACATCGCCTGCTTTTGGTTGAAGTAGCTCAGGTGCTGTTTGGTACAGTTGTTTCAGTGCGGCGTCTTATTGCCAGTAGTATCAGAATAGCATTCAGTTTTTGCTGTAGTAGTTTGTTGGTATTTGTGCACCTTGCCTGTTATAAAGTATTTAGTGTGCCTGGCAATCTTTCCTTAAGCATGAGAGAACTGTCTTTGACCAATTGCTCTCTGCCGATGCGAATCAACACTTTATGGCTAGCGATGTTTCGAAAAGGGAGGAGCAAGCATGCGATGTAACGAAACTCTAAGCAGGGAGCGCTGACTGGGAAGATCTTTGAAACGTCGAAGGATTCCCGCTAACATTCAATGTTCCTGTTATGCACACGGAGCTACGGCAGGATGGCAGCACGAAATCACATATACTGAAACTGATTGGATAGAAGCATCGCTGGCCGAAATTCTTCTCATCTCAAACGTCACGTACTTGGTTGATACTGACATGAGAATGGCGACCTTGAATTTACCCTGCAAATGCTGACACCGAACAACAATGCTCTCTTGTATTGTCGGATATAACTTTACTTTTCCGTGGCATTTTCACTTCAGAGGTCAATGCGCACAAACTTGCCCCAATGGCCGCGCACTTCAGACTGACGTGACCACGCCTTTGGAGAACATTGCCGAATCCATGAGCTATTTCTTGAAATGCAATGACGATCGACTGTCGCTCTTCAGTGGTCTGCTCAGGGCCTCTAAAGACGTCTGAAGGTGTATCCGACTATTGTTTTTTGTATCGAGTAATAGAGTCCCGTTAAAAGTGCTATCTGTGTAGCAGTGCCACGACAAGGCCACGCTAGAGTCTGCCCTTGTCATGGGGGGGGGGGTCAGATTACAGGAGTTTGCCATGACGTGGTCTCGAGAATTTGAACAGCAGCGATCTCACCTGCCAGCTACCGAGTTTTGAAATGATGAATTAAAATCTCGTCAAGCATTTTAACCTGCCATAGTGCTAGCATAACGCGAAATAGACACGAAAGCTCGCCAGGACCACTATTACTTCGTACAATTGTTTAAATAAAGTATCTTCCAACCCATAGTCACTGAGCGAAACTTTAAAATTTACTCAATTGATGTACCAAGATTTTTGTGTAGCTTTCCTAAATAGATACTATGGACCATCTCCCCCGAAGAAAACCTTGATGCGATGCGAAGCAGCAGCGGCGCGCATGGCACTGACCTTTTTGAAACAGGCGTCGACGTGGGTACTGGAATGACGGTTCGAAGCGTAAGTCGGTGTAGCGTTAGTAAACGTTTGTTTAAATCGCAAAGACATGGAGGGGGGAAGACGCTTGTGCTAGACTTCCTTGGCTCGCGTCTCGTCGGTGTTACCCGCGCGCCGTCTGTATTCTCGAATGCCATCAGTGTTTTTGACTCGCACATCATCGGTATCGCTGGCGTTCCACTGCCGACGCCATGTTCAGCTTCCCTGGCTCGCGTCTTGTCGGTGTTGACGTTGCCATTCGTGAAAGATAGCACCTTTGCTAACCCTCGCAACGCCGGCGCATGCCGCGATGGCGTCGTGCCCGTCGGCGGGATCGCGCGTCAAGCAGCGGCGCGGTGTCCACATTGTCGGAACCGCAAGACACCCGCAGGCTTGTGGTTTCTTCTAACCGACAAATGGAGAGAGGTGGTGCGGTTGGGATCATGCCCACGTGAGGAATGGGCTCGAGCGTTACGAGCGGTGGAGAAGGTGAAGCGAGAGAGACCTGATTAGCAGTGAGCGCAAGGAAGGCGAGAGAGAGAGACGTCACCGCGCACTGCTAGGAGGGCGTGGGCTGCTCGGCATCGCTCCAACACCTGCAGCGAGGGGAGCGGTGCGGATATAGAGACAGCGTTACACAAGCTAGTCATAGAGCTGCTCCGCATCTAATAGTTTACGTTTCTAGATGTATTCCTCAGTATTTGCAGTGTTTCTGTTGCGATGTAACTATTACTGGTGGAGTAGCGTGAACAGTGGCTGTACCTTGGTTAGTAGTATACCAAAGTCACTTAGCAAAACATTACGTTATATTCTGTTGATGTATTGCGCGTACATCTTTTCCCAATTAAATTGATTATTACACGTACATTTTTTCCCAAATCAATTGTGCTGTGTCTGTCAATACTTTCGAGGTTTTCCTCTACATAAAATAACCCTATCAAATAAAGTTGAAGTCTGTCTTATGTGTACTTCTTTAGGAGATATCTGGTAAAGCGTCTCAAAAAAAAGGCGAAAGTAGACGAGCGCAGCATGGCGCAAGTCATGCTGCCACATTTTCGGGGTGTTGAAACTCGCGCCTTTTCATTTGTGGCAAAGTCTGTTCTCGTGATTATACTTTTTTTTCCTTTCTAGTTGTAATATTACGTTCAAGTTCATTCTGAAACACGCATTGCCGAAATTCAGCCGTTATACAACATACTTCAATTAGGGTTCGGTGAGTGAAGCAATTAGGAAGTGAAAAGGTCGCACAGTACTGTTATGATAGAGAATCATTTGAAGACGTATCCGTCCAGCAGTTGGCATAAATTTTAAGAAGGCGGTAATAATGTCATTTCACCTTTAGGTAGTCCGGAAGGGCCGGGAAGGCGCGTTGTTGTAGTCCCCTTCGTGTCGCCTACGTACAAGAAATAATTACACAAGTTTCCAAATAGATAAATCATCGGCAGCAATATAGCGTATGAATGCAACAGGGGTCCCAAAGCATCAATAAGTTCTAGCACTTGCAAGGTACAAATCCGTTTTTTGTGTCAATTTTGCGTCCCAAATTTGTCTATTGCTGCAAGCACTCAAGAATTGCCCCGTCATTGTCAAGAACAGAATGATGTAAAGAAATCACACGCAAGAAAAGTGAGGCGTAACAAGAGTCTTACAGTGTTAAACAACGATAACAACCTTTAAGGCATGAATGCTGTCACTCATTCCTGGACTGGTGGGGTCGATCCAGGATTTCAGAGCAGTTGCATTTTTTGCCGTGTTCAACTGTGCTCATTGTCAATACTGGGATCGGTATAGCTATTTGTTTGGCTATGGTGGTCGTATTGTCATGTTAGTGCATCTTGAATGATAGCTTATCGCTGCTAATTAGCAGAAAAAAAGGCCAGGCCTGCGCTGAAAGTGCCGCCCAGTTCCAGCGAAAGCTGGAAGAGCGGTCATTTGTATATTGTACATTGGACTTTTCGGGCTAATAGAAGTACGCTTACAACCCACTACGCAATTAATCAATCTTCGCCATGTAGGGGTGCACCAGGTTACGCCGTTATTCGTAATTCTCCAGAGAAGCAGGATACTCGCCACGCATTCGCAAGCCATTACGTGCACTTTATGCACCGGCTTACGACGATGAATAATTATGGCTGAACCTTTTCTAATGCGTTGGAAGCATTGCACGACTGACTCGTTGCGCAATTCGTTTAGTGTGACACGTGGTTTTTGGTTTAATCTTCCACCATAACGTGGTTGGATGTTAACGTGGTTGCTCCCCGACATATATATGGGTGCCCCGCCGCGTTGGTCTAGTGGTTAAGGTCCTAGGCTACTGAACCGCAGGTCGCGGGTTCAAATCCCGGCTGCGGCGGCTGCATTTCTGATGGAGGCGGAAGTGGTGTAGGCCCGTGTGCTCAGATTTAGGCGCACGTCAAAGAACCCCAGGTGGTAAAAATATCTGGAGCCCTCTACTATGGCGTCTATCATAATTTTATGGTGGTTTCGGGATGTTAAACTTCACATATCATCAGCATACATATGGGTATTTTGGCAGAGGTGTTTTGAGCGCCGGTATGTGGTAGAGTGCTTCTTGGCTGCTGTGGAGAGGACCCAGGTTCCAACCTGTGTCCTCACCTATATCAGTTGTTTTTATTGCACGGGGCAGTAATTACGCACGCAGCCATGGTGACTGAAGCAGCGGCGGACAAAAACGGCCCTCGATGCTACCTGATAACAGCTCTCGCTGTGAAAAAAGAAGGAATGTCGGGCGCGAAGACTCCCATATCAAATGTGGCCCCCTTATGCCGCTGTCCTAATTGAACGATCAACCAGCGTAGTTTAGGGGCTTGTTGTGGCCGTTATCTTGGCAGCCTTCCTGCACACGCAGCCATGTTGGCGGCCTCGAGCGAGTCCACTGACCGCGATCGTAGGCCATTGCCTCCTCTTTCATGCACACCCAGCGCTTGAGGGCAACAGAAATAACATGAAGACACCGAAGAACGATACCATAGTAAGAACGGTGAACTGCAAGCTTCTTACTGTTCATACTGAGTGGCGGTGTTCTTACTGATTCTTTTGTTTCTGTGACTTTGTGTTTTTCAGGCTTTTCTTAACAGTAGTGGCTCAAAATGTACAAAGGTAAAGTTGATTGTGCGTTTGTACGATGCGAATATGCTGGCGCAAGAATTTTTCGGAAAAAGTGCTGTGTTAAGACAAGTACAGGGTGTACAACAAACACCTTCGGCTGGCTTCGGTTTCTCGCTGAAGGTTCCTACCCTTCTCAGCAGCAAAAAGGGGTAGTCACAGTCTTTCGCCATGACTACGCCTGCTTCGGCAACGTAATAGGGCGTCATGGGTACGCAGCCAATGACTGAGCGAGGCTTAATTTACGTGTCGCTCGCATTATACCATTATGGTGAGGGTGCGCACCCACGCGTGTTGAGAGGCGAACAAGTATCCCGCGGTTCATACACCCTTCCTCTTAGTGCTAAAATTCGAGACGCATTTTGGTCCCGGACCCTCGTGGCTATGGCAATACCGCTTGTCTTGAGACACTACGAAATAGGCAGAGGACAGCGCAGCAAAATTGGAAGTGTGCACTATGAGGCCCAATATGGCACCGCAAGGCTAAGGCGCCATTTTTAGAGAGAAAAGAACAGTCGGCAAAGTTTGTGCTACGCGATGCTTCTAACGTTACCCATTTGAAAGATTACGTCACCGTGGGTGAAAAGTAATGGTCTTGCACAGAAAAGAGGGTGCGGACACTACTTTTCGAAATGAAGCGTCTGCGCGGCTCTATGATATACACAATGTGTGATCACCATAGACTTTTGCACAAATTGAGGAGTTTCTTCTGGAGGTGGGAGAAGCACACGGAGCTGTTTAGAGGCTGATCAAATGCTGCATATAATGTAATAATTGTTGGTGTTTATAGTTATGACAGACGTCGTAGGGAAGTGCTTCGGCAATTTCGACCACCAGGGGTTTCTTAGCGCGCGCACTTATATCAAAGCACTCGGGCATCAAGCATATTGCCTCCATCGTATATGCGGCCACCGCGGCCGGCATGTGATCCCGCGACCAGCGGGTCAGTAGCCGAGTGCCTTAGCCACTGGACCATCATGGCGGACTGAGCGCTGCATGTAAGTTCATTGCATTTCACGCAATAAAACATTCCATGGTACTGAATTAATTGCATTTTTTCTTTCATGTATGATTGCACGCAAAATCGCTATTACAAGTAGCCTCATAGACTTCCTAAGTATCACCACCTCCGTCTTGACGCTAAGAAAGTTTGTTCGCTGGTTCAGCATTTTCGTCAGGAGTAAAAAAAATGGCAGCATATCTATGGGGTGAATGATGGAGAGTGGGGCGAAGCATCCATCCATTCATTCGTTCTTGCTTCCGTTCGTCCACGCGTCCGTCTTTGTGACCATTCATGTGTCCATCCGCCCGTCCGTGCGTGCGTCTGTTCGTGCGTCCATCCCTGTGTTCGTCCACGCATCCGCCCCTGCGTCCGTCTATGCGTCCATTCGTTCGTGCAGTCATCCTTGCGTCCGTCCATGCATATGTCTGTGTGTCCGTTCGTCCTAGTCAACACTCCAAGTACCACCATCTCACATCTTTTCATCATATATTCCGCATATAGAAGCACCACCATCCAGTGGATATTCCAAGGACTAAACGAGAGGCGGCACACGCACACTTTGCGCTTCGTGTCTACTTCCCACCTTTAACCACCTCGAGTTCATGGTATATATTAGTTCACTGTATTCATGGCATTGCGGCTCAACGCTCGCTAAACATTTTCAAAACCAAGGAGGTTATGCCCGTATAAAGTTGCAACCCTTTCTTGTCAGATAGTGCTCAATGTACATGCCAACGGCTGCTTATGGGGAATGAGAGACAGGAGAATTCGGCTTTTAGTTAACGTGGACGCTGCGTATTTTTTATTGTTCAACAACGCACAGGAGAAATCTCCCACCGGCGCCACCTTGCAGGACAAAGCGTAAGGCATGTTACGCACTACTACGAGGGATGAACGGGTGCCGCTTTAAGGAGCTTCACGCTTAAAGAAAAAACTCGTATGTTAACCTGATGTGCGTTTTGGCGCACCTTGAGTGATCAAAATGAAGTCCTTGCTATCACGGGCCTCATGGTCGGATAATATTTTGTATAAAAATGCTCGCAAATTTATCTACTGAGACTTACTTGTCGTGACTACAGGTGTTGTCGTTGGAGCCGGTCTGCTTGGTGTAGATCGTTTTGTAGGAGGTGGTGTACTGGAAGTCGCACGTGTGGTAGTAGCACGTGGAGTGGATGTCGTTGTCTCTGTCGCACGTGTTGTAGTTGCACGTGGAGTGGATGTCGTTGTTCTCGCTGTCGCACGTGTGGTAGTTGCACGTGGAGTGGATGTCGTTGTTCTCTCTGTCACACGTGTTGTAGTTGCACGTGGAGTGGTAGTGGTTGTTATCTCTGTCATACGTGTTGTAGTTGCACGTGGAGTGGATGTCGTTGCTCTCACTGTCATACGTGTGGTAGGAGTGGATGTCGTTGTTCTCGCGGTTGTACGTGTGGTAGGAGTGGATGTCGTTGTTCTTGCTGTCGTACTTGTGGTTGTTGTACGTGGAGTGGATGTCGTTGTTCTCTCTGTTGCACGTGTTGTAGTTGCCCGTGGAGTGGATGTGGCTGTTCTCTCTGTCGTACGTGTTGTAGTTGCACGTGGAGTGGACGTCGTTGTTGTCGCTGTCGCACGTGTGGTCATCGGGAGTGGTCTGGGTGCCGGTGTACGTGAACTCGCACTTGTAGTAGTCGTACGTGACACCGGAGTCATCGTACTCGGTGTAGCACGTGTGGTGGTGCCACTTGGTGCAGGAGGCCCCGTACTCGGAGTAGCCTCTGTGGTACTCACGTGTGGCACAGGAGGCGCTGTACTAGGGTACGCCGGTGTCTCGAAGGGAGTGGAATCTGTGGGCTCTCCATGAGGACCGGGTGTTTCTATGCTTACATGCTGGCCGGTCGTACTTGCAAGCGTTACCACCGGAAGTGGATTTGGTCGAGCTGGAGGATAACCACCACCACCACCGCCGCCACCACCTAAACCTCCTCCACTATCACTGTCTAGATCCGTCTGAGCTAGAAGATCCTCATCACCTGATGAAAAGAGTGAGAGCGGAGACGTGGGTGAAATATGTGACACAGAAGAGAAGGCAAACAACACGCAACCTTATCGAAAGTGTGCGGTGAGAGTTCGTTTTGCGTTACCACAAATGGTTGATTCTTACCACTCGTAGCCAGAAAAAAGGCGATGGCAAAGCAGCACAGCACGAAGGTGACGCAGAAAATAGTGATTGTGGAGTAGTGCAACGTCGTCGAAGAAGATTCGCTTCTGTAAAAAAGATGACTGTGTTGAAAAGATTTTCACGCCTGCAAGTTTGTAGAGGTAACAATCTTGTTGGATGAGGCACAACCTCAAGACTACATCATCATCTTAGTTTCAAGCGCATTTTCGGTAAAACTACTGCTTTCAATTTATCAGCTGTACCTCATGCCAAATCTTCCTGGATTGATCTGTCTGAAGAAACTGTTCCGATAAGCGATGATAAGATATTTCGTGGTTATCTGAATGCCCTTTTACGTAATTGCTTCGATTTTTGTTCTACACTTTTACCAAGTTTTTCTGTTCTGCTTGTTCACCGTGTTCTTTATCAGTGTACAGTTGCCTTTAAATGTATTTTGGAGTGGTTTATGTTGTATTTAACCTGTTATTGTATTAATGTCTGACGGGTCAGTAAGATGTATTGTAAATAAATAAATAAAAAAGTATAAAAGTGTGACAATAGGCTGGCATGCGGAATGAAGTAAACATCAGTTCAGTAAATGGGTTTCTCAAGATCCTGATTCGGACTGTGATGTGCATTGCATGCACTTGAGAGGGGCGAAAGTGTTTTCATCGTGGTGTATACAGCCACCGAAAGCCATTAAATCACACTTTAACCGCTAGGGAGCGAAACGAGAGGGATGATTGCATTTCGTCTCTGCAACAAACACCTAGCCTGTGGAGATATTAGCTGCAATGTCGAGGGTGTCCCATGCACACTTAGGGTGTAAATGTAGCACGATATGGAGAAACGTTCACTTCTGGAGAACTTTCCAGTGCAGTGGCGACCTCGGACGATCAGTACGTTCCTGTTTCGTCCTCTTGTTCCTCTTCTTCGATCCCATATATATGTACCTATGTGTGCCCATACATCCGGCGTGATATGCAAAAAAAACACTGATGGGCGAGAAAACGGGCAAAGAAAGAAAGAGAAAAGGAAAGAGACAGAAAATAAGGCAAAGAGAACTTCTTGGTGACACAAGGTGCAAAGTCGTGTAACCGCGATTCCAAGGCGAGCGTAATAACCACTCATCTATCCAGACGCGGGAGCATAGTATAAAGTTGCATAGTTTTGTATAGCAATGGGGTGAGAAAAAAGTCAAAGTCAAGGTTAGGAGCTATCGCAAGTGTGAGGGGGAGAAAAAGTGGTAGAAGAGACCCAGTATAAAGATAGAAAGTAAGAGATAGAGAGAAATAAAAAGAACCGTCCAAGCACTCCGTACAAATGGCTAACCAGCGAAGCGGAAATATTTGCCCACAGGTATACGACGGCAAATGGTACAGCCGAAGCCGCTCGATAAACTCACGCCGAAAGCGGGCGTCGACTCCACCGAAGGCGTTTTCGTCATTGCCTGGTTGACGCTGCTTTGGCTGCAACGCCGCTTACTCGGCTTGTAAAGCTGCCGGATCGTCGGTACGCAGTTGCTGCTTGTTGTTACCTCAAATATACTATTCTCGTGGTTATGGAAGTAAGCGTAGCTACTAATAAATGTCCTCTTTCCAGTGTAACTTGAGTCTTCCGTGTGGAAAGATATGTGCGAGTGATTGCATTACGCACAGGAACACTTCAGAAAATCACATCGCGAAGCTAGAAAGGTGTCAAGAAGGTTCTTTCTGTGAGGCATACTTACGGTATAGCTGACACTAGAACGAAAAGATTAAAAGTTCAAATCTCTGTAGTATTACGCAGAAAAAGTTCTGCAAGAGAAAATAAGTGAACAGGCGAAAAAGGGTTTCATAATGACCTCAGCACTTACCATTTTGTGAGATCTCTTGAAATTCCATTGCTGAGGGAAATGGAAATTGTGAGTGTTCATCAGTTCTCCCGCAGCGTAGCAGCCAAAACTTTTATAAATACATGAAATCGTATGGCAGTTGGAGGCAGGATGAAGGTTATACAGGGCGTCCCACATAACTTGAGTCAAGAATTTGAAAATGAAAGGCACTTAAGTGGCGAATTGAACCAAACACATACTACTCGTGCTAGCCTGTAGGTACTCGGGCTATGTTTCATCTCTCACCATACTAAATATTTAACATTTCCTAATTACCTATCTTTGAAATTATGGGTTGAAAACCCAAAATATGAACACTGAGATGTAGAGCACTTTCAGAAACCACCGACTCAATTGTTTTATCTACGATACGTCTAGCGCTGTTATTTTTTCCGCGTTGTAAAGAAAGCCTATAGCAGCACTATAGCAGTGCGCTCACGGTCCGTCACACGGCTTCTTTTTACATTTCGCGGGCTTTCTTTACAACGTGGAGAAAATAACAGCGCGGGACGTATCGTACAGGAAACAATTTAGTCGGTGGTTTCGGAAAGTGCCCTACATCTCAGTGTTCATATTTTTGGTTTTCAACCCATAAATAAAACTAGACAATAGGGAATTATTATTTAATTAGTAATACGAGAAATAAAAAAATAGCCTGAGTACTTACAGGCTAGCGCGAGTAGTATTCGTTTGGTTCGATTCGCCTCCTAAGTGCCTTTCACTTTCAAATTCTTGGCTCAAGTTATGTAGGACACCCTGTACATGGCACTTCTGAAATGGGGGTTGCTTAAGTTCCTGTTTACCTAAAAAAAATACAGCTTTACAGTTTTAAAATACAGCTCTTCTAGGGCTGTATTTTAGCGGGTTGTAACCCAGCGATGTCCGAAGCATCGCAAGCGAATGAGAGAATGAGAAGGTAATACGTAAAGTAAAGCCACAAACGCTATCGCATTCCACTCATATATGAGAAGCTGAAACGTCCACTAATATTTTGTTCTATATTTTGCAAGCTGTTAACTACTCGTTGTTTGTAGATGTATTGAATATTGGGACTCGCGTACAGTATACAACGGACTAGATAACCAAAGCTGCGTGGCTGTCCTAGGCTGATGAACTGTCTCGTGCTGAAACAAGTAGAAATGCAACAGCCCATGGAATCTTGTATGCGCATGGCACATTGCAAAAGCTAGGATGAAATTGCAAAACAGCAGATCGAATATAACTCTAAGCAGATTTCATGACAATGCATGTCTAACCTAGTCAAAAGTTTCTGCACACTTCAAGATATTTGCACAGCGCAAGAAAACGAGTACTTACATCGCGTAAACACGGCAGGAAGAATCACCTACGGGAAACAGCGACGACTTTAACTAAATTTTATTAGCGAAAACGCAGGAAATATACATGCAATATAGCAAGCAACGCGCCATAGTACAACCGCGAAACCTATAAAGATACAGCCCAATACTGGATATATTGTTAAGTTGGGTACAACAGCTAACCTCAGCACGAACTCACAATCTATTGGGTCACAGCCAGATAGTTGAATTCTTTTTTAGTGAGCGCAGCCGAAGACATGCTAACACAAACGGGACCCAGTTGTGGCCTTTGATTAGCCTCGATTATCTCGCGCGTTAGCTGCTGACGACGTTTTGCTAAACAGTGCACATTTCGAATTCCGCTTGGCATCCACAATTTCTACAATAAGTAGAGGTGAGCCTGAACAGCTGTGTTCGCAAGATGGCGATTCACATTTAAACGCCCATTCAAGCATCTGCCTGTTTGCCCAACAAACCTCCTGCCGCAGGACAATGGGATGAAGTAAACAACAGCCACAGCACTTGCTGCGAATCGCCTGCTATGCTCAGTTGTGTAGCCGCTCCTTTGTGCGGACTAACCATTCACACGTTTAGAAAGCAATGAAATCTTTTCAGAGGCTAAGAAAACAACGTTGACGTCAACCTTAATTATCACCCATTTTTTTGAAATTGTGTGTAATCCTATATAAATAGATGAGCTTGGCGATGCGATTTGAGTCACTGGCCAAGCAGTTTTCTTGAGCTTTACGTCCTTGCTTAATAAGATCCTAAGCATCTTCTCCGCCACCGAAACCAGCATATGATCAGGGCACCTAGCATTTATTAGACGGAAAGCCTGATACAAAGCTGCTGTTTAACAAGTGACCACAAAACTAGCGAACAACGTTGCTGAAACAATAATTAGCTATTCCTGTCTTTACGAAGTTCGAATGAGCCTATACGTACGCTGGGAATGATTTCCTTCATTTAGGTTTGTATTTTCATGCTACGTAACCAAATGAGATGTTCAATCTCTGTTGTCTCTTGACTCCCAAGCACAGCTTTGTTCCCACGTGAGCCCTGAACGTCTATGCGGTGCACGACACTTGCAGACGGCTGTTTGTCGACTGCTGTGCTGTACCCGCTCGTTTCAAGCAAGCCACCACTCGTCTCCCACGGCAGTTCCGCGGCCGCCTCCTAGTAGGAATAATCACGTTTTAGGGGTGAAGCTTCAATAGCCGTGGCTTGTCTCTATTGGTGCGTGACCGCCTAGTTCTCACTCAGCATGTGCAGATGGACGGACGGATGGACAGACAGACAGGCAGATGAACGGACGGGCGTACGGAAGGACAGACAGACAGATGGACGGATGGGCGGATGGACGTATGATTCACGGTTTACCTGTAAAACCCTCCAAAGCTTCGCCCCACTCATCATCATTCACCCCGTGGGTATGCCGCGATTTTTTACCTGTTCTAGAATGCCTATGCTTTTTAGACTACCCCGCCTCGAGCGTACGTCTTTGGGCCGACGACTACTGTTTGTAACGGTCTCTGATCTAAAGACCTTAACGAAGCATCCTGTGGCAGCTCATGAGCCAGGATTTGAGGTGCCATACACTCGTCAAAATGACGTACTATGGTTGAAACGGCAGTTACCAAGCCCCTATCATCTCAGTCAAGAAGCACGAGAAAATCGTCAGCAAAACAAAATAGACCTTTACAACAGCCGTTACATCAATGCTGCTAGCCAAGATTCGGTCATGGTAAGCGAGAAAAATTTTACTTGAAACGGGCGCTATGCATGAGATGATGCAAAGTTCTATAATTTTTAAAAGTGTAAACTGCCACATTCCACGAGACAAAAGTTGTTTTTATGTAAAGCCCAAGGAGCTGAAGAAAGCCGTTTAATCTTGAAGCCACCGCATTCTGCGACGACACTTAGCCCAAGTTGCGTATGCAGTCCTCTAGACAACAAAGCAAGGACGTCAAACCCCAGCAAACTGTGCGGCCAGTGACTCAATGCGCGTCGCGATGCTCCCCTATCTACATAGAATTTCACGCAATTAAAAAAAAGTTAAGTGATAAGGTTGACGTCAAGACTGTTTTCTTTGCCCCAGAAAAGCTTTCAGTGCTCAGCAAACGCGCAAAACCTCAGTCCGCACAAAGGAGCGGCTGCATTGCCCAACATGAGAGATAATTCGTAGCATGTGCTGTGGCTGTTGCTTACCGAATCCCATTTTCCTTTCGGCTGCTGACCCGCAGGTCGCGGGATCGAATCCCGGCTACGGCGACTGCATTTTCGATGGAGGCGAAAATGCTGTAGGCCCGTGTGCTCAGATTTGGCTGCACGTTAGAGAACCCCAGGTGGTCGAAATTTTCGGAGCTCTTCACTACAGCGTCTCTCATAATCATATGGTGGTTTTGGGACGTTAAACCACATATCAATCAATCAATCAATCAATCCCGCTGTCTTTCGGAGAGCATTATCATGAAGAAATGGGCAGCTGCTTGAATCGTTGTTTAAAAAAGCATCGCCATATGTAAACACGGCTGTTTAGGGGTATCTGCAATGGTTGTAAAGATTGTGGATGTAAACCGGAATTTCAAAAGTGCACCGTTGTTGCAAACCATCGTCAGCAGATAACACGGGAAATAAATGAGGCTAATCAAAGGAAATTTCTGGGTTAACTATGTCTTAGCATGCCTTCGGTTGCGCTCACTAAAAAAATGAGTATCTCGCTGTGACGCAATGAATTGCAAGTTTGCGCCGAGGTGTGCTATTGTACCTACTTAACAATATTTCGATTATATGGCTGCATTGGTATAGGTGGCGTGGTTGTGCTATAAGGTGCGCTGAAAGCTATCACAAGCATATATTTAAAACGTTTTTGCTAATAAAATTTATTTGAAGTCGGTGCTCTTTTCTGTCTGTGATTCCTCCTACCATAGTTACGCTGTATGCACTTACTGAAATACAAAAAGACGCGTTCCATCGAGGAAGAAAAAAAGAGAACAGAACAGAAAGGGCGTCATTCCAAGTACTCTTTTTCTTTCTTTGTGCAAGTATGTTGATTCTAAATCACCAACATGTCCAGGCACCCATGTTATTTTTATACTTTGTGCGGCACCGCGATGCGTGACCGCTTATGAGAAGACAAAACTTGTCTTGTGAAATTATATAAATTACTTCTATAGACGTAGTATACTAACCCACGCCAGGCTGATATCCTGCCACGTAATCTTGATCGTGTGCGGCGTCATAGATGTATTGGTAGTCTGTGCCATATTCGTATTCGTAGTCTGCAACAGCAAAAACACAAACTACTAAGCGCTTGCTCTGACCTGTATACTGGACGTTCGTATGTGCTACGAGTCTGCATTACCAACTAAGGTTATAACTTTATCCCCCGCAATCAATGCGAAAGAGTGTATATGGGGTTGCATTGAACAGCATGTCTTGTCGAGTTGAACCGAGCATAACACACGACAACTGAGGAAGCAGCTGGCATCGCTGAGGCATTAGCGGAGAATATCCCAACCACGCACGTTTTTCGGATCTGCTATAACAGCGCGATAATACATGGTTAGCCTAAATAACAAGGAAGGACACACGAACGCCTACAGGAGCAATTGCGGCTACTAGGCACCTGACTTTGGCATCAGAATCACCTCCAACTTTTACGATACTGCTACTTAATTGATTGGTCGACTTAGGCTTGACCCGCACTTGGAAAACATGGCGCATATTTTGCGACAATTTCTTAGACTAAATTGGCGTGGCAAGATTTTTGTAAGTATTCTACGCAGAACAAGCACCAGCGCCATATTTCACGACCGTATGACATGAAAAGAATAGCTCCATCATCAAGCCTGAATTCGCACCATAAGGGCCATTACACCAGCGAACCCCATATAGACAACAGGTGTTGCAGGTGTCATTGCTCTTATTAAAGCTATGCTCAGATTTTGTCACTTGTAGTGAGCCGTTGAACATGTTTTGTCCCCTAATAAAAGAGATGTAATGCAAGCCCTAAAGCGCTGCATAAAAAGTGCGTTCCTCTTTGGTTCCTTCAGATGTGTCACCGTTTTTTTCAGCACTTGCGTGCTTGTGCTGCGAACACAATAAGCGCCCTTAAAATGCATCTAGAAACTCGCCCACATCGCTGTTCTCGGAAGTCTTATTCCTTATCTCGACTTTTTGGCATAAATGTAGCGGTGGCTAATTTTAGGCTGGCAAAGCCAAGAGCACAGACGATACGTAGTTAGGTTTCGGAATGACTGACAGGGCAGAACAAACGTGAGCGCTGAGCGGAGGCTGTAGGTTTCTCTACCTGTCGTATCAATTTTACTTTTGCCCATGATCTCATAGCATTATGATTTTACATAGGCATGAAACAAAAGAAGTTAAGTACACAAAGGTGCTGCTCGGCAACGGCCGGTGCAGCTTCTCATGGTGAATAGTGGTGGCAGCGAATGCTGCACAGTGACGCGCTGGCGGACCAACTCAGGGCTGTCCAGAGGACCCATGTGGCAGCAGAGGGGCTTGGCCTCTCTGTCCCGACGTGGGAGCAGCCAGCATCAGTCCTGGACTGATCCCCAAGACTTCAAAAAAGTTCCCCATACCCTACCATACAAAGCACTACCCTGCTGCTTCATTGGCACTTCACACCACCTGCCCCCCAAAATAATGAAATACTGCATATGCACCGTCATTTTAAAAAAATGCAGTTTAGAGAAGAACAAGGTTTCTTGTAGTGTGCATCGCAATATTTGAATCCACGTAAGCATGCATGACTGATTGCATTGCGATGATAAAGCATGCTTTGCTGTATGTGTCCATGCGGGTACTGCTTCCTGTACCAACTGCATTGCAGCGCAATGCACACAGTGACCACCGCTTTCGAGTTTACATACTATTCCGCATTTAGAAATGAAGAATTAGGCCTACTACTTCTATCACACGGAATCTACGAGTATTTCAAAAAACACTTATTCAATGTGGATTAAGTGTTTTTATACTTAATATTTTATTAACCGCAGCAACAAGAAGATATCTTGTGAAATAAGCCTGATGGAGTCAGTTTCAACACGAAAGCTTTACGGTGCATCTCGGTGCAACCGCTTGGATACGATGGCAAAATATTGACGAAAATCACAGTTCATCTCTCTTTCTGAGTAGTTGGAATAATATGAAAATGGAACGTACCATCAAAAATTCGCATGAATGCGTTGTTTTTTTCGCGTAGGATAAGCACCCAGATTTGCACTGGGCCTTTGGTGTTTTGTAATCTTCATAGAATAAACCTTGATGTTGAAATACGAATGCAGGAGAACGACTATTCAACCCTTTAGTGAACGTGCTGTTGACTCTGTCGAAAGTTCAAAACCACAGAGCACGTTGAACTACAGGCGCAGCTGAAATTATCCACTGTTCTTAACTGTTTTGCCTGTCCTGGCCTTAGTTCATTCGAATGTTAGCTTCGCTAACTAACTAACTAACTAACTAACTCAAAGCTAACTGACCAACTACTTAGTGAACTAACCAACTGAATCACTGGCTGACTGGAGCTAACTAACCAAATAATGGAATAGCTGACTGATTAGCCAACTAACAAAGCAACTACCTGTTGCGCTGAGTACTAAGAGCCCACCGTAACAAAACTGCATTATATAACCGTGTTATCGTCGATTAAAACTGAATTTATACTTAGAAGGGTATAAAAAGCCCTTTCAAATGGTCGTTTTATACCGTTCTACAGCTCAAACCACGATATGATTATGAAGCATGCCGCAGTGAACACCTCTGGCAATTATGACAATCCGACGTTCTATAACTTCAACCAACGCCGCACAGTACATGCTCGTCTAGCGTATCGCCTCTAGCGAAATGCGATGACCATGTGGGAATCGAGGTCATGACTTTCGGGTACCCTGCGGATTGCCATAATGCCTTTGCCACCGAATAATATAACATATTTGGGGAGTTTTACGTATAAAAACCACAGTACGCTTACGGGAGACGCCGTAGTGCAGGGGACCAGAAATTTTCACAATCTGGTGTTCATTACGTGCCCTGTCGACCTTTGGGTCGGCAGCCGAGCACCCTAGCCTCTAGCCTATCGAGCTGGACGCCTTTACCACTGAGGAAGGCGTGTAGTTAGAAATGTTTTTCGGGAGGGGGGGCACCCTCTTAAAATAGTCATTTTCCGCTCTCCATGCCATTAAAACTTTCGGTGTGGGGGGGGGGGGGTGCCCGGTGTCCTACCCGCTGGCTACGCCCCTGCACCGAAGTGAACCGCATTCTGTAGAAGAGAATGAGGTAGCACTCACTCGTTGTGGCGGACATTCTGGCAAGTCTGGTGCTTTGGCGGTGAAGCGAAGGAGCTACAGCGCACGTCAGACGGGTTCGAGTCACGAGAATGCGAGAGCGGCGAGCGCGCGATGCAATCGGCGATGATGATTGCATAAATTCGTAGCACATGCCACCCATTAGCCACGGGTTTACTCTCTGGATGCAAGTAGATGCTATAAGAACTAATTATTGAATTGTTTATTGACTGGAATAAGCCGGCTGAGAATAATTTTAGGCCTAAAATAGGTATGCATATTTATAATAGCTGTAGTTTTACGTCTCAAGGGATAGGAATGCATGAGACATAATGGGCGCCTGCTACAAACAACAGCAACAAAAATGCGAACTTCAGTCATAGAATTAGGACGAAAAAAACTGTGTTCAGAGAATAGTTGATGTGTACCGAAGCCCTATGAAACTCTTTACGTGGGGTACCAGTAACAGAAGCCCTCCTCCCTCCCCCCCCTTTTTTTGAAAAACGTACTTCTTTGTCTCTTGTTACATCTCAAACCCGTAATCTGTCCACAGTACAAATGCTTTCATTAGAATAAGACGCAGCGAGCGTCTATAGGTGGCGGTGAGTTCAATTTAGGAGAGAAAAGACTTGAGTGCGTTTAACAGGTTGAGAGCAGAAAAGAACAGTGATGTTTAACCAAGAGAAAAAAGAAACTGCAGTGCCCATTTCTAACAGAGAGAAGAACAAAACGTGGCTGATCTCTCTGCTTATAAATCGCTGCAACACGAAAGTGAAACGCGTCTTTACAAAGGCAGTTGAGTGGTTTTTGTGCATTGTTTCGCCACAAGAGTGAGGGAAATAATGTTACAGCAAAAAAAAACTATAATTTCATGCAAACAAAGGAAAGCAGATCAAAACTTGCAACACGCCGCTCAAGCAGAAACCACTCATGAAATGAGCACACACATGACGAGAGCAGACCGACAACTCACCGCTTGACATTTAAAGCGCGCTGCTCTAGCAGTAAGAAACACGCACGAAACAAACGCACAAGTAGACGCAGGAGAAGCGCGAATAACGCTTCCCCATTGTCACTTCATGGTATGTGTGCAGCGCGCTTTTATAAACGCAGCCGTGACAGCTCAGGAAACTACCTCGCGTTCTCTCGATGAATGTCTCTGTAAGCGTTCAAGTTGGAATGACCGTGCCGTCGCGCACTCATCGAAATGCGAGAAGCACCGACCTTTAGAGCGCGCTCGACGCGAGCTCTCCACGCCATCTCGCTACTGATGATGAAAACACCCTGATGTTGTGGAGCTCCGAGGACCAGCCAACGCTATCTGGTTCATTTGCTTGCCGTTGGCAAGGTTGCCGAAGTAAGTTCCGTACTTTTTTAGTTGCGTGCTGTGGAGCTTCAGACTTGACACAAACAGTAGGTTTTACACCCCGCGAAACAACTGTGTTGTTTTCAATCTGTTGCTATACATTTTACAACGTCATATCCGTGACGGAAATACGTCAGTGGAGCCGTGGTGGACCCCGGCATAAAACACTTTTGTGTTAAAAAAGGCAGCGCTGTCCTAGCAGCATCAAGTATGAAGCTTAATGTGAGGGTTAGCAATCTTCTTCTTGACCTTCAGTTTTTTTTCTATTTACAGTAAAAGCTGTTATCAGATTACAACGGCAGGGTGATGGGGTGGTTGTCCGCCGTCGCCAGCGCCACTGTCCGCAACCACTATCGCGCAAAACTAGAAAAAAAAATCGATCGGGAAAAAAAAATTCTAGAGCTACGTGGAACACGCAGCAGAGTGACCGCGAACGCTGGAAGAGGCTCCTTTTCTGTTGTAGACTCTCTTAGGGCTACTACAGCACACCATATACTATCGCAACTCTTACGATGTAGGCATTATGCGCGGTTTATTTGTAATGTGGCTTGCTGAAGCTATAAATGACCTACTCGTTGCACAGTTTGCAGTGCATATCAAATGGTTGTTATTTTAACCAATTATGACGCAATATCCCAACTGAAGGTTTCTTGCCTGACCTGTCAGTTGTAGAAAGTGGTTTACCGAAAGAGTTCCAGGCGCCAGCGTGATTTTTTGGCAGAACACTCGACAGCCACACAGAGGGCGAGAATCGAAATTTCGCCCGTTCCTCGAAGTCTCGGTCGTTCCTCGAAGTCCATCTATCCCAGCGAAGATGCCACGCTGGAGCTAATGACAGGGTCAAAATTAAACGTGGTGCGCATCTCTCTTCTTGCGTGTGAAGACACGCTGGACAAGTGACGCTACGCAAGCGAAATGCAAGCTCTGACGCGAGATGCAACCAATGATAATGGCGTCCGTTGGTGCGCCCATAGTTGGCACCGATCCAAAGCACGGGGCGCTTGCGACTTCCGGTCGAATCCGCCGATTTTCCCGGAGTAGGCAGGGGGGGGGGGATTAGCTGAAACGAACCTTCGCAATAATAATACCAGTAACTGTTGATTTATAACGTCCTGATTGATAGGGCACGTTTTTGTATGACGGTTGGGTGGGTGTATGGTAGATTAACGGTTTACCAAATTTAAACTCCGAAGAAAGGACCTTTATCATCATTCATATTGTGCATATATAGTAAGTTTTTAGCAACGAAGCTTTTTTAGTCTAACCTTGTCCCGCGTCTTGCGTAACCGGCAGTATCTCCCGAACCAGATAATAGATGGGGCTGTCTCATAGAAGTACAAACTGCAGTTGAGTGAGGGCATTTTAGATGGCGCTGTACCACTACTTCCAATTGGCTGCTGCGCAGGCTGTCTTCCTGATAGTATTGCTGGTGGAGGATATGAAATGGTCGAATGAAACAGTTTGTATATCGCTGAAAAACCACTGGCAACCATAAGTAAAAAGCGTGCAGTGGTGGGTAAAGTGTTCAATGCACGTAAGAATTTATTTTTTATTACTCTTAGTTCTTTCATGCGCGTTACCAGTGCCGAGTTACGAATGCAAAACAGTTTAGTTTATTTGTTTCCTTGCACCTGTTTGTTTGCGTCTTTTATGCGCATGACCTAACGTTTTCGAACTGTATCATTGGAACCAGGCCCCGCTGGATATTGTTGAAACATATGCATTATCATTCTGTTTTTGTCCCCGCACTAACACAACACTCAAATATGGTTAAACTTCATTTCAAATCACATTATTAACCCGATATCGTTTTAACACGAGCTCGTTTCGCAGTAATTTTGAAGTCGTTGGTTGTGACCAAAAAATCATCATGTTTGCGTGACAAAAAATGGGGCATTTTAGTGTGATTAAAAAGCCGAAAATGTAAAAAAATTGATTATTAAAATACTTGGGGTCAGGGTGGGCATTGAACCTGGGTCCTTTGCGGGGCAAGCGGGCGCTCTACCACCCACCTCCAGCTCCTTTTTTTTCCATGGTATTTAATAAAGTACTTGGGCAATAAAGACAATATCAAGCGAACAAAAGTACAATCAAATCGCCAAAGTAAGCGCTCAAGCGTTACTCAAAAAACTAAATGGCTAACACAGCGTGAGTTCCTCACATGAAGAGTTCTTCACATCGTGTTATACAAACAAAAAAGGGGTGAGGTCAAACAGTTCTCTAAGACGGAGTACCAGTCCGGTCTAAAGTCTAGCTCGTCGTAGATATTTTTTAGGTGGATAGCCATTTGAATGAAGTGTGCGCTTGAAGAGGTGGTTGGCTCTGCATTGCGGTCTTGCATTCGTGTCTTCCACAAGCTGTGCAAACCCATGAGGAAAAACATATCATATGGTACTTCATCATGTGTTGCTGGCAGAAGATAACGTATTGTGTGAGAATTAATGACGAAACGTTTTTTCAGTGCTCGCTGAAGGACATCCCAAAATAGTATGGCATCTTTGCAGCTAACAAAGCAATGTTCAATCGTTTCCGGCACATCACATAGACGGCAGTTAACAGACGGAATGAAAATACCTTTTCTTTCTAACCATGTGTTTACCGCCAATGTTTCAGAGTGGAGTTTATAGAAGAATGTTTTTGAATTCGGTGGAATGTACATTTTGCGCACTCGCTTCAACACATCGTGACCAGGAAGATTGGCGTACAGTGAACAGTACAATGGAGATGGGAAGAGTGTACTCAATAGGTCCTTATAAAGCACCTTGCGCGTTACTGAGTACAGGTATTCTACAGAGAAGCGAGCTTTAAGGAACTGAACTGCGAGGTAAACTTCCTGCATGAATCCCCACAAGCATGGGCGTTCGGAGAAGTTGGATGAAACAATTAAATCTGGTAAGCAATCAACAAGTGTAACCTGCAAGAAGGAACGGATTACAGGATGAGAATTGTCTCGAAAAAAGAAGAATCGGGACACTATTTGCCATAGATAAAGGTGTTTTAGTCCTAACCCACCCTCACTAACTGGCTTGAATATATTATCACGACGCATGGGCTCAAAAGTCGAAGACCATATGAAAGTAGCGAAAATTCGATGAAAGCGTTGTATATAGAATCTTGCGCAATGAATAAGTTGCAATACATAGTAAAGTTTTGTCGCTAAGAAAGTATTACAAGTTTCAGCTCTCCCAAATATCGAAAGTCGATAGGGCACAAATGTCTGGGCCTGTCGTTCAAGCTTAGGGACACGTTCCTTCCAGTAATGCGCACTGAATCTATATGCATGCAATGGTACACCGAGGTATGTTGGAGGAGTTCTTGTCCAATTAATCCCTGCAAAATGGTTCGGTGTGCTACCCCACAAGCCAAACCACAGTCCTAAACTTTTAGAGGCATTTAAACGAGCTCCTGATACTACGCCAAACTTTTCAATAGTATATACCACATTTTCGACACTTGGTTTATCTGTGTAAAAGAATGCGACATCATCTGCATAAGCCAATACTTTAACCTCACTGCCTACTATTCTAAAGCCATGAATGCAACTCGACTGTATTATGCTTAAGCACAGTGGTTCTAGATAAAGTGCAAATAAAAGAGGTGACATCGGGCATCCCTGTTTTACTGAAGAGCGAATAGAAACTGGCTTGGAGAGTTGACCATTAACTATCAGACGAGTTGAGCATTCATTATAGCATAATTTAACGCCTTTAAGGACAACTTTGCCAACATTAGCTTGTTCGAGAAGAGAAAAAAGGAAGGAATGACGAACCCACCTCCAGCTCCTCTTGTGAAGATAGCGAAAATATCTTCCTCTGCTTAGAAACTCTTTGACAGTAGCCTTCATGCTCTAGAAGCAGACGGGTCCTGTGTACAATAGTCTAAGTACAACGTAAAATATTGCCATAATAACGCGCGATACAAACACGCGTTCACGTCGCGCCTCATTATATGGTATTATTGTAATCACTTCATAGTTAGAGCCAGTCACCCACTACAAAAGGAACACAGGCTACTGCACTTTTAAGGCCACGTAGTGGGTGCATAGCAAGTTCGAAGAGAATTCCTACACTAAGTGTTCGAAGTACACTCTAGTAACGGAATATCACTATCGCGTTCAACTCTTAAAGACGAATGCTTAAGGGTCCGCCAATTTTCAAACCAAAGTAAATTGACTTCTAGCACTCTGCATCGGAACTCGATGAAGAAAGCTACAACGCGTGGCAGACGCCCCTTCACTTTCCCCGCGCTTCCCGAGCCAAGACAGGCCACGGCTCCGGTTCGGGCCTTACACCGTGGTTCCGGCGCAGCAGCGGCGTGGCGCGGCACTTGTATGCAAGGGGTCCACGCGGGAGCCGGTGCTTTGAACACTCCTTCTAGCCTAGGGCAATCTACCACATTCTGCAGGTGGCGAGACTGCCGGTCGCAATAGCTTGAGGCCGTCATTGCCCTGTTTTTGGTCACTGTTTATTTCAACGGGAACGACATGCAGATGTACACTCTAAGGTGAGTGCAACTGCGGTAGTGTTTGAGACCAGGCGCCCATGTTAGACGCGTGTGTCTCGGATACTCTACGTGCAGGTTTTCAGCCGACGGTGCCATTACTTTGCTCTTACATGCCTGCTAAGAGAGCGTAGCGCAGATGTGGTTGGCGGACTGCAGCAGCACAGCATCGCAAGCTAGTGCTTTTAGCAGTGTTGCCGAGCAAGAGGTGTCCACTCGTCCCATGCCCGAACATACGCTTAATTAGCGGTGTGTAACTTTAGTACAGAAGTGTAGTGGCTAAGTGGACCTCGAGCATAAACACTGTTAATCTCAACACTGTTAAATTTGTTTGTAACTTCACGCTCGTACATGGTAGTCCAGTTTGACTGTTCCGCACAACACCGGCAATATCGCCGTCCCAGCGAAAGAAAAACCTGTGTCTCCGGCATTTCGGTACCTAAATGAGGCACGCGCTTTTCGTAGACGAAATAGACGATCGCATGGGTGCCCACTGTCTTGTTAGTGCAATGCGACGTTTTCATGAACGCGACTTGCAGGGTTAAGCTGCTTTAGTTGGTGGTGGATCGATGCGATGCCAATGCTTTAGAGCAGCAAGGAAAAAAAAAAGTGTGGCTACACACACTTGAGGGCAAGAACGCCAGCGTTCTTCCTGTACTTTTTTTGTTTGCTTGCTTGGTTCCGTGTTTTTAACCTATATTCGGGAGACGCCAATATTACATATCATTTCACGAACGCGTTTCTGACAATAGACCTCTACCTGGGTACGTCACAGTATGATGTCACCGGTGCACGAGCAAGGCGCCGGTTGGCAAAAGACTCCCGCTGCAGGTGGCTGAGTGGGGTGCAGTCGCTCGGTGCTTGGGGCAAGTTTTTTTTTCTTTTTAAAAGCTTGATCTTCCTCACACAGTGGTGAAATTAGCTGTGGTATATGTGAGAGAACATCTAGGTGTGTGGTAACGTACGTGATGAAATATTTGCCACGCTGGCTGGCTGTTTATTACGGAGAAATGAACACTTGTGGCGGCCTGTGCCAGGAACAGCGGTATCGCCTTCGAAAATGTGCAGTGTTGACTATTGCCTGTAGTGTGCGTTGAAAGGCATCGACAATAGGAAGAGAATAGCGCTCCGCGAGATCTTGCGGTGCCGTCGCTGCCACTTCGCATGCGTCGTAACGCGAGTCGTCGTTCGCGTTCTCGGCCCGCCCGCAGAAAATCCGACATAGCGTGCGGTGATCGCGGCACACGAGGCCTGCGAAGTGCTGTGTGTAACTTCCGTGCATTTGGGTTTGCGGTCGGAACGAAAGTCTCTAGACTTTTCTCTAGGTGAAGCAAACGCTATGCTAAATCACATATGGCGCCTGCAACTAAAGTAACGCCCGCAATACCTGCGAACGTAAGTCTAAACCTCCTCAATATTGGTTCACCTTTACGGATGGTGAAACTGGAAATATTGTGCGTGGTGTGTGCAGAGTGAATAATGCGATGCGTCCTGTTTGCGAAAACAGTGGTATTCGTTGTGGGCCGGCTGCAGTAACCGGTTGTCGATGAAACTATACGATCTGACATTTTAGTCAAAGTTAAAATGCATTTGACACGATCATCTGCGAGTGGGTGCATCTCAGCGTATATCCGGTGTGCAGAAAAATAAAAGTGCATGATCTCCGGGCGATATATACGACTACGCATGAGCTATAAGCTTGTTGTAGCGTTGCCGAATCTGCATATATATACGCTTCGCCATGGCTGTAACTCGTATTATCGGATACCTGATACGTCCTAATGGAAGCAGCGGAGATTTTCGTTTCTTTATTTTTTTTGTACTTTTACAGCTCTATCCTGATGAAGTAAAAATTCGCATCTCAAGTTTGGGCATCAGGCCTAAAGGAGCAATATGGGTACGAAAACACGTTTTAGGTGTCAAATGCAGCAAGGTAACTGTGCCAGAGAATATTATATATTATTAAGTTGTCGAGTTTTACATGAAATAAATTTTCACTGGTTTTTGAGAAACGCATGGGCAGAATTTCACTTCAATTTTTACGAGGATGTGT
This sequence comes from Rhipicephalus annulatus, assembly GCA_013436015.1. Taxonomy (NCBI): domain Eukaryota; kingdom Metazoa; phylum Arthropoda; class Arachnida; order Ixodida; family Ixodidae; genus Rhipicephalus; species Rhipicephalus annulatus. The sequence continues at coordinate 136,182 of WOVY01000884.1, read as the reverse complement.
TAACCTCAGCCTAACGCACGGGAAGAAATGTTTCTTTTTTTCCCCATTCATATCCGATCACATTTTTGCGCAATAATTGAGAATCTTATCCGTGACGTCACGCACAGCAGCTATGGAGGGAGAGAGAAATAACATTTATTTTTGCCTCTGGCGCGTAGGAAGTCCCCGACTTCGCAGGGCGCGAATGTTCCCTACCTTAAGATTACGGCTATTAGAGTTCAATAATCTCAGAGCCTAGACCTAGAGGGTGTTGTGGTCCGACTAGGTGACAGTTACTCGGGTGCCTCCGCACCCGTTAGACGGGTCGTCGGCTCCTTTTCTCCGTTGCTTCACCAAAGCCTCCTCAAGCAGCTGCATGGCCCTTCACAGCACCTCAAAACCATGCTGCCGCCAACGCTGTGCCTCGTTTAATACCCCTGTCACACGGCCACCACCAAACTCCGTTGAACACCATCAACGTAAATCTCCCCTAGGGAGTTCGGCGGAGAAGGAGTTGTGGCATTGTCACACGGCAATGACAAGGGATAAACGGTTGCCGCGAGGGGCCTCAGCTGGCGCTGTTTGATTTTCGGAAAAGTATTCTTATTTTATCTCTATTAATTTATTTGAATCCTCGTTATGCGGTTTTTACTAAAAAGCAATAATAGGTGCATATGCGACTAGCAAATCATTAAAAATAATTTCAAATAAAAACGCATTTGCTAGATGTAGCGATGCTGCTGGTGACGCTGGCCACATTGTGCTTTTAGTTGTTTTGTTGCTTGTGTACATGCCCGGTACGAAAGTTTTTATGCTGCCTTGCCTCGTGAGCGCACATTTTGTGTTCTTCAGCCATTAGTGACACAGCGGACGACGTGAGGAAATGGTACGATATTGCGCTGGTAATGACGTTGATTGGCTGGCGCCGGCCGGACCGACTCGCGAGGCACGGTGTGTAGGGCATCGGTGTTGAGAGTAAGTGAACTCTGGTGGGCGTAAATATATGTAAACAAACAAGCGTTGTGAATGAGTGCTATAGAAAGAACTTTTAATATTGCCAAAGTGTATTATTCTTTCACTGCGGCCACTTGGTGCTCGATATTTTTCTCTGACGTCTAGACTGCTGGGGACGAGAGTACCTCGTTTCGCTGCGAAGGGAGATCGTTGAACGTCCTTCGCAAAATGCTCCCTTTACCTTCGTTTCGTTTGCGTAAGGGTGGCCGTGTGACACGGACCGCATCTTTGTTGTCGTAAGGACGAGGGAGTTAAATGGTCTTCGCGGGTGCCCATGTGACAGGGGTATAAAACTGCATTGCACATGCTTCGATGGAAATCGAATGAGTTTACATCCATGCCATGCAGATATTTCCCAAAGTGCCAGTCACCATGTACATTCAAAACGTTCGCTTTTGGAAAAGATCAGATTTTTCTATGGCTGCCATCTATGTGGATGAAGCCCACTGCCTGCTAGTCGAGTCTCTCAGTACTCTAAATAATGTTTCTCCATCTATCCATCTACGGCGAGCAAATTTCCACACTATGAGCATTGACCTTTCCGCGACTGCCTTCTTCCAAAAGCTGCGACTTAAGTACATAGCAATGTAGAAATTTTCGTCGAAAAAATGCAGACACGCAGCTCTGCTATGTAGAAAGATGCCGCCGGCGGAACTTTCTTACCAACCAGCACATCCTCTGAGAGAGGGTATGGTGGGCGGGGTCCCCGCAGTGACGTCACACTGTTTACAAACCGGGAGAGGTCTATTCTCACGCGTCCACGTACGAGTGTTTCCTAACTTAGCTCAACAATTACAGTGGCGAGCACGTTGAGAGGTGGATTAAGAAAGCGGCGTCGTTTGTTGAGCGTTGACTGATATCTTTCAAAGTACTTAGTGCCGGTCAGTTCGTCAAGCCCGACAAAAACATAACCGCCGTAACTTATTGCCACAGCCACTGTTTTCTGTCTCTTTTTTTGTTTCCTGACCATAGCACGTGTTCATTATGCCTTGCGCAAACGGCGCCAGAATGTCTGGGAGCATTCTAGATTGTTATAAGATCACGTGTTCGGCTTCGGCGCGCAAACGCGAACAGCTGCGTTTATTTTCGCATGAACGTGACCACCAGACATATTTCTAATTTTTTATTACCGTGTGTATGTATGACAAATCATATGAAAATGGAGGGGTGCAGTAGTGAAAATTTCAAGACGAAATTGACTTGAACTTGGTTCTCTGTACAGACGTCTCCAGCGTTACAAACAAATTCATCTCCTGCATTCATGACGTCTCCTGCGTTACAATTTCTGAAGCGCCTTACCGCGGATCAGTTTTGGTGATGACTGATGTTTTATGCCCATTAACTGTGTACAGCGTCCACTGATGCCAACAATTTGATTTTCCGTTTCACGGCCCCAAGTTCATTCGAATAAAAAGCTTCACCTCGCGAAAACGCCGACTGCCGTTTTGTCCGCGTCACGGCACCATGACAGTTTTTCCGTAGTGTGCAAAAATTTTGTTGCAATTCGTTAGATCTACCAGTGAAGTATTAAAGCTTTAGCGCTGTGCCCACATGCAAGTAAATGAGTGCGATCTGAATTTGTTTCTTCATGTCGCCAAACAGTCAGATCTAGCTTGGATCACCAAGCATGAACCGCCGACTAGTCCAACTTTCGCTATTATTGTCAGATCTAGCTTGTGTGAAAGGTTTGTTGTTCAAGGTGAGGAGAGATCATGTCTGCCAATCACGTTCCTTCGTTTAGGTTAGCCATAGAGGTTGACCTACCACGAAATCTAATTTAAGCCTCACATGACATTCTGACAAGAGCCCGCACCTATTGATGAACTTAAAGTAAGCTTCACATTAAAGCAGTGTAGGTGTGTCCAAAACTGAGTCCCTCTTTAATCATATTCTCATTCAGTGCAGTGAATTGAATCTTAGCAGGAAAAAAAGCACTTCCCATTACCCTACTGAGAGGAACTGTCTCGCAGTCCCGCGATGTTCATGGTTTCTCTTTTCAAGCATGATTCGCTTTTCGCCACTTTGAAAGACGTTCATTGTTGTCACCTCCGTAGCATGATCTCTAAACGGAGATCGCTGCTCCAGTAGTTACATCGCAAAAGACACCTGTCTCACGACCTTTAGACACAAGATCGGTTAATGAGACATTCCTGCTCAAACCAAGTGTCTCCATATTTTTATCACAACCATTCGCCGCTCTTTTTAGCAGCACATAAGTTACGTCACGCTGATAATTTGAATACCTATTATTTTATCCGCCTTTACGGCGAGAAATCAAATAGCCCTTGCGCCAACCAACATACGTCATCATCACTCTTATAATGCGCATAACCCTAATTGTTTAATTAAGACACTTGTTTTTGATAACAATAACACTCAGTGTTTACTGCTAGCTTTATCAGAGGAACAAAAATCTAAACAGGAAAAAATCACCACAGTCTGGAAACACAAAGAAGCCAGGGCTGCACGGCTTCAAAACGGGTAGAAACTAAAGCTATGATGAGCTCCGAACAGCTCGATGTGTCACATCGGTGACAGTTTTTAAGATACGACTAACCCTGCCCTGCTTTTTTTTGTATGAAGTGTTGTCACTTTGTCGATGTGGATGAAGCAAGATGTGGTGGCAAGTTTCCAGCCCGCTGTAACTCATCTCTATACATTGAGGCCTTCTAACCTGCCGATTTGCTTGTGTCCTTTTGAAACCTGGTTTATGTTTTATTCCCACCTTTTCTATTGGTATTGTTCCTCAGTAAAACCTACCATTGGATAGCCGGGACCAATATTTTTTTTAATTTTTTTTCAAAATGACTTCGTAGGAGTATTCGTACATACCTCTCGGCGTGTTTCGAAACAAATTTGAAGGTGAAAATTATTCTCAATTCTTGCAAGACGCTTAAAGTTCTTGTTTTTTATGTCACAGAATTGAACACAGTTTGTATATTGACCGAAAATATGTGGTGAACGTCAATGGTTTCTTTGACCTCTGAAATGGCGGTAGCAGCTTCTTACACAGCAAGCAAGACCGTAAACTTATGAAAAACTTTGTAATCACGAGGTTTCATTAAAGCCGACATATCAGCAAGTGGACATTTACGATTCAGGACTGCAACCACGAGTACAAGTACGCTGGTGAAAACGTCTCCTGCAGTGACGGCACGCGTTCTTGAACTTACCCTCCGAGTTGCTCCTGAGCTGAACGTTTTTAGGGGGCGAAGCTACATAGGTCCTAGCCTTGACTTTTGTTGTCTTGATGCAGAACCGTCGCTATAGTTGAAAGGCGACTTTAACTTTCGCCTCATTGAATGTACCACGCTGTCATCACCACGTCAGACGTCAAATGAGTTTCTTAACTATAGATTTCAACCTCTTTCAAACTGTTCTGAAGCCTACACGTGGTGCAAACATTCTAGATCTTATTCTAACTACTGCTCCGGACACAATGCGTAAAGCGAATTACTTGGACGGATTCAGTGACCACACGCTACTCCAAGTAGAGATAAACATACCCCGACCTGTAGCCAGTGTACATGTAAAGCAAATTCGAGACTATAATAAAAGAAATTATCAGGAGATTAATTTTCAACTAGCATTGTTTTTTGAAAATACTTTCCTACCTTGCTTCCACAATTGATCTGTCCAAGAGAACTGGCTGCTTTTCAAGCAAATTTTGTGTACGATATTGGACAAATTTGTACCCCTGGTTAGAATTAGCAACAATAAATCAAATCCATGGTTCACTAGAGATCTTCAATAAATGTGGAATAAGAAAAAGCGGCTATATAATAATGCAAAGTGCTTGGGCAGTTTTTCTTGTTGGCTGAAATATAAAACCTGCGTAAGGCATATTGCGCTGCTTTAAGTAAGGCTAAGGCGAAGTATTATTCTATTTACCTACCCACACTACTGAAAAACAACCCAGCTAAATTTTGGAAAGTCATCAATCCCACCAGCGAGAACCAGGACATATCATTGCACTATTGCAACAACGCCCCTCTTTCAGCTAGCCAATGCCCAACGGCATTTAATTCTTTTTTCACTTTTGTGTTCATGAAAGAGAACAGTAAAAACATACCCTACGTATCCGAGATTGACTGCCAATTCATGGAACCAATAGACATTGAGCTAGACGGCATGAGAGAGAGAGAATAAACATTTATTATTAACAAATGCACACTGAGCCTTCTTTGGGTGGGGCCCTCAGTCCAGGACTCCATTGCCTTGCGTGACCCTGCGAGCCCGCTGGACCAGCTGCTGCTGTTCCTGCCGGCGTAAGCTGAGCAGTGCAGACTCCCAAGAGGAAGGGGTGGGATTGGGAATGGGGGGAACGCCCTGTGGGGCAGAGCATTCATAGTTAGAGCCATAAAGCCATAAACAATCTCAAGTTATCTTTGTCGTGCGGTGTAGATGGAATCAGTTCTAAGGTGCTAAAATACAGTAATGGTCTCAAGCAAAATTCTTCTCTATATATTCCGGAAGTGTCTAAAAACTACTATAATACCGTCTGACTGGAAGTTGGCAAAAGTAAAGTGAAAATAAATCCTCGTGTGAAAATTACCGTCCTGTTTCGCTTACATGCATTTGGTGTAAAAGGCTAGAACGCATCATCGCTTCGCATATTTACAGACGTCTGGAATCCAATAAATTCTTTTTAAAAAATCAACACGGTTTCCGAAAGAGTTTTTCGTGCGAGACTCAGCTGTTCAAACTAACCACAGATCTTCATGCAAATATGGACAATAATTATCAAACTGACTGCGTGTTCTTGGACTATTCAAAGGCTTTTTACCGGGTTGCACACTGTCGCCTGATATGGAAACTATCCGCCTTGAAGTTAGACTCCCGTACACCATCAAGGCTTCGCAATTTTCTGTCTAATCGGCACCAGTACACAACAGCGAACAATTTTTCTTCTTCTCTAACTGATGTTTCTTCAGGTGCACCACAAGGCAGCGTACTCGCACCATTAGTTTTCCTCATATTCATAAGTAATCTTCCGGAACATGTCTCTTCTTGCACCAGGGTATTATTATTATGACTACTGCATTATTTACCGTCCAATCAAAAACTTTAATGATCACCTGTCACTTCAAAATGACTTCGATGTAATTAATGGTTGGTGTAGTACATGGTTCATGACGCTAAATGTCGCAAAATGCAAAGTGATGTCATTCATACGTAAATCTAGCAGATCCGAATTTTCATACAGAATTAATCAGTTCATTATCTCGATTGCAACACAATATCGGTACTTGGGCATTATACTTACACCTACTCTATCGTGGTTGGACCACATTAAAGCAATCTCTGCCAAGGCATCCAGGTCACTTGGTTTCTTGAGACGCAATTTGAAAGCTGCACCTTCAAGCATTCGCAAATTATCATACGTAACCCTGGTTCGCCCTCAACTAGAATATGCCTATTCGATCTAGTCTCCCCCACCAAAAATACTTAATTGACACGTTGGAAAAATTCAGAATAGGTCAAGCCGCTTCATCGCCAATAACTACAATCCCCATTCCAGTATATCGTATATAAAACGACAACTTTCACTTCCACTCTTGAACATCCGTTGTTACATTGCCTTGATTTCATTCTTTCATAAAATCACCCACTCTTCCCGAATCACCGTTACTGGTCTACACAAACCATATCTCACCTCACGTAGATTAAACAATTATCTCAGCTATTCCTGTATACACGGCTCTACAAACGCGTTCAAAAAGTCGGCCCTGCCGCGTGCCATTATTCTCTGGAATAGTTTGCCTGATTACATTGCTGCCGAGACAAATTATGAAAGATTCCGTCATATGTTATCGATCCACTTCACAAACTTCACCGAGTAGATGCATTTCCGCAGCGCAAGGATGAATTTTGGGAACTTTTACACCCTACACCATCCTCAAAGCAAATCTTTCGTATGCTACGCCAGATGAGTTATTTCTGACTGGCAGTTATCTCGCCCATCGCCCTTTTTTTTTTCTTCGCGCAGTAAATTCACCCCACTGTATTGCCACTATGAAATGTATCGCTTTTTTTCAACTTCGCGCATGATATTAGTTTTTATTTTGTAACACATGAACTCGTTTAAAGATTGTTGCAGCTGTGACATGTAACCGCTCCCTTCTTGTGCTCAATAAACGCACACTTTGGCTTAGAGTTTGCATGCGTGCATCATCTTTTCATGTATATACTTATCTATAATGCTTTCTGTTTATTATATTGCAATTGCATCTTTCCTCATGTATTTCTGCCAACTCTATGTGTATATGTGCATGTATCTAGTGCCTTGCTTCCCTTACTCCATGCCCCCACTCCTGGGGACTGTAAGGTAGGCACATAAAAAAAAGTTTTACAGCAGACTTCAATGTAGACAGAGTGAAACTGTTTTCATTTTTTGTTTATTTTGGAGGATTGTAGCATTAAGTAGTTCATTATTTGTAACTCTTTGCCATATAAGGTTACGAAAAATCGGGCTCTGCCAAGTTGCAAGTTTTTGCATGCGCGCAAAAGAAGCGTGAGACAATGTTACAGAAGGGGAAAAAAAGCCTCTAGAGAACGGCAGTGTATAAGAGTGTCGGTGCATAAAAAAAAGCGATGCCACAGTGAAGTTTGCATGATTGTTTCTTTCTGAACCCAGATGCGAAATGACTGACAAAATCTGCACAATGGTCGGACGAAAACTACAGCTACTGATGAGTTTGTGGGCCGACTTGGGCTTCGAGTATGAGCCCACACGGAGCCGCTTTGAGCGCACTAAGAGCCACATCAAAACGCTGCTCAACGAGATGATTGATAGTGAGGTGGAAATGAAAGAAAGGCTTTTGAAGAAAATCGCGCAGTGGAAGGATCACCTGCACCAGCTTTGCAGAGAGCTTTCAATACCGCTCCCTGAGGTAAGATAATCGCATGAGGCCACCGATGATTTTTTTTTTGCAAAACGCATGTATGATCGTTAAACATGGGCGTATCCGCTCGTTAATGTTCGCAAATAAATTGTAACAATGTATTAGCTTTCTTTCTTCATACTGGAGAGAGTCTGCTTCAAGATAGCTTTATGATCAAATGGCACGTGGACGCACATAGTTAATTAAGGTGTTCATTGTGCGACAAATATGGTGACGGCTGGGGATATGTATTCTGTGTACGGAGAGGCTTGCCATGGCCAAAATAACAAAATGAATGTCTATATAAAATAGTGATAGCTAATCAACATCACAGCGAACAATGCGCCAGCAAGAGACGTGGACAGAGGGATTCTGGCACGAATGTTGCTAACATGAGGCAGTGTTAAGTGTGAAGAAATGTATTACCTTTCATTCAGGTGTTAGCATACCTAACAGCTGTCAAATAAAGTGGTGCATAGCTTCCTCATGCTTATCTTCTTAGGAAGTTGTATTGTATCTTGACTACAGTGCGGCTTCTTGTTGGGCTACCCAGTTCACATTTAAGAAATTTTTCAACTGTTCAAAGACAGGACAGATGAACACACACCATTCTGTGTTTCCATCTGTTCTTTTGTTTTTGTCTAGTCTCTCCCCATCTCTTCTTTTGTTTTTCTCTAGTACCAACTTGCAACGTGATTGAACAACAGGAAATATAGATGTTCAAGTTAAAGATAGAACAGGATGTGACGGTGAAATAACATGGCCAGGAATTATAGACAGTTGAGAAAGTGTCCCACCAGGTGTCACCACTGAGTCGAAAATTGTGCATATATGCGGCGCCTGCCGTAGCAGTGGCGAAGGGATCTCATGAGACATTGCACTCTTCCTTGCTCTTGCCCCCCCTCACCCCCTCCTGAGCATTGTGTATCCCTTCGCTCGACCACGGCCGGGCTGCGTATTTGAAATTGCTGTTCCCGCATCGCAAGAAAGAGGGAAAAGAAAGATTGCGAGGAGGACGCCAGGATTTGCAGACAACCCTGTTTTATTTCCAATAACATACGTCTAGTTGAACCAAACGTATCTCGGTACGGTCAATACGGTGAACTAAAGGTGTGGTTGAGCACTTCGCATGCAGCGTACGCAATGTATTGTGCCGCGTACGTAGGCTTGTTACGTACGCCCAACTAAAACTGCTCATTAAAATTAATTTTGGAGGAGCATTATCAACAGTTTTTGGACGTATAAATACTTAAACAAAATAGTATTCGCTTTTTTTTCAAAACAATGGATTTTTTTTGCTGATGCAGTGCTAAATAAAATATCGAATTTCTCATTGGACAGTTATTTCCAATAATGCACCTCTTGAGATGCCAAGCTTCCCTTCACACTGTTATTTTTCAGATGGGCTGCCAGCTATATAAGTAACGTTAATATTGATTACCAACAAACAAAACAAGCCCACAACTTGCACTACTTCGCTTCATTTAGACTATTGCCTCGCGTCCAATGGCCTAAACACGCATTTTGAAGACATTAGAAACTTTATGGTGCATATTTATGAGTACTTAAGGTTTGTGGTTGAAAAAAAAAAGCGAATTCGCCATCGAACACATAGGCTAACACTGGAATAATACTATAAGTAACCACGTCGAAATCACGCTGGTGGCTGTTGTATCCCCCTTTTCTCAATCCCAGCTTAGGAGAAATTGGCGCCAGCCGTGACAGACTTCCCCAGATACGTGGTTTCACATGTACAACTTTCGAGAGTACACCGAGTAGTTCTAGTCTGGTAGCACGTGAGCACGTGATATAGCTATACCGGTAGCCTTGTCGGAGAAAGCAGTGCAACTTACGCTGCTGTTTCATTTCAGTTCACGTCTTCCACCTCAATACTTGAACAAGAAAACACCGTCAGGGAAAACCTGGAGCACCTGAAAGAGATGAAAAGAAATCGCGAGAGTGCAAAGAAGAAGCTAAAGGAAAAAGATGCTGACTTGTATGCAAAGCTGGGCACACATTGCTTGAACATGTGCACTGTCTACATTCCGTCAGAAAAGGACCTTCAGAAGATGGAGCTTCAGGTTCAAGCTCTTGAGCAGGAGAAGGTTAGTGTGTGCTAGCACAGCGGCATCAAAAGATTGCTTGGAAAACTTTGCTTGGAAAACTTTGCAATAGCCTACCTTGCATAGGGTAGAAAAAAGTGAAATTTAAGAATGCTTTTTTGTTCAAGACAAGTGACCACGACGATGTTCTGTTACAGCAGAATAAATAACTGTATATTAGCACACAATGCAAGGTCACAACGAGAAAAGGCATTAAAGCCAGCACACTAAGCATAGGCCACTTTTCCGCGGGTTACAAACAGGCAATTTAACGCGTAAAATTTCAAAGCCTTGTTTTGACTGACATAGGGCTCGCTGGCGAAATAGTTTATTAAATTTAAAAAACTTAGCTATTCTGTTTATTTTCAAACAAAAAATATTTTCCTCTTGATCGACGCCATGGCTTCACTGACATGTTTGCTCAACGGTTAAAATGTTATTAAACATAAACAGATTCGAATACTTTTTGTACAGTTACCGTGCGTCAAACTTGCGATCTCTCCCTCCTCGGCGCACGGCGCGAAACCACTTGCCACGGAGCGAGCGTGGACGATATTGCTTGCAAGAGCGTGGCTTTGGGAACAGTTGACGAGGTAAAGCGTTTGGCAAGCCTCTTCCTTGAAAAAGTGCTCTATTTTCTTCTTTTGAAAAGGTTAGCTAGCCTGTCGCTGCTGTTCAATGTTCAATGTGAAAGGCAATAGCGGAAAAAAAGGGAATACAAGTGCGGTACTTTTGTATCATTGTACAGTAACAATGCTGCATTTTAAAATGTATTAGCAGGCTTCAAATTCGGTATGAATATATATGGAGTAGCCACGCTGCTTAATAAAGACTAGCGCATGGTAAGTACCAGTGTGGTGAAGCCTTCGGTAATTCATGCTTACTAAGCTATATATTAGGAAGCATGTCAGCAATGTCCCTCAGCAGTACATAATGGCTCCTGCAAAATTTCAGGATGTTTGTGTTGCATCAGTTCATTCAAAGGCTCTGCATGCTAATGCTTCTGGTCTTAATTACTTATCCTTCGCTTGAAAGTTTTCTCTCAAAATGAGGTGAACAAGAGTGCAGACTCTAACACAGTGCAATGAATTCGTTCAGGAGAATTAATGATGTGTTGACTTTGTGCCAGATACAATGTGAGTGAGTGGACATAGTTCGTCCACTCGCCATCACTCCGACTCTTGCTTTCGTGTCCACAACTTTCTTCTCACTCACTGCAAAGATTCCACGTTTGGACTGCCAGCTGCCCGCTGCTGTAGTGAGCACATGCTTAAAGGGAGATGCTACTTGAAAAAAAGAACAAAGTTTTTTTTAATCTCTAGCCTCAGAAAATAAATGTGTTGCTGTTTGGATGACTTTCTATAGTGATTTCAAATAGGTAATCACTTTTACACTAAGTTGCATAGTTTCCGTTTTGCACCATGACGGTGTGTAATAAACTATTGCTTTTTGATACTTTTTCTTGCTACTAACTTTTTATAATTAAGTCAGCAATGACTCACATTTCTCCACATTGACTGTAAAATCAAAATTACTATAAAAACTGTGTGTGTAATACATATAAACGAAGAAAAAAATTGTAATGTGAGAAGTCCTAAATTTTCAGCTCATGCTGGTTGCATACCTAATTTCACAATGAATATATCAATGAAAACATGTTTTAAAGAAGATAATTACAATCTTCACAAGTTGATCTCGATCTGGCTATAAGAAATACCAAAAAGATGACCTCGAAACTCAGGAATTTACCTAAAGTTGCATCTCGAGAAAATTGTGTTTTCTTTCTAGAAATGGGCACTTATCTGTGTGGCAGCGAAGTGCTTTTCAAATTGATTTTTTTCATTATGAAAGTGTTGGAATCGTGGTTATATTGAAAGAGAGAAGAGGCACTATTAAAGTGTCCCTGCTCGGGTCTAAGGTGGCGGGGGGCCAGGATGTGTTTCTCTCTGTAACCCCCTTCGTCAGGTGGCGGCCAGGCCTTGAATCCTGCCGGCGTCCTCGGCGAGCTGGACACCCCAGAGCTGGTCCTCCGGGCACATGCTGAGAAGCACAGCCTCTCACTGCTCGGCCGTGGTGATTGTGAATAGAGGGTTCAGTCTGTGTTTAATTGAGTGAGTAGCTGCGGGGCAGGCCCATATATTATGGTTGAGCTCGGCGTTAGGTGCACTGCACGCTTTGCATTGTGGTGTGTGAACAGCTAGGTAAATACGGCTGTACAGTGACGGACAGGGGAAAGTGCGTGTCTATAATGGACGCCAGGTAGTGAATTGCTGCTTACTAAAACACTTGTCTGGTGGTTGGTATTTAAGTCAGGCCTTGCGGTAATACATTAGGATTTCTCCAAAGGTAGCCATTCTGTCCCTTGCATTGTCGCGAAAAGAGGATCAAGACTATCATCTCTCGCTTAGCTGCGTCAGGTCGTGAGGGGTGGTGCTCTGTTGGATGACATGCCCGGTGGACCAGAGCTTGGATGGCATCATGAGCGTTCCCCGCGAACCCCGAATGGCCCGCAGTCCAGATGATCTAAACGCGGTGGCGACGTGACAGAGGTGTACTTGTGAAAATGTGAAGTGCCGGTTAGGAGATCAAACATTTGGTAAAGTTGCGGATGGCAGTCTTGGAGTCGCTGACGATGCAGGATGCTTGGGTTGAGGCGTAGGCTAGAGCGATGGCTGCTTCTTCGCTTTGGGTTTCTTTTCTCGAATAGTTACAGTTGCGAAAATTATGTACTGTGGCTTGGTGGTAACAGCGAGGGCCCCGGCCCGGTGCGTAGAATATTTCGCTGCGTGTACATACACCACGTGCGTGACAGCGCTTACCTGGTCACTTGGTGCGGTCTACTTGTCTTTCTGGGTTATATTCAGGGTGCATATTGCGTGGTAGGGGGGAATAATGAAGGTGTCGCAAATGTTTGGAGAAATTGAAGAAATCGGTAGTTTCTGGCCACACTGGGAGACGTGCCGTATGCCGAGAACTCACGTGAGATGACGTCCTGTAGGAGTTTGGCCTAATCGTTCGTAGTACTATATACGTTAGGCTTCAATGAATTCGTCTATACATAGTGTTCATGTGATGCGACTTCCACCGTTGTCGCCATCTCCCAGCATGCCCGGGTACCTCGCTGGGCACCTATACAACGGTTTGTGTGCTGCAGCGCGGTTTGCTGGGGCTCGTCATCTGTTGCTGTGTGCGATGTTGAAATGGAAGCCGTGCGGTTTTTCGTTGTCATGCTTTAACGAGCTCATCGGGTCAGGAAGGCCTCGCTTGTTCACTCGATACAAGATCAGGAAATCAAAACGTGTGACACGTATACCAGCCACCGCGTACACCAGCTGCCCGCCATGATGTACGAGGACACTTATCTCGCTTTCACTACAAATGACGTGGCCCAAGAAGAAGTGAAAGCTCAAAGTCTCTCCAGCCGCAATTTTAAAACTGGATGGGCGAAGCACACAGATCCCATCGAAAACGATTGATCATGCAGAGCTACGCAAGTTTACAGGAGATATATTATTAATAATAATTTTACTATATTGTTGCGGCTCACACCGCCAAAGAGCAGTGCGGCTCCCCGATTCTTTTAAACAGTGATGATGTTGAGTATCTTTGAATGGAATTTGTGGAAGCAGCCAAAGAATATATTGTGCAAGGTAGAGACTTCACGTGGTGCACACAGCGGTGACGCTGGTCACTTTTTTTTCGCGTTTGTTTTGACACATTTTTACTTTGTATATTGCTTTTGTTGTTGTGCGCTAATGTACAGTAAGGTCCCTGAAAATGATGCAGACCATTTGAGGGAATCAATCGACCAATTTTTAAAAAACCTGATCCCCCAACTCAAACCGATCAACTATACTTCACACCGAGAGTGAACGAATAGCGTTTCACATTCATTTTCACAGTTTGTTTGAATGCAATACCCGAATTCCCGCAATTGCCTTCACAATTTTAATCGGCTCTCTGACACGCTAATTGTGCACGCAGCGGTCGTGGACAAGTTTGTATATACAGTACTTATCTCTGTTTGCAGGTACGTGCTTGAATAGAGCACTTACCCGTAATGAAGTTACACCTGAAGACGCAAATATCACCGGTTCTTCAAGTCGTTTTTGTTAATCAGTGCCAGCCAAACATGCCGGTGCTTCTTAATAAATCGCAATGTGCGTTTTCAATTTTTTGGTAATAACTCTCGACAAAGAGAACACCCTGACGCTCTGCTCGCTCTTCGTGGACTGTTATATCAACTTGCCTCACCAGCAGCTGATAATTGCTCCAACTTGCATCGTGAGGCAAAACTGAACGGGCGCACGCACGAGGAAACAACACGGCAGTGGTCGGCCACGGAGTAGTAGGTACCAGGAATGTCGGTGGAGGAAGTGACGAATCGACGCTGCGTGACGCACGTGCACACCATGTATGGTATTGTGAAGTCTTAGGTCATTTAGTTTCGCATTGGGCGTAGACATGGGGAGATGCAGCGTGCCCTTATAGCAGCGCCTGATCATTGTGTTTAGTTTCTTCTTGTCAGTGAGCATAAGTTTCATAAATGGAGCAGCGTAAAGGATTCTGCTTATGGAGAAGGCGGTCACCAGTCATATGCGATTGGCCTCTTTTGTGCCGCGATGTTTATTGGCGATGCGGGAAATGTCTAGCAGTCTAATAGACATGATGGTGTAGTAGTGATGGTGTGATAGTGTTTTGCCGCTGTTCTGCTGAATGCGCAAGCCCAATGCGCGAATGGCAGGTAGGGACTGTTCGTATAGGGTGATGTTTATCAAGTTCTCTGTTGTAGGGGGAACTAGGTCGATACAGAAGTAACTGTGACTTTTGGGGTGAGCAGGACAATCCTCGTTGTTCGGCGTAAATTGTGATTTTATCAATAGCCAATTGAAGTGCATCCTGTATCTCTCCGTCGCTACCTCTGGCAATCCACAACGTGATAAGGTCCGCATATATGCTATGGTGGAGGTCGGGGAGATCTTCTAGAAATGGCAGAAGGTGAAGCATGGCCAGGTTGAAAAAAAATGGAGATAGGACCCGCAGTGTCCCCCCGCAGTGTCCCTTTCTCATTGAGAGTGATGGAAGGTGCAGGCAAATTGTTGATCGAAAGTGTGGCTGTCCTGTTCATTAGAAAGTTGCGGATGTAGCGGTAGGTACGGGCGCTTACGTTGAGCGTGGCGAGGGCATCAAGGATGGATGTATGCACACGCGTACCAGCCGGGTGGCAAGGGGGGCGCGAACCCCCCCCCCCCCCACTGAGCTGCTGTGCGCGACGTCACGGATAAGATTCTCACTCATTGCCCAAAAGTCTCAACAGTGATGAATGAAAAAAAAACACTTCTTCCCGCGGGTTATAGGCTGAGGTTAACATATCGTCGTGAAAATCAAAGGGAAGTTCTGCCGATACGTTTCCTAATAAACCAGTGAAAATTCATGTGATGCAAAACCCGACATCTTAATAATATATACTGTTATATGGCACGGTTACCTTGCTGCTTTTGACATCTATAACGTGTTTTCGTACCTATCGCTCATTGTCACTTCATAAGGATGGAGCCGTAAGAGTACAAAGTAGATGAGAAACCAAAATCTCCACTGTTTCCATTAACACGTGTCAGGTATATCCGATATTACAATTTATAGCCGTGGTGAAGCATATGTGCAGATTCGGCAACGCTACTACATGCTTATAGCTCATGCGTAGTCGTATATATCACCAGGAGATCATGCACTTTAATTTTTCGACAAGCCACGCATACGTTGAGATGTACCCACTCGCAGATAATCGCGTCGAATGCATTTTTACCTTGACTACAATGTCCGATCGTAAAGTTCTGTCGACAATTGGTTACTTACTGAAACCGGCCCACAACGAATACCAGTGTTTTCGCAAACAGGACGCATCGCATTATTCACACTGCACACACCACGCACAACATTCCCAATTTCACCGTCCGTAAAGATGAACCAATATTGTCGATGCCTTTTAACGCACACTACACGCCACCGTCAACGCTGCACATTTTCAAAGAAGATGCCGCTGTTCCTCGCACAGGCCGCCACGTGTGTTCACTTCTCGTAGACAAACAGCCAGCCAGCGTGGCGAACATTTCATCGCGCACTTTATCACACACCTAGATGTTCTCTGACACATGCCACAGCTAATGTTGTCACTGTGAGATGAAGATCACGCTTTCAAAAAAGCAAACAAAATTGCCCCAAGCACCGAGCGACTGCACCCCACTCAGGCACCGGCGGGAGTGTTCTGCCAACCACCGCCTTGCACTCTCTCCGGCGACGAACAACCTTCGAACAACCAATAAGTGGTCTCGTCCACTTGGATGGACACAGATAGCAGTCTAGTAGAGGATTTTTAGCGCAGTTTTGCATGTAAAGAGTGAGGATGCATCGTAAAAGGTCATTTGAAACAGGTTTGAATACCTTAGCCAACATCTACAAAAACTGTACCAAGACAGAGAGAGAAAAAAAGAAATGTTATACGGAAAGGCAGGGATGTTAACCAGAAAATAAGTATTGGGTACTTTGTCCTGCACAGCTAGAAATCGCTTATCCACAAGAAAAGAGGATTGCAATCTCGGAGAAGTGGTCAGAGAGCAGATACAATTTCTAATGTTTCTCACTGCCTGCTTTCAAGTATTCGAATTCTATTGATTAAAAAAACAGGAATAAAGATTACCCGTGAATATCTCAGCGATATACAATTTGCAGACAACAAAGTGCTGTTATTCAATAATGGCTAGAAGTTGCAACAAATGATTGAAGTTTTCAACCACAAAAGTGGTAATGTAGCGCAAAACATAAATATGCAAAAGACAGAGATAATGCTCAATAACTGGACAAGAAAACAAGGTATCACAGTAGGCAATCAGCTTCTTGAATCTATGCAAAGGTATGCGTGTATAAAGGTGAGGAGAGGAAATACACTATGCTCGTGAAAAGGAACTTCACCGGCGAATAAAGATGGACAATGTATGGCACATATTCCCAAATCTTGGCGAGAATTTTACCGCTGCCCCTAAAGTAAAAGATGTACATCATGCACGGCGCCATTGCTAATACATGTGGTAGAAGTTGGAGAATAACGAATGAATTCGAGAAACTAAGGTGTAAATGGCATGTTATAAAAACAAAAAAAGAAAAAAAGCTATAGACATAACATTACGGGAAGACAGCAGAGGAAATCAGAGTGAACAGGCATAGCCAATATTCTAACTGACATCTAGTGGACGAATGTAAAGCAAACGACTTTTGGGCTTAGCTTGATATATATATATATATTTTCGGAGCTCACGCGCAAACATTTGGTAATATAATTTATATGGGCACCACATTATTATGTCTCCATGTACCAGTCGCCTGTTTTAACAAATACACCTTCGGTTAGATGAGTGTGTGTGTTCTTTTTGCTGCACAAGGCTGTAGCGGTAAACACACACACACACACACACACACACACACACACACACACACACGCACACACACACACACACACGCACACACACACACACACGCACACACACACACACACACACACACACATACACACGCACACACACACAGAGAGAGAGAGACAGACAGACACAGATATATATATATATATATATATATATATATATATATATATATATATATATATATATATATATATATATATATATATATATACGGAACAAGGTAGTAGCCTATCTGAAAGGTATCCACCCTGCTTAGAGAACAAAAATTAAGAAAAAAAGGTAGTCACTCGCCGTATCTTTGCGATCTACATCGCAAAATTTCGGCGCACGTGCGCCGGCACGTATTCCATACTTATGCAGACACTGTCTTTGAGCGGCTACAAATAATGAGGGAGCCAATCATGGCAAACGAACAAAAAACTTGGGACCACGTCATATATACTGAAAGGTGCAGCTGGAGCAGTTCAGAATAAAAATAAACTGCAGACTATAGACATCAGCGCGACACCTTCCGGAGTTACTCCGCACGTGCTGATCTCCCTCGGCCTGGGTGCATTGTTTCGTTCCTTCTGTGTTGTAGCGTTCCTTCTGTGTTGTAGTAATGAAAAAAAAAGCGCCTGCCGCGTAGTCGAAAAGCGCACCCGAGACAGCGGCGCGCCACTCACTCATGCCTTATTCACTGGTTCTCTTCGGTCCAGTTAAGATATTAAATAAAGAGCGGTGTCTACGGCGTCTGAGGGGCAGTTTGCCTGTCGGGGAGCGAAGGAAAACGGGCACGTGCTTGCTTTATGACTGGCTCGGGAATGGTTTCCTTACGAGAGGTTTATAGGCGGCACTCAGTCGCCTTTACGACATGCAACAAAGCCGCGCCTGCCTCCTTTTCCATTGCAATGTTTCTGTGTTTGTTTTTTCCATCCCCAAAAGGAGAGGTCTTGTTGCCAGAGTGGCCACCTCGCGCACATGTAGTAGAGATGTGAAATATAGCAGCTTTGTTCCGCCTTATCATTTAGGTATATACTGCCGAAATAAAGACGAGTAGAGTTGATAGATTTATTTTAAAGCACAGCTGACTCTGGGGCTTCCAAATTATTGTTTTGGAAACTTTCCGTGTTTTTGTAAAACGCGACCCTAAATTGTTCTTTTTTTATGTGTGCTGTGCAGCTGTTTCTTTTTTTGTATGTGTGCGGTGCAGCACGTCTTCTGCTCCGTTTCTTTGAGTGTTTCCCGACTCTTTTATTTTCTCTCCGTATTTTTATAACGTTCGCAGAAAAGGCAAATAAAAAGATAGCCTTTGTCATCGTGGGAAGGCGTCCGCTATGTAACAGGGCTAATTGATTGATTGATATGTGGGGTTCGACGTCCCGAAACCAGAAACGCGTATAGTGGAGCGCTCCGGGAATTTCGACAGCCTGGGCTTCTTTAACCTGCACTGAGCACACGAGCCTACAACATTTACGCCTCCATCGGAAGTGCAGCCGGCGCAGCCGGGATTCGATCCCGCGACCTGCGGGTCAACAGCCGATCGAGTACCTTAGCCACTAGACCACCGTGGCGGGGCAATGTGTAACAGGGTTTTTGGTATGAATATATAAGTTTATAGCGCGTGCTAAGCGTTGGTCGTTCACGTCAATACTTAAAAAATGTAACGCCAGGTTTTACTTGCGACATAGAGCAATTTGCTCCTTGACGTTTGATGATCCTTGTCGATTAGGTGCTCTTTGTACTCAGTTAGCAGTAGTGTGGAATACGGGCGTACATCTCCATATTAATCGCAGACAGAGCTGGTAAGAAAGCAGAGTAAAGTTAAGTGGGTATTCTGAATGAACTTTTGATTTGACACCCTATAGTAAGTGTGTAACGTGAAATAGCGATAAAAAAGAGAAATAAGCGATAAAAATTGCAGTATATCCACAAATTGAATGATGATGAGGGGGCGAAGCGCGGGGATAACTTACCCTCGTGAAGCACGCATAGATGAAACATTTCAAACGTTTCTATACGTTTGCTCTGTCACGTGGTTCAAAGTAGATACGTGATCAGGGTCGGGTGGGTAGCAGTAGCCGTACATAACGCTTTCCGCGTTTTGCAACCACCTACAGCGTTCTACACGCCTCCTGGTCTGCTCGAGGGCGTCGACGTGCCCCTGCGGCTTTGCGAGCCCTCACAGCCTCCGGGTCCGCTTGTCTGCGCTGCCTTGCCCCTGAAGCTTCACGAGCCCTCAACCCTGGGTCACCTTGCCGACGCTGCCGTTTCGCTGCAGCTTCGCGAGCCCGCAACTTTGGATCCGCTTGTCCGCGTTGCCGTGCTGCAGCCGGTCTGTGAACCCTCAATTCTGCGAGCCTTCTCTTCGACAGCGAAGACAATAAGGACAAGGCGGCAAAATTCAGTTCAGACATAGTAAACATTCAGTTCACACCAAACATAGTCATGTACGCCGACGATACCAATGCCTTCTTTTCTGGTTTAGATCTTCGCGATATTGAAATAACTGCAAATTCTTGGTTGGATAAACTAAAATCATGGCTTACAGTCAATCAGCTAGAACTAAACATAAAAAAAACTAAATTTATGCTCTTCAAGCAAAAAAATAGGCCTGTAGATTATGCTATCTCTCTGATTTTTAATGGAGAAAATATTGCGCAGGTAAATAAAATTCAGTTTCTGGGTGTGTGTTTTCAAAGTGACCTTAGTTGGTCCCACCATGTGGACAACCTGCGAATAAAAATATCAAGATCGATCGGTCTAATTCGACGCTTACAGCATCTCCTTCCAGGGAGAGTTAAACGGCAGCTTTACTTTTCTTTTATCTACTCGCAAATCATTTATTGCATTTTAGTCTGGGGTACGTGTAACAAAACAAATACAGAAAGTATAATTCTTCTTCAAAAACGCGCACTAGGTTTGATAAATACCTCGGTCCCCACTAATATGTCTCTTTTTTATATGTATAATGTACTCCCGTTCCCAGAGTGCTATATGATGCAACTAGCCATGTTAATCTTCAAAAAAATCAAAGATAATTTCCAGATTTTTTCTGATGTGTACTTAAGCAGAGATCTTACGTATAATCTGCGTACTGTTGCGTTGGTCGGGCCAATGTGCCGGACTAACTATGGTGTACAGTCAATTAATAACCAAATCATTCTACTGTGCAACAGGATTCCTGAAATAATTGAATACGCTAAGGAGGCTAAAAACATAACACAATTTAAGAAGCGTATTTACGATGTAATAAACAGAACACAAGTCTACAGTGTATGTAAAGGAAATATGTAATGTATGTAATATTTATAGTATTCACTGTTTTTCAACTTGTATTGTATTTCAAAATATGTTATGGTGTTTTGTACTGTCCTGCTCTACCTGCCCGAGGTGCCTCACGAAGAGGGGCCAAGTCAGGAGACACACTCTCCTTTTGCCCCCTTCGTGGGCATTTCTGCGGAAATGTCCGAATAAAATAAAATGAAAAATGAAATGAAATTGCATGCAGGCAAAACTGCATGCAGTTTTGCCGCCTTGTCTTTATTGTCTTCGCTGTCGAAGAGAAAGGGATCGCACGCTGGTAGCGAGCTTAGCGAGCTAAGGCCCCTAAAATTTCTAGGGGCCTTATAGCGAGGGAAACATCAGCGCCCCTAGCGGTCACCACTCAAACACAAAGCGCGTGGTGGGAGCGAACGCTTCATTGTCCTCGCTGTCGAAGAGAGAGATAGCGGTCTGGGAGAGAAAGAGCACGCGCGGCAGTGCCTGTCACGCCGATGAAGGGACAAGGCTCGACCCCAAGGAGCTTCGCCCCTAACAAAACAACACACACAAAAAAACAAGTGCTGCATAAATGAGCTTACAGTTCTTGAATATTTACCTCTTATGAAACCCTGTCAGGGTTCAGCATTACAAATGGGGTCTGTAATGTAGGTACATTTAAAACGCCTCCTGAAGAAGCACGCGTTATGGTGTGGCGTCTCGTAGAAGACGACAGCGTTGATGACAGACTCTTGCGCTGTTCGCCTGTGTGGCGTTTGTGTGGCCTGTGTAGCATGCGAGTATCCAAGCTTCAGTAAACTATTCTATATCCGTTTACTACGTCTCGTGTTTCAACGACGCCTGAAGGTAACAGTAGGGAGAGGCTGCAGGAAATAGTGTTCTAAATGAAGCCAATGGTTTGCTCAATAGCCACACGAAAAACGCAGTTCACAAACTTATCAATAACTGATATTATTACGCAACACCCGAATAAGCATTTCTGATTCGCTCTCACGTCTCATACAAGGTGGCACACTTGGCAACAGCACTTTTTTTTCGCAACGGCTAGCTGTCCCTTGCTTAGCACCACGTTCCGTACGATAGACCCTCAGATATTGTGGTCGAAGTTTTGACGAAATCGTGAATATATTACCACTATATACAAAAGTGTTTGCAAAGCGTTCATTCGTTTGCATGGAACTTGTGGTTCCTTTAAAGGAGAATAATAGGAAACTTCATGCTCTATATTTTACTGTTGAAACCTGTCCACATATGGGAAACCATACAAGACATGTAAGGTCTATCTTGAACCTTTTTTTCCTAGAGACTGATAATATAAACATTTGCGGCTTTTCTCGCGAGCAGTAGTTCCCATGCCAACTTTCAAACAGAGAAGCTCGAGATTATTCCAGAACTTGCACGAAGACCATTGAGAAGGCTGGAACATTCGACGACACATGTATAAATGCCGCCACGCTTCGCCGCTAGTCAGTTGATCGACAGCCGATGCTCTGCTCGCCGCTATCACTGCCAGTGCCTTGCTGTAATCTGACTTTGCCATTACGTGGTGACAGGTTCGGTCCACTAAATAGTTTAACCTGAACATCCAGTCTGCCCACTTCGTCCGCGTCACGACCCCGTGACAACAAACACAGCTGTATAAACTGGGTCGCAGCTGGCGCAGCAATAAACATGGCGCCGCGTGATCTGCTGCGCTGTCATGACGTTGACTCAAAGAGAAAGGGGCAAATGAATGGCATAAATCTCGCCGACCCAGCGGGCAGAGCATCATTGAAGGCTTATATTGCTCCACCGATAGCAAGAGTCGATGTCACAAAGGAGGCAAGTTTTTCGGCAAGGTCAGCTCTCTTGGCGCTCAGAGGACACCTCGGACTTCACGGGCTCCCAGCGCGAAAGACGAAGCTGTTTGCCATACACTCATAAAAAAGTTAGCAAAAATGTAGCAACTGCAAGCAAATAGGTAGTAACTGCAGCGGTTACTACCTTTCTTAGACCGTTACTGCCCTTTTGCTACCTGTTTACTACCTACGTTAGTAAAATTTAGTAACTAGAATGAAATACGTAGTAACTGCACCCATTACTACCTTTATTGCCCTGTTACTACCATTTTGCTACCCGGCTGTTGACTATCTAATCCAAAATAGTGTGCGATTCCTATTCTGATAATTTATGAGAAGAATCGTCTCGACGTATATCATTAAACAGAAAAATTACGCAGAAGATATCTATAGATCAAGAGAATACATTTCGTTGTAAATTACGCAACTGAGATATGTAAACGTCATTCTGATATTGTCGAAATGGAGAAGTACAAGTTAACGAACCGTAAGCAAGCGCTACAAGACAATTGCAACAAACTTAGTAAATTTCAGCAAATATTAACAAGATTGGCGTATCAAAATACCCAGACGATCACAATTACCCCCGATGACGGTAACAATTATTCCACTGCAGCGTCCCCAAATATTATCACTGTTTTGCTCAGTGAAACCCCCAAAACAATTATCCCCTTTTAAACGCAGATATATCAGCCGCGCGAAGCATTCAAATGCACTGAGAATAAGTTCGGTTACTTCTTTCGGCCACTGTAAAAAATGTCTTTTTGTGGCCATTTTATAATAAATAAGCGACATATATTCTTTTATAACTAAGGCTGATTAAACGTCTTGTGCTACGTCATCTAACACACGTAATGAGGTCATATATTATAGTGCTATAGGTTAAAATTTCTCGTGATTCATCCTGAACCACAAATCCTCTCTAGTGCCAGACATGCCCCTGCAAAGTAGGGGATATATATACCCCACGCTTACTTCATACTACATGTAAGCGTAAAAAATAGTGAGCGTGTTAGGGGTATCTATTCTTCGCGTTCATGGCACACCACGCTTCATTGCCCGAAGTTTTCAAGTATTGAGACATTCATTGATTAACATTAGCAGTGAAGAAATAATTTGTCAAAATGAATAAACAACCTAGTATCGGTTACTACTTTTTTTCTTGCAACCTTTGAAGTTACTACCCATGGGTGGTAACGGCTACGGTAGTAACAGTTAATAAATGCTGGTAGTATTAGCAAAGAGTGTAACTCTTACCACCCTTGCCGTTACTAAATGCACTTACTACCAGGGTTGTAACATATGTGACAAACCGTTACTACCCTAAAGTTAGCAAGTACTACCACCTATTTTCTAAGAGTGTATATGAAACTTTTTCCCTTTTGTGTTTTTTCGTGGCTTTTGTAGGTACATACAAAATACAGTGTTTTATGCAATGGTTGTTTCATAATCTCATATATAATGGGGCAGGCTGCTCCTCATCACGACGAAGCTAAGAAAGTAAGCCACAATGCTTACAATGTGTAAACACATTTTATACCCACAGCTAAGCTATTTGCCGTGCTATCTGCAGTTTTTTCGTTTTGTTGTTGTATTTGTTACTATGACAATACAAAATTCTCGATAGCTGATACCACATGTATTTTCCGCGGGTGGTCCAGAACTCCTCCGCCTGCATCTGAATATTGTTACATTCGTATAGTCGCTACGCAAGCTGGCTAAAATGTAGAAAGAACGAGAACATGCAAAATACAGGAAGCAGATAACGATGGTTCTTAATCAGTACCCTGATGGGTGGGGGGGAGTGAGGCATTAAGCGTTTGCACGCATACAAATTGTTGAAATCAAAATCGATCATGTCACGATGCTGGGATCCAGTTCTCTAACCTCCCTGTCTTTCTCCTTCTTTTTACAGTGAAAGCTGTTATGAAATCACAACAAGGATCACGAGCAGTTGCCCGCCGCCGCCGCCGGCGTCCGTAACCACATCGCGTGAAAATAGAAGAAAAAAAATGCCATGCCTGCGCGGAAAGTGCAGCACAGTCACAGCGAAAGCTAGAAGAGCGGCCTTTCACGGCCTTTCACAGCTTTTTCGAAGCACTCATTGGCGGCAGGCATTCGCTATGCAATTTTTGTCATTCGTCGGAGAAGCCTGCTATCCGCCAAACACTTGCGCAGAATTTTGGGCCAATTGTTCATGCAGTAGCTGACGATGAGGGAATATGGCTGAAGTGGGCATGCGCCGCAGTTAATAGGGGAACACGAACAAGCTCTTGTGATGAGTTGGGGCATTGGACGGGCCACTCGTTATTCGCATTATGCGACGACTGGTTGTTCTTTTGCTGTTTTAAAACGCTTTATAAGTGGTAATAACGTAATTGCTTTCCCGACTTCAAGGCTGCTTAAGGCAGGTTTGAAAACTTGTCACAAGCACTGGTGCAGGTGAGTGGCAGAATACTGGGCTGGCACACAGTGGACCCGGGTTTCAGCCCTACTGTGTCATTAGTGCTAGGTCAAGCCTGCCAAGCACCGGCGTCACTCAGTGAAATACTGGGCTGCACCCAGTTCGAGACAACCTGTGTCATTGGTGCTAGGTTATTTTCTCATTTTGCGTGATGTGGTAACGGACACCGGCGGCGGTGGCGGACAATTGCGCCTGACCCGAGTTGTGATCTCATAACAGTTTTCGCTGTACAAAAACATATATCACCAAAGACACGGTAGGGTTCGAAACACGGGTCTGCTGGGTGTAAGCCCAGTATCCTACCACTGAGATACGTGAGTGCTTGTGACTTGTTGGCAAACTTGCCTTAGGCAGGCCTAATGTCGTGAAAGCAATCGTGGTAATACGACTTGTAGAGCGTTTTAAAACAGCGAAAGAACAACCAGTCATCGCACTATGCGAATAGCGTAAAGAGTGGGTCTTGCAATGCTCCAACCCATTGCGATAGCTTGTTTTTATCCAGCTATTAACTATGGTGCACACCAACTTCAGGCACAATTCCTCATCGTCATCAATTACTGCATGAACAATTGGCACAAAATTCCTCACACTAGTTTAGCCGATACCATGGTGCACGCTTCTCACAAGAATGACGAACAATAAATAGCGAATGCCGCCCTACTACCCAAAAAATTACTATTAATGCCCTAGTGCGTATCAAGCAAGCGTGCTTGCAGCAGTTACCCAATGAGTGTTTCAAAAATCTTCTGAAAGGCCGCCCTTCTAGCTTTTGCTGTGACTGTGCTGCGCCTTCCGCGCATGCATAGCTGGCGTTTTTTTCTTTTATTCTTTATCTTCTCTCAAGAATATATTTCAGCGTGACATGCTTTATTCCAATAGCAGTTCTATGACGTTCCAGAGGAATTTATTCTGTCGCCGTGAGACCCCGCGCGTATTAAGTTCGAGTGAAAGCCAACGCTCGCGGCTCAATCTCGGAGGAAACGCGCCGGCCGTCTTCGGACGAGGAGACACAAATTGGAGGACTTGAAGATTTTCTCGGAGCCCTGAAGCACAGCACTCGCCAATGTGTGCGTGCATAATGTCTGTCAAGGATAAGAAGATTGGCCAAGTGCATCCCGACGCTTTCATTCATTCATACGTCTTAGTTTTGTGTTGAAACTTTGCATTCGACACTGCAGCGCAACAGTTAATCAAGCTTCTGAAGACAGTTGTTTAATATAGGCAACTACGACGATGACGACAGCGATGACAACAAAGTAAAGCGTTACGAATGTAACTAAATTCACGCCTTCACTTCCTTTACACTTCAGCACGCTGCTCATATTGCAACATTGGTGAGAGCGTGTAAGAAATGGACGGCGCTCATCCTGCCATATAACGCAGTTAGTATTTGCTTATGCAACTTTTGACTGCATTCCACCTGGTTAACATCAGTCGACTGCGGCACTTGCTTGCTGAGCTGCAGTTGTTTACTCACCCTGGTATCTCAGCTAATATTTTCGGCTGCGAATAGTCGTGTTATTTGCACATAAATTCGCGAAGCAACGCCACTTCATTTAGGTGGAGGCTTCTTTCTGAAAAAATAGATGGCAGAAAGTATCATGACAGGGAAAAAGAGACGATGACTAATTAAATGAAGTTTGTTCATTTCTGTGAGATCTCAGACGTTTTTTATTTTTTAGCGCATTAAAGAAACATACCACATGCAGAATTTTGTTTGCTCATATGCAAATTTATTAGTTTTCTACCTCAGTGCATAGAAGACGTTTCACTTGCCTGTTTTATCAGGCTCTCTATGAACGCGACGTATGCGTTGGTCGCACCACTCACTCACTCAATCACTCACTCAATCACACGCCAAGCCGAGGGTGTCCACAGAACGCCGTTCTCCGCTCGACGAACTCCAAATAGAGATTCTGCGTGTTCGGTTTTTTCTCGGTGGTTCTTCATGAATGAACTGAGATGCTTGACGCAGTAGGGATATGAATAGCGCAGAAAAGCCATCGACAGCTACCGCTGTATGACAAATCAGAACAGTTGGCGTGTTCGTCCCTTTGTCTCCGTAAGTAATTGTGCTCGTCCTTGTAGTCCGGACTCCGCAGACAATCTTCCGCTCCTGTCGTGCTGCTACAGTGTCGATGACTATTCCGGATCTCTATTCAAATGCTGAGCCATTTCTCTCTGTGCATCAAAGAAAATAAAAAAAAGTCGAATAGCCCAATCATCGTGTGCTCGTGCCTTTCATTTTGACGTAGACTCTTAAGCGATTGTGCATGCAGCAATGTCTAAAAATTCACTCTTCACGTGGTGCTGTATTGCGTGACAGCGTGGTTGTTATATGGGTAACTCTTTTTGTTGTCTTTAGTTGAACTTTCTTAACTTACTGTTTGGTATTTGCTGCGGTCGTCATTCTCACTACCAGTTGTTGGTGACCACCTCTGACCTACGACCTTTCATTATTTAGGTGTTTGAGAAAAATTAAGTTCTGGTTACCATTACCACAGCTTTTCTGATTTTTGAGACACTTGGTTCTACTATGGGATTATGTAAATGAAAAGGAAGAGAAAAGTGCCGCCCGTAACTGTCTATCGTTACGATGACACCTCAACAGGCCGGCACTGGGGTGAGGTAGTGGGAATAAAAGAGAAAGGTAAGAATAATAAAAAACTAAAGTAGGGGAAGGAGAAAAAAATCGCATTCGATCCGCCCCACGTACGCGCGTACGAAAATACGCACGAAACACGCAGCCGACCGAGAAGACCGCCGAGAAAGCCGGGGGCACAGTGATGCGCACAGTTTAACGAGCTCGTCAATTTGAACACACGAGCGTTTCTGCGTTTTATCTCCTTAGAATGCGGTAGCCATGACCGGAACAAAATGGAATCAAACTCCCGACCTGCGGTGGTGTTACCTAAACGTGGTGCGTAAGACGCGAGCGATGGTAATTCGTGGCTAGTTCAGGGCGTCGAGCATCACGCGCTTAGAACGCGGCTGACGTCTGCCGTTGAAATGACGGGCAATCACGTAAATAAATTCTGCCGACGTAACAACAAATCGACTAACGCAACTTCCATGGTGGGCACCATCTGTGACCCTCTTGCGCTTGAAGCCTGCTGCAAAATAAGCTCTGCTCTTCTTTTTTTTGTTTTAGCTCAGTACAGTGTACACGCTTGACTTTCCTGAGCATTTCTTGCTTCCTTCTCATTAAAACAAAATGTACATTCCAGGGCGAGTCTTAGAAACACCAAACAGTGGTTATATCAGCAATAAAAAAAAGAAAACGTATGAAGAGGAGAAAGGAAATTGTGTTGGTGTTCTTTACAAGATCGAAGGAAGTTTTAATGTTTTTTATTTGTCGTGATTTGATTTATTTTTATCTGCCTGCCAAATCAGATTTATGCCGGTGGGCCTACCTCGGCGTTTCCGAAAACATAGCCCCAGCTACGCTATCAGATCGCCATCCTCTGTTCAATATTGCAGTTCGATCTATTGCAAAATTTTATATCTCTCGAGCCCATGATGCTCTGTATCTTGTTTGCCCCTTCTTTGTCATTGGTGTAATAAGTGCAGTCGTCGGCAAGCTCTACACGAACGCTCTGCAGCGTGCACTGTTTCGACTGATGGCAGCCGCGAAGCGCTGGGCCCTGTGGCCGAGATAATGTCTCTTCATGCTTGGATGTAGTATGTCGGCATGCATGGGTAACATCTCGAGAACAGAACCCAAAGCTGCGCGGCGCTGGCGTAAATCTACCTGTTTCAGGACACGCTGCGGAGCGTTCGAGTCAACCTTGCTAATGACTGTACTAGTGAGTGTTCTTTGTTTCACTCACCCGCTATGTTCAGCTCTTGTGGGTCAGAATTATGGTGATCAATTCACTTATGTTTCCGCATTATTTCACCTAAATATCCGTTTACTAAAACGTATTTGCCAATAAGATATGTCAATAAGACATTCATATATAAGAGATGTAATAAGATATTCATATCATACACAAAATGCCAATAAGATATTCATACCGGCATCCACTCAAACGCTCAAAACACATGTACTATGCTGTTTTTTTTCATGCCGTGAATGTTCGTGGGAATGTTGCTGCCATTACCTCGTAATAATTGAAATTTAGCCCCATAAGATGAATATAAAAATTGGCAGATCCCGCGTACAGTGGGAATGGATGATATGCGAAGCACGAATGAGGAAGGTTGATGTCGCTTTAAAATCAGCACAATGTTACGGGATGGAGGTAAATGATGCCGTACATGACTTTCATGTCATGATTATCATGTTTGGACGTGTCGTTTACTTTCGTTTTCTATTCACGTCACCTGATACCAAATTTGGTATATGTGGAGCAAGCAACATGGTTGCTAGTGCGCTATGAGCGTAGTCATATTTTACATGACACGCATATTATGATTATCATGTTTGCACCAGGCATATACTTTCGTCATCCATTGACGTCACGTAACGCCAAATTTGGCATATGTGGAGCTAGCAAAACAGCCGCGAGCGCATCATGAAGGGCCCAATATAATCCAATGTAGCGTTGACGCGTGCGCACGCTGGGCACAGCGACACTACGTTAGCAATACGCGAGCGCTTTATAGTCTGACGCCAGGCGCGCCCGGCGCGACCATGCAGCGTCCGTCGGCATGGCTCGACGGCAACCGGCGTGAAATGCGACACGCAATGTTGTCTGGGTACGCATCGGCGCGAAAGGCGACATGCGGCATTTCACGTCGATGCGTTACCCAGACAACACTGCGTCTCCCTCCTTTCGCGACGGATGGACGCTGCACGCCCTGAAACGCACTGAAACGCTTTGAAACGCAGCGCGGCGCGCGCCTGCGAGTATATGGCGGGACTGGTGCCTGGCGTGGCAACGCCCGCGTGACCCGAGAAAGTCAACGCCGGTGAGCACGCGCACCGCGTCACGTCGAATTGTATTGGTGCCTTGACTTTGGCATGTAGTCATGTTCTCACCTGTCACGCATATGATGATTATCATGTTTGCACCAGATACATACCTTCGTCATCTATTGACGTCTCGTAATACCAAATTTGGCTTATTTAAAACTCTCGAAACGGCCGTGAGCGCATCATGAGCGTCGCATGTAGTCATGTTGTTACATGACATGCATCTCATGTTTATCATACCAGACACATGCCTTCGTCATCCATTCAGGCACTGTAATGCCAAATTTTGTATATATGACGCTAGCGAAATGGCGGCGAGCGCATCATCAGCATGGCCTGTAGTCATCTTGCTACATGACACGCATATAATGATTTTCATGTTAGGGCTGTCGCTTGTGTTCGACATTGAATCATGCCATACGATACCAGTTTTAGAACATGCCACATGAACAAAACCACCGCAAGAGCTACAGGACCATCAAATGTAAATCATGACATTCATGACATCCATGTCATGATTTTCATGTTATGACTAGTCGGATATGTTCTTCATACAGTCTATTTATGCCATACCAAGTTTGGTATCGATGCTATTATCGAAACTGCCGGCAGAGCTAAAAGTCGTAGGCGGCTAGATAGATAGATAGATAGATAGATAGATAGATAGATAGATAGATAGATAGATAGATAGATAGATAGATAGATAGATAGATAGATAGATAGATAGATAGATAGATAGATAGATAGATAGATAGATAGATAGATAGATAGATAGATAGATAGATAGATAGATAGATAGATAGATAGATAGATAGATAGATAGATAGATAGATAGATAGGTATGCGCAGTCTCCGAAGTCCGCTAAGAAATGCTAAGAAAAAAATGACAGACCATGACAAAAAGAGTGTATACGTTATGCACGATAAATAAAGTCAGTGTCGTAAAGGCATGGCCGACATTTAAAGGGGCCACGATGCCTAATTTTAGCTCATGATCAGCGTTGCGCGGATTAAACTGAGGGTGTTCTCAAACAGCTGGGAGAAATGTCTGTGCATTTTTTCGAGCGCTTAATTTATAATGAATATTTTATACGCGAGTGGCCCGCCAGTCTTGCGACACTGGCGCACTCGCGAGCTGTGACGTAAGAAGCCTCTTGCTTTTGCGAGCGTCTGCATTCCGACTAACGATTTTGTTTTGTGGTCAGCTGCACGCACAGTGGAAATATTTTTTTAACTTTATTCAGATTGGAGGCGAAAATGCTTAAGGCCCGTGTACTTATATTTAAGTGCACGTTAAAGAACAATAGGTGGTATAAATTTCCGGAGCTCTACAGCGTCTCTCATGATCACAATATGGTTTCGGGACATCAAACCCCACATATTCTTAGCTATCTTCACCTTGGCATAAAAGTGGAACGATTTACAGCGACTGAAACTAAGATTAAAAATGGCGGCTCCACTCCATGAAGCACATGACGCCACACACGTCATGGCAAAATGGTGGTCGCAGGCAGTGGGCGGAGTTTTTAGCCGGCGACTTGTAAGTCTCATTTTGCTATGAAATATTCGTTTACACTGCATTTTGCATAAATGTACAGGCACAAATAAGAGACCCTCTAGTTAAATTTTTCCCGGAGAACAGCAATTCGATGACCATGTCATGTTAAGTATGCATATATGCGTGCACGGGCAGTCCATTGTCAAGTCAACTTTTCCTTCCAGTTATCCATTCAGCCTTGTGTGTGAGAAATCCACTAATATTTGCAACATACCAGCCCATTCATTCATTCATTCATTCGTTCGTTCGTTCGTTCGTTACACTTCTTTCCTTGTATCTTTAGGAAGGCGCATGAGCGATGGGGTGCCATAAGAGACAGAGTTCTAGAATTTAAAATTCAAATAAAACACGTGGATGTCTTCTCGCTTCGGCCTGAGGTTATCTACATGGCCTTACGCCGCCTGCAAACTGCCAGAATTCGACATACTTGTGCTGATTTAGTCTCATACAATCTGTAACGTTTGCAATTTTTTATGTTTGGAGGTGCTTTTATAGTTTTATTTCATTTGTTTCATCACGCCGAGAAGGATGTATCCAATGAAGAGCGGTCTGGTACTAGTAGCCTCAACTTATGTTCTTTGCGTACGGTAATTGTGTCTATATCATATTTATTTGTTGATTTCTTCTTGTAGCTTTTTTTAGAGGGGTGGGGTCTTTTTTTTGCGAGATTCAGTCTCTTGCCGTATCCCCGTCAAATCACAATTGGTTGGCGACATGCATTGGTAATATAGGCTTCATTATTTACCGACTCGGCTAGATCGAGGAACTTTGTATTTGTTCTTTTTATGTCGTTGTACGTTCAAATTTATCGTCTGATCCTTTGAGAATTCAACGGTGATGGTGCTGGTTCTCAGTCTTGGCCTTAGAGTTCGCTCATTTGCCCCGCCACAGTGGTCTAGTGGCTAAGGTACTCGGCTGCTGACCCGCAAGTCGCGGGATCGAGTCCCGGCTGCGGCGGCTGCATTTTCGATGGAAGCGAAAATGCTGTAGGCGCCTGTAGATCTGGATGCACGTTAAAAAACCCAAAGTGGTCGATATTTCTGGAGTCCACCACAATAGCGTCTCTCATAAATATATGGTGGTTTTGTGACGTTAAACTCCACATATCAATCAAATCAGAGTTCTCTCATTGAAGCAAATAACCGCAAAACTCGCTTATCGTCAATTTAGCAGCGCAGTGCGTTCTGAGTGGCTGATCCAAACTACTGTGCTTAATTACGTCCCTCGAAGGAGAAATATTACATAGGTGACTATATTGACGTTTGTGCATTCTTTCCCGTTAAGAAGAAAAAGAAGAAAAAGTTGGAAGTTTATTGAGATGGCGTATGTTATAGATTGCACATTTGAAGAACTTGCATCATGCGAACTAAATTGCTTTTCTTAAAGCTTTTTCGAGACCTTCCTGAATCGCCGGAACGGTCTCACGCAGTCCCACAAATTATGTTTTTTTTCTGCCTTTCCGTAAGCAGACGTCGGCTCGCTCGGATGGCCCGAGTTTCAAAACTCGGAATCTTTGTGAGCAGTGGCGAAACCCCCTTTTGAGCGAGCTAACAGTAAGAAAAGGTGGAATCCGTCTCTCAGCGCGCGCTGCGTTCCATTGGTTTCGATGGAACGCTCAGTCACATCAGCGGCGCTTGACAAAGTCGCTTGGTGTCTTAAAACCCGAGTGCAGAAGGGCACCCCATGCAAGAAAAGTGTCAGAAACTTTTACTAACGATATTCTTCGAGGCATGGGCTGCTTAAGTTCATTTTCAAGCGTTTAATGTATGCACTAATACGATTTCGAATAATCTTTGCCGTGGCCTCTGAGATTAGATCCAGTGGAGCGCCTAACAACACCGCAGCCGGAGCTACTCAGCGAGGCCACGTGTATAATCATAATGGTTGACCTGTACATTCCAGCGCGTTGCTCAGCCGGCGCGCTCCGTCTTTGTTCCCATCTTCATCGTGTGCTCGCTCCCCTAGCATGTGTGCCCGGCTGTTCAGTTAACTGGCTGGGCGGTATATCTAGCTAATTCAGTCACCACATGCTATGACCAAGCTATTTAGGACATGTCATATTAAGACCAAGCTATTTAAACCATATCCTACTAGAACAAGGTAACTACGCCGTGCAAAGCTAGGACCGATCTATTCAAGGCAATGGTAACTAAAACGACTCTCATTAGAAGTTCGCTAGTTCAGATCACTTTCGTTAGGTTTTTGTTTGCGGAAATTGGGGTAATAATAATTATGCCAATGAACTACATACTAACTGAGGTAATGATGCTTGAACCTGAAATGATTATTGTCGTGTTCATTATGATATTACCAGTTCAAGCAGAACTATTCAATGTCGTGTTAACAAAAGGTACGCAGTTATATTGAGATCGAACTGACGCTGTTTTTACTCCAACAAAGATCGAGCACACTGAGACTAAGCTCCTCTGATGGCACTGGCCTTGCACCGTTTGTGATAACTGACCAAGTTATTTTATATTCAAAGATGCTACTGCTTAGCCTCCACCTCATGAAACACTTGACAATCACGCAGTAATTGCGATAGTCACTGCTTGAATCCGGGCCTTCTGAGAATCAACGAGCTTCTTCTCAAGTTCGCTCTTCAATCAGTTTGATTGACAGATGTCCGCAGCGAAAGTGGGTCTCCCTGCGCGTTTGCTTCTGCTTAGCAGCAATGCTCACTCCACGATTCATCTCTGAGCTCTATCGCACAGACAATGCACACACGTACGAAGAACTAAAGGTGGTATCATCACAAGGCTATACAATGTCTGGCAATAACTTTCACCACGCTCACGATGTATTACTCACAGCATGGCTCACAGAAAGAAGCGTGAGCCCCTAGTGACATTTGCGGTAACAAATATTACTATTTGCCTGTTTGTGAATACATTGTTGCTACCGATTGTATATTGCAGAGAACATTTTATGCGTGTAATGTAAGTAGCATTCACCTGTCCATTCATTTATCTGTAATATTCGACAGAAGCAAAATGAGCTGCTCAATGTGTGCTGCGTGAGCGCGCTTGTTGTCTTTTAGAGTGTACATTTCCATGCGGCTAGGGGAACTAAAGAACTTGCCCAAAAGTGGACGAACGCCCAGGAGGCTCCAGCACACCGAGGAGCGACGTTCACTTGCAGGAGAGGTAATGCTACACCTACGCAGGCATTGCTGCGTGCACAATTGATGTGTTCTCTGATGCGGCTGCTGCATTTTCTATGAAGGCGGAAATGCTGTATGCCCGTGTATTGAGATTCGAGTGCACGTTAAAGAACACCAGGTGGTCGAAATTTCCGGAGCCCTCCACTACGGCGTCTCTCATGATTATATGGTGGTTTTGCAGCTTGAAACTTCACATATTCAGCCTGATCACTGAGTATCGGTGACGACTCGTTTGCACGCGGTGTTCTTTAATAAACGGCCTCGAACGCCGCACGAACGTTGTGACACCACGCGCGTTTTTGTAACAGTTTTACGCATCGCTGCTTTTTCGCTCTCCGCGCTGTATTACTGTCGTGACCGAGTGAGGCGAGCTGAGAGAAAACACTATTGTTTTGTTTTTTTTATATTTTTGCCCGTCTATCGAAAGGGAATGCCGAGAGAAATTAAGATAAAAAGTCAAAGTCAATTTTGGCATGCTGAGGCAGTAATTGAGGGCTTCCCACGCAAACGCTCTTAAGTTCCATTTTGCGCGTGCGGATGAGAAGGCTTCCCATTCGCCAAGTACGAAGTGTCGTTTGCAACTACGGCAGCCGTCTCCCACCCGAAACACACGCAGCAGGCCTTACTCACGTTTCTATCGAACTCTCGCTTTGATTTTTCTTTTCTGGCTCTGCATAAGTGGCGCTGTCGTGTCTCATTTAACCTAATAGCCATCAAAGTGGCGTGTACCCTACTGATTTTTTTTAAATTTCGCTGTTTTCATGTTTTCCCATCGCCACATCAACCTCCACAGAAGGCGATCGAAGCGGTTCCTTTCAATTACGCCCGTTCCGGATCAGAAAGAAAAGATTTTTTTGCCTATATATATCGTCGCTCGCGGTGTCCCCGAGCGCGCTTATTCGGTTTATGCAATAATTTCGCGATGAAGGTTTTCGCCAAAAAAAAAAATCTGCTTGCCTTCTCACCACGCACACAGAACAGGACAGATGAGCGCCTGCTTTATCTTCATTTGACGTCTGCAGCAACGAATCGTTTTTTTTTAGATGCGGAAGCATCTTATACTCGCGCCTTGTAGTGCGCCGTCCACGCCGTCCGCACCGCTTCTCGAACATTCGACAGCTGACGCGCGCGCATGCGCCGTCGCGCCGTCGCCCACCATCTGTGCCGCGCGCGCTTCTCCTTCGAGAACATTCGACAGCTGACAGCGCATGCGCCGTCGCGCCGTCACCATCTGTGCCGCGCGCGCGCTTCTCCTTCGAGAACATTCGACAGCTGACAGCACATGCGCCGTCGCGCTGTATATATACTCAAGGTCGGCGCTCGCTCGCTCAGTTGCCGCTCGTCGGTTGGTTTGTACGGCGCGTCGACGTCCAAGGTCGGGGTGAAATGAATTCCAACGAATCCACAAACACAATGATCGACGTCCCTTCGACCAGCGCCGCCCTTTCGCATACGTGTGTACGTGTTCACTCATTTAACACCCCCTCCTACAACCACGTTAACCAATTTAGCCATCGACCCAAGTAAGTCGCAATTTAACACCCCATTTCACAACCACGTTAACCAATTTAGCCATCGATCCAAGTAGGTCGCACTTTAACACCCCGTTAACCAATTATATGCTCCGCATCCTCCTCAGTGTTCCCCCGAGGGAAGCTGCGGGCAATTTTTTTGCCCTGTAGCCGTGCTTTGCAGGGGCACGCCGAGTAGTATACCTCTGCTTTTGCCGTCTACCCACCCAGAACTCGAAACCATACAGATTTCTCGGCTGGATCGATTACGTAATGTGCCTTAAAAGGCAGTGTTTTTCGACACATCTCGCCTACTATAACGCGTAATGAACACTTATTTGCGTAGTACACGAAGCATAGTGTGTGCAAGTTTCTACGGAAGCCTGGTCAGGGCGCGAATAGATGAATTTCTGTTTGTGCAACGTGAAAATTACGATGCGAATGTTACATCAATAAGGGTATATGCACCAAAACAGAAACAGAAATTGGAGGACGTACTTTAGGTGCATCGGCACGTAAACATCATTTATATGTGGCTTGAAAGAGCGTTATACGCAGTGTACAACACAGTGTATACTCAAATAAAGAACGTGAGAAGCTCTGATCATTATTTGTAGTCGATTCAGATTAAATCGATATCAGTTGTGTTTACATCTTGTAAGTGTGGCTATCTTTCACAATGCAGCCGCAATAGAAATGAAACTTTCAGAAGAATAAAATACAATGGTCTTTGCAGTGCCGACTCTTCGGCCCGAGGTTGAAATTTCGTCGCTACTGCAAACGCCGTCGCAACCGTCTTTTTTATTCGTCTTAGACGCACATTAGCGGGTCGTAATTTACCAATAGGGCTGTCGCATAGCCTTCACTTATTTTTGCCGATGTCTGTTTGGCTGACTCAGTATATGTCTCCATCGTGTCGTTAGTATATATATATATATATATATATATATATATATATATATATGACTTATGAAGGTAGCGATGGTTGGTAGAAGCCGAGGAGGAAGAAGTGCTTCTAGAATAAACATGCTGTATGAGCCAGGCCACGTCTCCCATTCATCATAGCGTCACATAGGTCGACAGGATGGAGACCTGCCTGCCCCTTCATCAGTCACTCATCATCGACGCAGTTCCCCAGAAGACGCCCTGACTGTACATTGACTACCAAACCATCGCCTAGGAGGACAACGACCAGCACCATGACAGAACCATCGGCTGACCTTGACATCCCCAAGTACACCGGATCAGCGGATGACGGACCCGTACAGGACTGGTCCAACCTGTTCGAACTCCACGCTACCGCTGCATTTTGGTCGGAACGGGAAATGGTTACGAACTTCAGCGACTACGTCACAGGTGAGGCATTTAAATTTTACCTCCCCAACATATTCGACAACGATGAGTCTTGGCAAAAGATAAAACAAGAAATGATCGTTTGGTTTAAAATATACGATGATGACTACGACGAAGACTTGCTTGTAACCCACCATCTACAGACAACTGCACTCAGTCGTCAATTTTACAGGCAGTCATCAACCATTCGAACGCACAACAGGATTCGACCTCTGACAAAAGACGAAGTGGCACACGAGTTCAGTGGCAGACGACAACGCGTGTTTTGGGAAAAACACAGCCATCGAGCGTGCTTCCCTTCTGCACGAAAGTCGGCATTTGCGAAATCATCGCTTCAGCATATGACCCGAGACGTTGCCCAACCACCTGATGCCGTTCACTCTTCGTCTGGCATACGTGGTCTACCACCTGGGTTTTCAACACGCGGTTCTTCGAGCGCTCCTAACGCTCACCATTTGCCTTATAAGGACGCCGTATTTATGGTAGATGACCTGGCGCATCGGGAAAATACCCTGTTGAGCCATGCTCCTTCCACACGGGTTCATGCATTGCCATCCAGTCCATACACACTCGACAGTGGAAGAAACACCGAAGGCTCCGACGCATCGAACGTCGCACGCTGCAATGCGCAAGAGCATCTTATAGGGAACAGGTTAAAAGAAGCTTCTGAAAAACTTTCTACCGATTCCGAAGCATTATCTTCATTGCCCGAAGTGCACGACAACAGCCCACAAACTACCAGCTGCCGACAGGGCCCCACATCAAGTTGTGAAGAAAACGAGCGCGATGTTCAAGAAGGGATCTCACCGCAATGCGTTCCATAGCAACAGCAGCAACGCCAGCAAAAGCAAGTCCAAGAATCGCAGACACTCCAACGGATACACCGACAAAAACGACGACGCAAAGTCAGCCTCTTAAAACAAATTCAAGACGTCAGGCATCTTTGCATAAGAGATCGGCGCCAGAAACGCATTTGGCCCAAAAGATCAAGACTGCGCCTAAGATTACAGCTCCGAAACCTCAGGAAACACCAAACAAGAAAAGAAGTCACCAGTTCCACCACGCAAGGATTCAGACACCATCCCATTAGTTTACGACAACGAGAACGCACGCAGCAAAGACAGCGACGCCGAAGACCGATCTACTGCAACGCTTTCAAACAGCGCCCACTCTTCGCAATAATGCCAGCTATTTCACCAGTCTCCCCGTGCAACGCATTATTGTGTTATCCAGGACGCAACCATCAGACTCGCCCGCCAGATCTCTTATTGATATCACCGGACTGCCACACTCTCCCCTCAAGTCTTAGCGACGAAGAGGACAACACGTGCATTTTAAAATTTGTCAGACTACCTCTTTGATTTGACATTGGTGACTTCCAAGCCACTCCTTGTTTACTTTTTTGTTTGTAAGTTGTAACTCATGCCTTCTTTCGGGGGGAGGGGGAATCATGTGACGTATGAAGGTAGCGATGGTTGGTAGAAGCCGAGGAGGAAGAAGTGCTTCCAGAATAAACATGGCGTATGAGCCAGGCCACGTCTCCCATTCATCATAGCGTGTCATATATATATATATATATATATATATATATATATATATATATATATATATATATATATATATATATATATATATGGGAAAGGAAAGAAGTGTATACCTAAGGGCTCGTTTTTGCATGTTTTGACACAATATTATTGAGATTTAACAGACAATATTGCCAAGGAATGTATAGGTAAAGTTATTAGAACAAATGTAGTGTAAATAAGAAGAAAGAAAAGTGGGTGAAAAAATAACCTGCCGTGAGCAGGAATCGAACCTACGACCTTCGAATACGCTCGTGCTTATCACACTCCTTTCACCTAGAAGTATACCAAATAAACAGTCAATTTCATGTATGGACGACGTATTCACTCAAGTGCCTGCGAAAAGCAGTACTTACTGGCTATTACTGCAAAACACAGCTTTCTGCTTTTAACGGACACCTTGCCCTTTTTGAAAGTGATACTAACCTATACGATTGAATTCAGGTTCGATTTTTATTTTCATAAAAGTCAACAAGGTGAACTTTACAAAAAAAAAGTCAGCAACAGTCAACAGTCATAAAAGTCAACAAGGTGAACTTTACAAAGCAAGTATTAACAAGAAGCAGTTTATAGAAAAAAAAGTACATTTTTAGGATAGACCATCACCTAACGTCTATTTGTATGAGAAAGGTACACTAAAAAAATCTCATATCTGATATGGCCCTGACAAAGACAATATGCTCATCAGTGAAGCATTCCTAAACTTCACAGACAGAAGCAACACAGACTTCAATAATGAATGACCCTTGAAAAGAATACTTGCTCAGACGCAAGTAAATATGACACTGACAGTATATTACTGCAAATACGCTTCAAAAGTCTGCTGCACTATTTCATTGCTAACTGATGAAACTTGCATCAAGAAATTGTGCAAGCTTAATAATAAACTCACTAATGAAAGTTTACAATGTAGTTCTCTGAGCCCAGGTAACAGATGGCGTAAAGGTGATTATTGCCCCAAGTCTCTGAAGAGATGCTGTCCAAGACTGAGTAAGATTATTACAAGAAAGGAAGCAGCCACAAAGGGAAATCGAAGTGCATGCATCCCATTAGAGGCTTTATTTTAGCGCTTATACTCTGTTTGAGAAGTTCCCTTCTGCACTGTTGAGACTACAGACTCCTCAGCAAATAGAAAGGACGCTTAGCCCCTCGACATGTATTCATTTGCGCCATGTCATCTGCCCACCGCATTCACGGTGTCTGCTTAATGAATCGTAGTTATTATGGTTAGTTTATTTACTTAAAAACGCAGTTAAGCCATTAAACAAGCTACTGCACTGGGAACTTGAAGCGTGAATTTATTGCTCTGCTGAAGATTGGTAGAGTCTCATGCCAGCGGATAACTTCTCTTAGAGGCTTTTTCTCTCTGATGCTGTTCTTAGCTCTCGTATGTCTGTTTCTCCGTCGACGCGTTCCTTTGCGTCTCTTGCTGAAACGCTCCTTGGCTCTTTTTTGTTTCCTCCTGCATAGAATGTTCGGATTCATCAACTCTAAAGACCTTCACATATTTCTCACAGAATTTACAAGGCGCACGCAGGCTTTACAGACATTTATTGATTAGAAAATTTATCACCACTAAGCTAAAAAACGCGGTCAGCCTATACGCCTGTCGTTCTTTGAGGGCGCTTCTATTTTCGAGGTGAATGAAAGGAAAATGCAGTTTTCTGAATGGAAGGGATATGAACCCACAACGTCTGCTTGTCCCTTGTGATGTTCTTCTCCTAGTGGAAGAGTTATTGTACGAGGCATGCAAAAGTTGTATAAGATCGATTCCCTGCAATGGTTTGATGTATTTGACATAAACGGTACATTTGAAGGTTTACAGTATAACCGTCCTGTTTAGAAGTTTTTCAAAAAGTCATAGGGGCAAGAACACGCCATACCTATAATAAAAGGTACAATTTTAGACGTTGCTAGTTACCTTTTGCTTTCTCTGTTACTTGGAAAAATACCGTGACTTATGTGATACAAATTACCATATGAAAAG
Source organism: Rhipicephalus annulatus (assembly GCA_013436015.1). Lineage (NCBI taxonomy): Eukaryota > Metazoa > Arthropoda > Arachnida > Ixodida > Ixodidae > Rhipicephalus > Rhipicephalus annulatus. Next base: position 95,092 of record WOVY01000884.1, on the reverse strand, counting down.
GTAACACATAAGCTTTAAATTAGAGAGATTCGAACCTTGAAAGTGTTTGTCTCTACTAGAGGTTACGCGGTTAAGTGTTTAGCGTCGCAATCGCTTGGATAACTACGCACGCGAGCAAAGCACAGCATTAGTACAGCATTCCATTAGTACAGCATTGCATTAGTTGAAGTTGAAGTTTATTTCAGGCAAAAGCAAAAAAAGAAAGGTACAATTTGCCTAGGGGACCGGCGAAAAGGCATAAAAGCCTGACAAAGCGCCTGCCCCCTGTAAACCCAAAACCCACCAAAATAACACAGTTCTCAGTGTAAAGTAACGAGTCAATAACAAATTAAGCATAAATATGTTTCTACATGCAAAACATGTACAGGAAAACATAAGTGAGCGAAAATTTGCGCAGGAGATGAAATCTATAAAGCATATGCGTGTTCGACAAATGAAGCAAACTGTAGAGGACATAAACAAACACTAATGTAAAACATATAAAATACCTGAAGAAACTTTAAACTTAAATACAAGGTTTCAACAATCAAGAGACAGCAACATAAATGAGGAATATGTTTGATCGATAAATGAAACACAGTTTGGATAACATAAGCAAACCTTAATGTGATATATACAAGAAAATACTTCAGGGAATATGAGACAAAGATGGTGACGGTGATTACGTTTGTGAAAATAGGAAGTGTTCCTGTATCTTCTTTTTAAAAATGCCATATGAGACTGTATTGTCAATTAGAGAAGCTACAATCGGTTGTTCGTTCAAGAAATGCGAAATTTGATACAATAGTTTTTGTGTGCCGTAATTTGTACGTGGTTTCTCATATGTATACACCCTGTGCCGTAGGTTGTGACTGTGATCTCTCGGGAGATGCCTCTGATAAAACCCTGTGCGATCAGTTCGTACCTGTTTATAAATAAGCATTGCCAATTTTTGTTTCATGACGTTGGTTACCGTAAGTATTTTATGTTCCTTAAAGAGAGGCGCGGTATGATGCCTGAATGACACCCCTGATATTAGTCGTATAGCTTTTTTTTTGCAAGGTGTGAATTTTGTCAGTGTTTGCTTTAGTCGTATTCCCCCATACAAGAAGACAATAATGGAGATGTGAGTGAACAAGGGAATAATATAGTTGTTTTTTCAACCACTGAGGGAGGAGTTGTCGCAATTTGCAGATTATACCCGTTTATCTGGAAATCTTGGTACGAACGTGGTTGGTGTGTAAGGACCAGTCTAAGTGTTCTTGAAAAAGTATCCCAAGAAATTTATGCGCTGTGACAAGTTCAATTTTTTGCCCTTCAAATTTTATTGTAGGCTCGCTTGTGATAGCCTTATTGCGTGGGCGGAATAAAACATATTTTGTTTTTTTTGGTGTTTAATTCTAATCTATTACACTTAAGCCAGTCGGATAGATGTGTCAGCCACAGGTTTGCGTGTTGTTCAAGGTGATTGAGGGGATTACCGGCGAAGAATATATTGGTGTCATCCGCGTAGAGAACAACATCGGGTGTTAGCGGTATGTTAGGTAGATCATTGATATGAATCAAGAATAGCAAAGGCCCTAAGATTGATCCTTGTGGAACGCCACAAATGATATTACCTACGTTTGATTTAGTGTCGCCGAGACTGGTGTATTGTTGCCGATTGCTTAGATAACTTTTTATAAGTTCTAAAGCCTTTCCTCTAATTCCATATGAAGGGAGTTTCCGTAATAAAATATGGTGCTTAACCGAATCGAACGCTTTTTTGAAGTCGAGAAAAATCCCTATGGTAAGTAATTTATGTTCAAAATTGTCAAGTATTTTTTCTTTAATATCCAGTAGTGCTGTTTCAGTAGATTTTTTTCTTTTGGAAGCCATATTGTTGTTGTATTATCACATTTTCTTGCAATAAGTAATTTGAAAGTCGTATGTTGATAACTTACTCAAATATTTTAGAGAATATAGGTAATAATGAGATAGGCCTATAGTTATTAAGGTCATTTTTATTACCGCCATTAAAGATGACAGATACTTTCGAAATCTTTAGCTCATCAGAAAAAATACCTGAACTAAGAATTTTGTTAGCGATATGTGAAAGCGGCTTACTTATGGTATGGGCAACTGCTTTCATAGGCTGGGGTTTTAAGTCATCCACGCCACATGCACAATTATTTTTTAATTTTTGCAACAGTTGGTATATTTCGGATTCGGATGTGGGAAACAAGAAAACAGAGGATGAAATGTTGCTAGTTACATAAGTATGATTGCTTATCTTCCCAGCTGTAGTCCCACAATCACCAACTCTAAGGAAGTGTTCATTGAACCTATCTGCAAGTGGCGGACCTGAGCATGATTCACCGTCAATCACAAGCTCCGATACAACCGATTTATCATCTTTGCACATAAGGTCATTGACCTTTTTCCAAACTTTCCTGGAGCCGTTCGATATACCAGCAAACATATTTTCGTAGTACGCAAAACGCGCTTGTTTAATATCAGTGCCAAGTTTATTTCTAATTTTTTTGTATGTAGCTAATGTGTCCAAGTTTTTTGTTCTGATAAATACACTAAACAGATTATCACGCTCTTTTATTCTTTTTAAAAGGTGTGAATCTATCCATGGTTTTCTAGACATACGGGTTTTTCTAATCGTTGTCTTAGAAAATGCAAAGTCATAGAGACCTTTGATAGTGTTTAGAAAGAGGCGGTATGAAGCAACGGGATCTTTGATAGCGGTCACAGAGTTCCAATCTGTACCTTCAACTAAGTGTTGAAAAATCGCAATCTTATCCGCAGATATTATTCTGCATTTAATGGTTGTATTCTGAATAGTTTGGTCATGTCTTGACAAGTATGTCTTGAAGACAATAAAGAAGGGCAAGTGGTCGCTTAAGTCTACTATCAGTACACCTGCGTCGCATTTACATGGCTGATAGTTTTTAAAACATAAGTCGAGTAGCGTTTCAGATATGTCTGTAATTCTTGTTGGCATGTTAATTAGATTTTGATACCCAAAAGAGCAGAAAATATCAACGAGGTTTTGCCTATTAGATGTTGTTGCCAATAGTCGATATTAAAGTCACCACAGAAACTCGCAGGAAATCCAGATTGACAACAGTATTCTAGAACACTTTCAAGATAATTAAGAAACACAGTAACAGAACCAGAAGGGGGTCTGTACATGAGGACGACAATTGTGCCCATGCATTTGATCATTAAACATTCATAGTCAAGTTCAATATGGGAGTATTCCAAAGTATTTTCATATTGGAGGGAGTTTTTAATATAAATCGCCAGACCACCTCCTCTTCTGTTCTCTCGCGTTATTTGAATACATTTGTATCCAGCGAAATGTACATCAGGGTTATCACCGGAAAACCAGGTTTCTGTGAATGTCAAGATATCGAAATTACGTTCGAGTGTATCGAAAAAAAGGCTTATAGATTCTTGTTTATGCCTTAGACTACGGGCATTTAGATTTAACAAGGATAGGTGTTTGACATTTCGTGTAGCTTTTAATTGCTGAAAAGAAAAGGCATCATAATAATTCTGCGACTGTGTGAAAAAAGCCATGAATTAAGTCGGCCAGAAAAGGAACTTTCTAGTTTTTTTTAGTTACCGTAGCCCTTCTAGATCTTCAGCAGTTCTTATGTTAACAATTTGATGACGTGGGCTTCGTCGCATGAACATTTTCCCCTTCTTAACCCAGAAAAACTGATAATGCAGCTCACGGGCTTTACACCTCATTAGCCAGAACAGCTTTTTGTTCTGTGCAGTTAAGTTTTCATTGAAAAAGATCTTGGACTTTGATTTCCTTAGTTCTTGTCGCTGTTTGAGCCAGATATCTCGCATCAGTCGAGACGTGAAGCGTACCAATATAGGGGCGGGCTTATCAGCCTCGTCTTGCCCTGCTCTTTTCGGAAGCCTATGGGCGGCTTCTACATCCGATTCTGATAGCCTAGGCAGCTTTAAGTCATTTGCCAGTATGTTCAATTTTTCGAGAACATTTTCATTCATTTGTTGCGGAAGCCCGTGAATTTCAAGGTTTAGTCTTCTGCCGTATTGGTCTAGATCGTTCATTTATTGCTTGAGTTTGTCGATTTTCTGCTCTTCCACGCGTTCTTCAAGCTTTTTCACTCGTGTCTTTAGGCAGTCTATATCTGCACCTTGTTTTTTCATTTGTGATATTACTTCATCGTACTTATCGGACATTGCTTGTACGGACTGTTCAATGGTATCAACGGTGGCAATAATGCCTTCTAGAGCGTCCACTTTCTCTTTGATTGTCAGTAGTATGTTCAGTTTACGGTGTATTTCAGCAATTTCATTAGCAAGGTCTATTTCACGGTCCATTTTTTCTTTTGCATTACTCGAGCCACTTCGAACATTCGCAGTTCTGCAAGTCGGACATTTCCAAGAAGTTCTGGCCTCAGACGATTTCTTTTTGTATGCGCTTTCGGTTACGCCTGAGCATGAGCCGAGATGATACTCATAATTGCACTCTGAACAAGATAAATATACAGAATCAGTTGGGATACACTTGTGACAGGCAACGCAGTTTTTTGCCATTTCGTTCAACAGCAGCGACAACCAGGTCTCTCGCTAACGTTTAAAACAGTGTAAAAGAATAAAGTCAAGCACCAACCTGCAAGTTGGAAGACGGTCACGTTAGGGATACCGCGAACAGGCCTTTCGGTGCCACTGCTGCTGAGCGTGTGTGCTAGTGCGCTCAATGTTCACTGCTTTTGAAGATGGTCCTTGATGACGTAGGTCAGCACGTGGTCCTTTGGTCGTCACGTGTTCGTTCGTAAGTGTTTTTAGTTAGCGCAGCAAGTTGTGCATTAGTGCAGCAAGTTGCTGGAAAAGAAGAATGATGGTGAGAAGGAAAGTTGTGACGGTAAAGAGAGAAAGAAGCAGGAGAGAGAGATAGAGAGAAATACATAGCTAGAAAGAGAAATTTAGAGGTAACGAAAAGGAAGAAAGACAGAAAGAAAAAGAAACAAAGAAATAGAGAACGTCGATGAGAGAGACAGAAATAGAGACAAAGAGGTAGAAAGAGGACGCAAGAAATAAAGATAGAAAGGCAAGAAAGAAACATAGAAAGTGCGAGAAAGTAAATACGCAAAAACAGAAGGCAGCAAATAAAATGTAAAAAACACAAAGATCACAGATATAACAGAAGAAAATAACAGAACGAGGAAGAAAGAAAAACACTTAGGGGATACTGAAGCTTCGCCTTAAAGAGTTGAACGAAATAGCGATATCCTCCGCTGGTGCGTACTTCAAACACTTAATGTATGAAATCTTTTCAAGCTTGCTATGCACCCACTACGTGGCCTTAAGGAAATAGGCGCAGTAATGTGTGTCCAATTTGTAGTGGGTGACTGGCTTTATACCGTGAAGTTGATATGATATTCAAATGTTCTGATACCCGATGGGAGCGCTTGTACCACGCATTATTAGTGAAATATTTCGTGTTGTATTATGAAGCATATATACAGATTGCGTGTGTTTGTAAAGCAAGCGTCTTATTTTCACTTTATTTTCAAGCAGAGTAAGTTAACTTCAGTGTATTGAGAAGCAGGTGCGTGGCTGTGAGGTAGAACACGTACTTTGATCACAATCAGGACCCAGAATTGTTTGTTATTTACTTTATTTGCATCTCTCTATTGTGCAGATCATTTTTCGATCACAACCAAGGTCGCCGACAATAGAATTTTTACTATACGAGCTCATTAGCACAATCGTGAAAGAGAAACAAAGAATTCCACCCTGTTCCATGCTTGGTGCCAGTAGTGCAAAGGTACCTTTTCTTTTTTAACTATGAAGCTGTAAAAGCCGGCCGTAAAGGGTCCAGCTTACTTTTACTATCATCATAAACTGGCATGTGTTACAGCAATTGCGGCAATCCTACCATCCATCTCTATGGCGTGGCCTATCGTAACACCACAGATGGATAAGAGAACGGGTACAAAGAATAATAAAGAGAGTAATAGAAAGAAACGGAGACACGTGGAGAAAGTGTAACCAATTAGTTCCAATTTTTTTTTCATGCCATTGAATTCACACCTACGTCCCCTCGATCCGAAAGCGAGCGTCCTAATCACGTAGCTATAAAAACACGCTACAGCAGAGTATAGCCCAACTTTGTACAGTATATTGTAGCAAGGGGGCTAGAAATGGAAATGAACGGGAGGAGAGTTGTATTTGGGAAGAGGATAGATAGCAAAGCGCAGCACAGGAAGAATGACGTAGAGGAAAACAGAGAGCGAGAAAAGCAGAAGGAAATAGAGAGAAAAAAAACCTCCACAAAACAAAAAATAATAAAGAGAGAAAAAAATCCAGAAAGAAAGAGGAAGCAAGCCACCTACTACGTTCCCTAGATTGAAGGAAAAACAAACAAACGGCGGAGACATCAGGCGCAACCCCCGCTGTGTAGTACGTAACCTAGCCGCACCAGATCAGGACCAGACTGTCGAACGACGTCCTAAAAAAGGATGAGGCACCAAGAAAGAAGCTGCGCATCCCGAAGCTCGCCGTGGGGTACGCCCGCTGGCGGGTTCTACTTTGCTATGTCAAGCTTTGCGTCACTTAGTGAGCAATTCTATTTTAGAGTGAAAGCTGGTATGAGATCGCAACTCGGGTCACGCACGGCACCATATAGTTGTCCGCGGCCGCCACCGCTGGTGTCCGTAAACACTTTGCACTAAATAAAAAAAAGAAACTGGTACTAAGGAGACAGGGGGGCTCGAACTCCGTCCGCTTCGTACCAGCTCAGTATTATACCACTGAGCTACGCTGGTGCTTCAGACTAATTCGCAAACTAGCTATGTCGGGATAGGCATCGCGGTGATGGGAGTAATAAAGCGAATTTAAACAGCAAAAGAACTACCAGGTGTCACACAGTGCAAATATCATAACAAATGAGTCATCGAATGCTCCAACCCCTTACGAAAGGTTCTTTTTGATCACCTATTAACTGTGGCACATACCCACTTCAGGCGCAATTCCTCATCGTCCTCAGCCACTGCATGAACGATTTGCACGATATTCCTTGCAAGCGTTTAGCGGATACGCCGCTTCTCAGAAGAATAACGAAAAATAGCATATCCAATGCCGGCCTACTGTATGTATCATTCTTCTATAATCGTCGCCTGATGCACTTCTATACATATCTATGATATCGTACCTTACGCAGTTTTACATTGCACATACGCACACAATCACTGACTTACCCCTTTTTGCATCCGTGTAAAAATTAACTGTAGATTCTGATGCATTTCTTGCAATCGCTTTTCGACAGAGGCAGAAATTTCTGAGGCTCATGTGCTTAGTATTAGGTGTACGTTGAAGATCCCCAGGTGGTCAATTTTCTGCAACTCTCCACTGCTCCGTCTCTCAATCATACTGTGGTTTTGGAACGTAAAACTATGACGGTTGCTATATATAACAAAGACGAGACACATAGCAACATGGCACTCTGGACCATGAAAAACAATTGGAAACTTGCAACAAATTGTTTCTATAGAACAACCCCCCCCCAACAGCACACACACACACACACACAAAAGCAAGACTTCCACAATGAAAACCTATCAAAAACACGCACGAAGCTCATCGGGTGAGGAAAACACAAGTATCTGAAGAATGCTGCAGTGTAACAAAAAGCCCAGGGAAAACTCACGAGGACTCCGAAACAGATTGGCCAGTTTGCTGGGTCTTGGTTTTGTTTTTTTTTTCACGAGGACGGGTAGCTACATGAGATGCACCTGAGATGGTTTGAGAAGGTATACTTCGAAAATGTCACATGCGCATTGTAAGCTCTCAACTTGCTTATGGGCTGATATTCACAAGATGAACAGAAGACAGAACACCTAGGAGAACCACGCTACCCGTTTTATTCGCTTATTTGTGACGTGTCATGGCATCAACTGTGTTGTATAGCCACTAGATAAAGAACATGTATATGTCTAGTCTACAAATAGGCGGAACACTTGCAGCTGTTCACCCGAGAGTTGAAAAAAAATGTAACATATACTTCCACATCATGCGCGCCTTGGCCGGCATGCCATGTGCTCCGAGTAGAGGCCGACAACTGCCGCTTTGCCCGACGGCCACCTGCACACTAGAAAGCTTGGCAGCAAAGTCAGCAAAGCCTGGGGCGTGAGACTCCGGTCACAGGTTTAGGTCCCTCCAGGCCATGTCGAACAGGTGCTCACGGGCAGGATTCTGGAGAAACTCCTTGCACATGATGAAAACCTTGCGGAACGTGTCCGTGATGAAGTCAGCGATGGTGCATAAGAGTGTCGGGCCACCGACCGCCAAGGCCACGATCAGAAGGGCCCCCAAAACCAACAAGGTGACGGCGCCTAGCGCCATCACCAGGCGCAACATCATGAACCAACAGACGAGCGCCACGACCCGGAGCACGTTGAGCATACAGCGTTCAAACAACGGACTGAGCAAATGGATCCACCAGAAGCAGTCTCGCTGAGGAACCTTGTGGGTGGCACGCATGGCGCGTCTGCGTGCCTCCGCTCGGCGACGGCGTGCCTGCGCATCAAGTAACGTATTTGGCTATCTTTAGGTACCTAACATCTGCATAAAGGAAGAGCAAACGACAAATTAGCCAGTGTGAATTACGCAAGTTAATTGTAATTGAGCCACGGCAGCCGAAACAATCTTCATAAAACGCGCGAAAAAAAGTGCGGGTGGCTACGTCACCTTCAAGTTCCCGCACCAATCACCGTGAGGTTGTATATCTATGGCTGCCCTGTAGGGTGTGCGTAGTATCTAATTGCTAAAGATGAAGTAAATTGTGTTCTGAAGGGGCGAGAAACTTAACGTACCAAATTTCAGAAAAAATCATTCAACCATTGTCACCTCCATACGGGAAGTACATTTAAAACCCTGATGTCACGTGCGGAGATATCGTCGTGAAATTCAAAAGGAACATTGAGCTTGATTTTCATCTTTACTAATGCACATATAAAACGCGCGAAAAAAAGTGCGGGTGGCTACGTCACCTTCAAGTTCCCGCACCAATCACCGTGAGGTTGTATATCTATGGCTGCCCTGTAGGGTGCACGTAGTATCTAATTGCTAAAGATGAAGTAAATTGTGTTCTGAAGGGGAGAGAAACTTAACGTACCAAATTTCAGAAAAAATCATTCAACCATCGTCACCTCCATACGGGAAGTACATTTAAAACCCTGATGTCACGTGCGGAGATATCGTCGTGAAATTCAAAAGGAACATTGAGCTTGATTTTCATCTTTACTAATGCACATATGACGGTGAAATAACGACATAAGAGCTTTGAAAGCGCTGTTTATCAATCTAATTCATTTTTAAGGTAATTAGAGTTCATAAATGCTATCTCCTGAACATGAAAGCTCTAAGCATGCGGAGTTTCTTAGACGATGTGGATCAGCCATCAGCTCGACTACAGTCGCTGTGAAGTAAACCTGAATTAATCACTTCCTTTTCTGAACTCGTCATTTCTCATCCCCGAATGGTAAAAAAGAAAAAAAATAGGACGTGCCCGCTTATCCAGCCATAATATATCTGAAAAAACAATGAAAGCTCTGTCTCAAAATGAGCGCGATACGTATAATTAGACTGGCGAAGTGCAAATCTTGAATCTCGATTTTACGCTGAAGTTGAAATCTTCCGATAGGCCAAACGTTGTTCGATCACACCAGCATCGACAGACCACACCAGCATTGAACGCAAAACTATGAAAAAACAAAAAAGCGAAAAAACAAACATCAGGATGTTATGTACGCGCTAAACAATAATTGATTTCTTTTCCTCTCTCCTTCTGTAATGACTGCGGTTTTCGAGAGTGTCTACACTCGTAACCTACACTCATAAAACTGTCAATATTTTGGTAATATATTCAATAACACAAGAATAAAACAGCAAGTGAAGCATCACAAAGAAAGAAATAAGAACGAACAAGCGAATGAATGAAAGAAAGAAAGAAAAATAAAGATTTTCACCATCCGTACAGCAAGCTGACAAAAAGCGTGAGCTAAAATTTTTGGCATGGCATTTCATTCGAATCCCTCGAGCGAACACGATATTGTTACTACCATTCATTATGTATCTACACTCGCAAAAACTAAGAGAGTTTTGCCCCAATGCGAGGAGCTGATACGACACGACACAACAAGCGAAACGATTGCTATTGCCATACAGGAAAACTAAAATCGTAAAGGAAGCGCTGCCCAACGCTCGCATCTTACGGGACGTCGTCCACGTTTTTCCGCCACGATAGCTCACTAGATGAGACTGACAAAAAGCAAGAAGAACTGTCAGTGTTTGTCAGCTCTATAAAAAGCTCGGCGTTTAAGGTCCCCCCTCTCGTCTGACATAAGCTCCACAGTGTGGTACGCGCTGAGCTGTTAAGAATAAAAATTATCTTCGCGAACGCAGTGCTCATCAGGCAGTGCGTGGTCCAACCGCATGCAGTGAACCAGCTCTGCACCACCCTGGCTGTGCAGAGGAGATTCGACTCTGCACAGCCAGGGTGGTGGTGACTGAGCGTGGAATATAGAAGAGGTCATATAGCAAACCATAACACCTATAACGACAGCACCAGGCCAGTTTCATTGTACCTCGAAGGAATGCCATAGTGTCACCTGCTTTCGTCTCATAAGTTTCCAAACACGTGCACTTCATGAATCTCTGCGTCGTATCTCCCAGATAACGTGGGCCCAACGATTGTCGAAGTTATCGTACGACATATGAATGGGAATCAAGTACGTTTTGCTAGCAGGAGACCTGTGCTAACTTTCCATTGACTATTGGGAGTGAACTAACCAAATAGTTAGGTACATGCACTATTTTGCCCTCTCACCTGAAATATCTTTTTCGCATTGCATAGTTAAAAAAACACGCTGCCACAGCACTGCCCCAAAACAACGCGGAAGAGCTACAGCAGTGCTGCAGCTGCAACACTGCCATTTATTTGCAGTGGAACTAGGCTAAGGCTTGTTACATTGCGCTCACTGTCAATACCTACAGCTCACTAGACTTCCCTAAGCACTCGAAAGAGTAAGATGGTTTCGCTGGCAATTTTTTCATTAACACAATGTTCTCTCTGCATTTCTTCATTTTTACGTGGTGAAACGCGATATCGGAACAAAAAATTGAAATACGATTAACTTTTACTCCGTATGGAAGACTTCATAAATGTGACACCGTCTCCTGACGCATCGAGCAAATATTTATCTCATCAATTTTCTGACAAGCTCTATAGTGGGTGACTGACATACGACTGAGGCGATGGTAAGATAGAGCCATTTCTGAAATTCAAATGCTTGAAGAATCCTTCAATATGAGAGTTATCAGGCATCTAAGAGGCTCTCGGATTGGTTCTTAAGACTGAACTCCGTTTTCTAGAGCGTCCTTCGCTCAATGCTTCACGTTCACTTGAAAACGCCGATGGGAGCGCCGTCTCAAGGTAGGTCAAACCACTGGATAATAGCGATGATCCGCTGCGATTCTCCAGTAGCGCAGCGTCATTTTCAACCGAGAAGCGGAACAGTGCTCAACTGTGTCAAGTGAAGCTTGAAGTCGAGTCGAGGAGCGTTTGGAAATGCGGGGTCAACAGCAAAAAAAAAAAACCTGCTCTTAATAGACCAACTCTAACGTAAGCACAGGAAAATGCATAAAAACACGGCGCGTATACCAATATGTGCCGAGTAAACAATGAGAAAGACTGCCGGAAAACGCAGCCTTGTTACCACACTAAGCTGGCAGCCGCAGTGACCACGGCATCAGACGTAATCAGAGGGGGGTCTGATACTACGGACAAGGTTTGAGGGTGCTCTGAAAACGTGTTCAACGAAATGCCTCACGTTATGCCTTCGGCGAGCCATCCCGATGTCGTTGCTGCTGGTGGGCGATCGCTGACTTGGCTAAGGCAGGGTCCAAGGGACGCGCTGGTCAGATGGAACGACAAAGAGCTGTGGCCTGCGTCGTCAGCGTTGGACACGTCGTTTAACGAGACAATGGCGCGTGCACTGGACACTCGTCTTCTTCGTTATTGCCTGCAGCTTCAAACGTGTGCGCACGCGGTGTTTTTTTTTTCTTTTTTTGCCAAATATGATACAAGAACACATTTAGGAAAAAGACGATGAAATTTGATGTCATCAAGACACTGAGAATCTACATGATTTTTTTTCTCACTACCTAAATCTTTGGTTTATTTCTTTTTTTTCCAACATACTGTCTTAACTATACAACTCCCCCCCCCCTTTTTTTGTTGTAAGCAATAATGCAGTTATCGTTCATATGAGGCTATTTGTTCTCTTGGCCAATCCCCCAGAGTGGGTACGAGCCATGGATTAAAGGATACAAACAAACAAACAAACAATACATGGACATCGACCGCCCCACCCCATAGAGTTCAAAGCACTGTCGGATAGCCGACGCTGCGGGTGCTGTAGAGGGTGCCATGCGTCATGCGCTCTATATATGGGGTGGTCGAATAAAGCTAGAGAGATGCGTTCGGTCAACCGGTCTCCGAGTCACCGATGTAGACGCGCCTAGCGTCTGTCTGCATTTTGCATCATACGTGGTGGCGCATCGTACATTGTGTCAGAAGAGATAAGCGTTCGCTCTCGATAATGGAGCCAAACGCTGCGTTTGTTGGGGTACCTGGACTCCAACAGCCACCGAGATTCGACTTCAATGACCCGAATTCATAGTCAGGATTTAGCAGTCCGAGGACTATGCCTACGCAACAAGAATGCACTGAGCTACCGACGAGGTTCGGAACGTACGCGCCTATATTGCATGGGCGTCCACGCTCGTCACTTGCTAGTGTCTCTCAACTTGACGGCTGAAGAAGCTAGTTCGTACACCGTCGTGAAAGACAAGTTCACCTCATATTTCGTTCACCCACTAAACGAAGTTCACGAGAGTTACTGTTTTCACAAGCGGACGTAGCAAGCAGATGAAAGCGTTATTGCTTTTTACGTCGCGTTGAGAGACATGAACAAAAGGTAGAGCTACGGCTCTGCGTCCGTTCGGGATGGGCTCATTCGAGGCCAATTTATCGTTGGCTTGTTGGACAGCAGATTATCGCAACAACTCTGCCGCGCTTCCGAGTTGAAGCTGGACAAATCGCTCCGGCATGAACAGCTACACGAAGACGCCGAAAAAGAAAAAAACTGAAACGCGAAAACCAGTCATCTGGGCTGGTCACTGTCGATGAAGTGAAGTAGCAACCAGCGCAAAGAAAGTCGAGACTGATATCCTTCGTCAACGCAACGCATGGTTCGTGTCTATTCTGCGGACGAGAGGCACATACACGAGAATTTTGCCCTGCCAAGAAAGTGGTTTGCATTATCTTCTTGGCTAAGCAGTTTTCTTAGCCAAGCAGCGTTAATTAAGCCAATAATCACGTATCATGGAGATGCATGCTGTCAAGACCAGTCGGGAAGCAAACGCCAAGTTTGTTTGGGTTAACGTGATTGGCGTCCCACTCAAGTTGAAGGGTGACTAGAAAACAGACATTACCGTCGTTCCGAGCACTGTTTCTGGTTTACCGTCTCGCCTCGACAAACCAGAAATTAATCTCACAGGTCCAGAAAATTATCCTTTGAATGTGTCAGGGTAATTCAAAGCTACGTTGGAATGGAAGAGCGACACCTGCGTATAATCAGTGTATGTCATGCCTTCGCAGTCTACGCCTTCACTAGTCTAACCTGCTATTCTCGCATTGGGAGTCGCAAAATTCGTCGACGCCACAAAGTGACCTGACCAGCCTGCTGACTCTGCAAGCGACGTTACCCGTAGCCAGGATATCTTTGATGGACTTGCACCGTTGGAGAGCAGTGTACTATTCGTCTCAAGCCAAATGTCAGGGCATTTGCTTTCAGTGCACCTCGAATAATTCCAATTGCTTCGTACGACCCAGTGAAGCAAGAGCATGAAGGAGTAATCAGGCGCATTATAAAGCTGACGCTGTGGCGTGCAGATCTCGTCACTGTACCGAAAGCTTCAGGTGGCATCCGAATATGTGTGCACTTGACGAAGCTCAACAAGGAAGTCCTCTGTGAAAGACACGTGCTTTTAAAGAATAAATGCGTGCTCGGGCAACTTGGCGACGAAAAGTAGTCTCAAAACTGGATGCGAGAGCAGGATTTCACAATGTGCCATTATCCCAAGAATGCCAAAAATACACCACATTTATCATATCTTCGGACGCTACTGATATTGTCGTCTACCTTTCGGCCTAACCTCTGCGCCGGAGTATTTTCAGCGAGAAATGGCTCGCATTCTAGAGGGGCAACAGAACATTGTCAAAATGATAGACGAAATTATGGTTTATGAAAAAAAACCGTGAAGAGCATGAAAAACGACTTGTGGAGCTTCTGGATCGTCTGTTGAGAGCCGGAGTTAAACTGAACAAGTCAAAATGTTGCTTTGGTCAAGACAGATTACAGTTTCTGGGTGTGGTCATCGACGCCAACGGTATCTCGCCAAGCCCCAGTAAACTCGAAGCCCTCCGCAACTTACAGCCACCCAAGAACGTTGCTGGGGTTAGACGCTTCCTCGCTATGGCTAATGATATTGGTCGCTTCCTGCCCAATCTTTCGCGGGCAACTAGCCTTATCCACGCCTTGCTAGGGGAGCAAAATGCATGGGAATGGGGAACGATGCAAGAGATCGCTTTTAATCGGATCAAGGCGATGCTAACATCAGACCTCTGCGTTGGGAATTATGATCCCGGTTGCAATACCATTGTATCTAGCGACGAAAGCTCATTTGGATTGGGAACGGTTCTTCTGCAGGATCAACCATCAGCGGAGTGACGGGCGGTAGTGTTTGCATCACTGTCGCTAACTGACTTGAAGAAACGCCATAACTAAACAGAGAAAGAAGCCTTGGCGGTATCATGGACAGTGCACCATTTTGACCAGTACGTGCGGGGCCTCAAATTCACAGTGGAAACAGTTAACGAGCCGCGGGTGACATTACTTGAAAACGCTGACCTGGACACGATGCCTTCACGAATTCAAAGGTTCCGAATTAAATTCATGCGCTACCAATTCAACGTGGTCTACGTTCCAGACAAAGAGCTAGCCACTGCTGATACTCTTTCAAGGGCTCCGTACGAGAAGCCATCTATTACTTCGGTGGATGTGGCAGAGGTGTTCATGAAATTGCAAGTTGCAGCGGTCACTGACATGAAGCTCGTTACTGTAGAGGATGTCTGCAGGCGCCAAGAACTAGACGGGAATGCATCCAGCTCGTCAAGTATTGCACTCGGAGCTGGCTCGTCGAGGCAGGCTTCCAGATCAGATTAGGAAGTACTAGAACATTTGAGGAGGTCTCTCTTTGTGCAATGGTGTTCTTCTTAAGGGTACCCGCTCTTTCATTCCGGCTTCGCAGCAAACGAATACGCTCGAACTTATCCATGAAAGACACCAAGGTATGAACCGATGCCGATTGAGAGCACAAGACTCCGTATGGTGGCACGTGCTTACGATAAATATATATTTCATCTGCTTTTGGTGGCTCTTCACAATATATAACGTTAAAGGTTTTTTTATCTTGCTGCAAGAAATTATTAATCAGGATTCTCTTAAAAAATTGCGTAAATATTGTTTCTAACGCGAGTGTAGGGAGGGAATCAACAAAATGCCCCGGTTTGATTTTATCCGCTTTTTTGTGTTAGTTTTAAATTTTTCAAAAAATTTTGTTGCGATGTTTCATTTCTTTCTATTTTAATGACTTTCTATGTGACATATAGGCAACATTTAATCTATGTTCCTTGCTCGCATACAACGATATGATTACGAGGCACGCTGTAGTGGAGACGGGATTGTTTCCGACCACCTGAAGTTCTTTAACGTGCACCTAAAGATAAGTACACGGGTGTTCTTACCTTTCGCTCCGTCAAAATTCGGCCGCCGTGGCTGCGGTAGTCGCACCCACGTCCAGCTACTTAACAGCAAGACAGCTTAACCGCAGGGTTATCACCGCGGGCAAAGCAACATTTTAACACATGTGCACACTGAATTTTCCCTCTGATTTTTCTCTGCAAAGCGCGAAGCATCATTAATAATTATAGTCAACAACTAATATTCTCTAGTGGGCCCGGGCCAGGCCTAATCATGAGATTAGCAAACTTAGCAATTAACACCCGAGCGTGGACCAGGCTAGAGCGTGGAACCTAGGGCCCCGGGCAGTGCTCAGGCTGGGGTCGGTCATCTACGGCCAGGCCCGGGCTGGGGCCGGGCTTAGAATCTCATGCCCGGGCCGGGCTTGGGCTGGGGTCGGTCATGGGCCGGGTCCGGGCCACGCCTGGGCTTAAATCAAAGGGAACGGACTGGGCTCGGGCTTCATAAAGCGGGCCCAGGCTGGGCTCGGGCTGAACACTTAGGCCCGTGCAGTGCTCTAAGACAGACTCTATCCAGGCGGCGCTGCGAAAAACGCTGCCACAGGTGCCCTTGTCAACAGCTGGCTATAACTGAGTAGTTCAGAGAGAGCCGTCCGCAAGCGAATGTGCATGAGCCCTCCTCTTTCGTTGGTGCTGAGTCACGGTTCCCTAAATATCAAGTACCTGGCAAGCTTCTTCTGTCAATCCAATCTCACTTCATAAATGCAGAAAGTTTATTAACGCGAACTGCGGGTACAATTCAAAAGAAAATTCAGTTATTCCGGCGTGCTGTAACTCGCAATTTAAGTAAAAACGGGTATCGCATAAGATGGAGTTCGAGGCAGGCACTCTGACGTGTGTTTGTAACGCCTGCATGCGTTAAACTTGGGCATACACCTGATGCTAAAGAGATGAAGTGCATACACGAGCAATGTATCTTGCGATCAGTGGTACGAAGCACGCTCTATCCGGCAAGAATGGCCCCGGCAATTTGCGCCTTTGCAGTTGCGTTCCCCGTCCATCTCTCGCTTTCTGTGCGTGAAACTGTTTTATTACGCATCATAGAATGTTGTGTCGACAGCTGTCTTTCATTTGTATATACTACAAATTTGGATAGATGCGTGTACGTTTTCTCGCTGTAACACGAATGGCCAAACCGATGCATCTGACATAGCTCTGCCAATCTCGAAGACCACCGGCAAGAAAAGCCTGCTGGGTTGTGGTCATGACATAAATTTTGCGATTCACCTGTATGACGCAAACGTTCGCATTTGTTATGGGTAAAGCCAGAACTTACAGTCTTCAAATCCTTCGTGCGCGATGCTGTCTGAGGGCAACTGCTTCAGATTATCGGTGGCCGTGGCGTGTGCGATGCTTATCGTGCGCATAATCAGTCTACTGTTGCATGGCGCGCACCGTGGTCTGAGGCTGTTGAGCTTCATGGTCAAAGTTGCCACAATTTTCAGTCAAGGCTTTACTCAAAACATTAACAGGAGGCCTCACCCTCAACCAACACCTCACCCAACATGCTCGCAACGGCCCTTACCCAGCGATCTCGTGCTTCTGCTTCGCGAAAGCTACGAAAAATGGTAAAAACTGAAGTCCCTCAGCTCCGTGACATTTCACAATGCAACAACAGCATCGATTGAGGTCGTTCTTGTACAGCGCAAAGCTGTTGCGTCTTCTCCTGTCTTCGTCGTCGTTCTGGCGAGCGGATAAGCAAGCATTTCATGGCTGCTCGATGACGCGCCCAACTAGTGGAGAGAAAATTGTAGATAATTTTCTGACTGTTCGTTGCGCAAACACCCTTAATATTTAGCTCAATTGTTGTTTCGCACACACTAGTTGCACCTAGTTTGCCAGCAAACTGTGCAAGGGAGTCAGGCTTTGCACTACCCAAAACTGCGCCGACAGGAGGTGCTATATATCTGTAGAACTCAAGGCCACTGATGTCAGTGACATCAGTGGTCTACAGGCTAGCGATGCAGATTATAAAGAAAAGACTGCAGGCATAGATTGAGGATGAGGGGGTGCTGGGGGAACTGCAGAATGGGTTTCGGAAACACAGGAGGTTGGAAGAAAATCTGTTCTCACTGACGCAGTGCATCGAAATAGCAGAAAGGTTACTCAGGCCCCTGTAACTAGCATTTCTGCATATCAAGGGAGCGTATGATAGTGTGGTTCAAGAGGACTTGTGAGGAATACTGGACACACAAGGTGTGGAAGATGTAGTCACTAATCTTTTAAAGGAAATATATAAAAGTAACAAGATAGTTATAAACTGAAAAAAACAGGTATCCATGCCCACAGAGGTGAGACGGGAGCTTAGGCAGGAGTGCCCTCTGTCACCCTGTTATTTATGACGTACCTACAAGGATTAGAGGCCAAATTAGAGAGAAGTGGACTTGGCTTTAACCTCTCTTTCGCCAAACAAGGAAAACTCATTGATCAGGCACTACCAGCGTTAATGTATGCAGATGATATCGTGCAGATGGCGGACAACAAGGAAGATTTGCAGAGATTAATGGACATCGGCGGTAATGAGAGAGATAGGTTAGATTTTATAATCAATAAAGAAAAATTATCCGTCATGATTTTAATGATAATGAAGGCTGTGAGCTTAGGATACAGGAAGTCACGCTAGAGATAACAGATAAATACCAATATCTGGGCGTATGGATAAGCAATGGGACCAAGTACCTAAGGGAAGACGAAATATACGTGACGACTAAATGTAACAGGAATGCAGAAGTGATGAAATATAGGGCGCTGTGGAATCACAAAAGGTATGATGTTGTGAGAGGAATATGCAAAGGGGTCATGGTTCCTGGTCTGCTGTTCTGCAAAGTGGTCCTGTGCATGAGATCAGAAGTTCAAGCAAGATTAGAAACTAAACAACGTGGAATAGGTAGGCTTGCTTATAGGAGCTCACGGGAATACACCGAATCAGGAAGTACAAGGTGATATGGGATGGACATCATTTGAGGGCAGGGAAGCTAGCAGGAAAATAAAATTTGAGAAGCAATTGCGAGAAATGGGGGAGCAGAGTTGGGCTAGGAAGGTTTTCAGCTACTTTCAGAAAGGTTTCAGCTACACTAATAAACAGAATCGCTTAATTTTGCGCACTTGCGAATGAACAAGTCTAGAAATGCATCTCTCATGAGTGATGTGCCGCGTCTACTGACACAGACTAACACATTTGGAAAATTCAGCTTAAGACTGTCTGATGACCGTTACTTCTGAATTTAAATAAGGTAGAAGTTCATGGGAGGATCCTTGGAACATGAGCTGGCGCTGGAGCCAAGATTTTGAAAAGCAAACTTATTCAAATGTTGGCTTCAGCAACACACCAAGAACTTTTCGTTGCTTGTACCGTGTCCAACATGTAGAGTGTGCCAGCAGATATGTTTGAAGTCCTTTTAAAAACTGAAATGACTAGATCAATTAGGCCACATATGCAAGACTGTGTTTACTGCTTAGGCAGTCATGTGTTAAAATAACTACAGGTTGTGATTCGATGACCAAATATAAAAATTGGACCAGGGTTTATGGACCAGACAGCTAAAGCAGGGATCCTACTTCTAGGATGAAAGTGTGTGTTATCCGAGAAGCACACAACTAATTCTGTACATGCCAAAAACTTATGCACTCTAATGAGGGATTTTTGCTGAAAATTGAAAATGAAGTGAGAAATACCACAACTATCAAATTCTTATTGTAGACTATTTACTATTTACTGTCATGTAAAATTCAGCAAGTGTCCATTCTAGGCTGTGCAATGCCTCACTGAAGCACCCTGTATGTTTTTGAATACCTCTCGCCCACAGCAAAAAGTGAATATATGTGTACCTAATATATAATGTAGTAATATATATGAGTGAGCTGCTTATTTTCGATTATTAACTAATTATTTTTGTAAACAACTATTGTTACAAGCACCTTTGTACAATAAAAAAAACCTCGCCTGTTTTAGCACTATGCAATGATAGCGCTAAATCAGCAGCGATGGCGTAGTGATTAGAGCATCCACCTCGCATGCAAAATGTCCGTGGTTCAAATCCCGGTGCCGCGCAGTTCCCAACCGGATAAAAAATCCCCATGGTGATGGAACTGCATTACGAGGCCTGGGGTGCGGCCTCACCGGTAACCACCGCCGGGAACGCACTCCCTCACGAGAGAAGGATTGGCCACCCTGGTGCAGTATCTGGCCGCTACCTCCCACATGCATACGTCAAATAACTCACGGCCCTCAATCCCCAGCAGCTGCGAAGCAACTGACCACGGCGGCGGTCAGATCTGCAACGCAGCAGAGGGTGCTAAGAATCTCTGGAGCCGGACAGGCCGCCATTGGAACCTGAACTTGACAACATTTAACGCTAGAACCTTATCTAGTGAGGGAAGTCTAGCTGTATTATTCGAGGAGCTAGAGGGTGTTCAATGGGATGTAATAGGGCTCAGTGAGGTTAGGAGGACAGATGAGGTCTATACGGTGCTACAGAATGGGCACGTTCTTTGCTACAGGGGCTTGGCAGACAGAAGAAAACTGGGAGTGGGGTTTCTAATTCACAGAAACATAGCTGGCAACATAGAGGAATACTATAGCATTAATGAAAGGGTGGTAGGTATCGTAATTAAACTGAATAAAAGTTAGAAAATGAAGGTAGTACAGGCTTACGCGCCTACATCCAGCCATGATGACGCCTCAGTTGAAAGCTTCTATGAAGACGTGGAATCGGCAATGAGTAAGGTAAAAACACAGTATACTATAGTGATGGGCGACTTTAATGCAAAGGTAGGGAAGAAGCAGGCTGGAGACCAGGCAGTAGGAGATTAGGGCATCGGTACTAGAAACGCCAGAGGAGAGCTACTAGTGAAATTCACAGAACGCAATAATTTACGGATTTTAAATACCTTCTACCGAAAACAAGGAAACCGCAAGTGGACATGGAGGAGCCCTAATGGCGAAAATAAGAATGAAATAGACTTTATAATGAGTGCACACCCAGGCATCGTGCAGGATGTGGAAGTGGTTGGCAAGGTACGATGCAGTGACCATAGAATGGTGCGGTCTCGAATTCGCCTAGACTTGAGAAAGGAACGACATAAACTGATACGCAAGAAGCCAATCAATGAGCTAGCACTGAGAGGGAAAGTACAGGAATTCAGAGTCTCGCTTCAGAACAGGTACTCGGCTCTTAGTGAGGAAACCAACCTTAGCATAGATACAATGAATAATAATCTGACGAGTATCATTACGGAGTGCGCAGTGGAAGTTGGAGGCAGGGTAGTTAGACAGGACACTGGCAAGCTTTCCCAGGAAGCGAAGAATCTCATTAAGAAGCGCCAAATCATGAAAGTCTCAAGTACAACAGACAAAATAGAACTGGCAGAGCTTTCGAAGTTGATTAATAGGCGTAAGGTATCCGATGTAAGAAGGTATAACATGGAGAGAATTGAACACGCACTGAAAAACGGAGGAAGCGTCAAAGCAGTGAAAAGGAAACTTGAGATAGTCAAAAATCGGATGTATGCACAAGGGACAAAGAGGGCAAAATAACTACCAATATGGATAGGATAGTTGAAACAGCGGAGGAGTTTTACAGAGATCTGTACAGTAGCAGGGACAACCACGACTTTAATACTATAAGAACTAGCAGTAACCCAGATGACACCCCACCAGTAATGATAAAAGAAGTCAGAAAAGCTTTGGAGACCATCCAAAGAGGCAAAGCTGCTGGTGAGGATCAGGTAACATCAGATCTGCTAAAGGATGGAGGACAGATTGTGTTAGAAAAACTAGCCACCCTGTTTGCGAGGTGTCTTCTGACGCGAAGAGTACCAGAGTCTTGGAAGAACGCTAACATCATCTTAATACATAAGAAAGGAGATGACAAGGACATGAAGAACTACAGGCCGATCAGCTTGCTCTCTGTAAAATACAAGCTATTTACAAAGGTAATTGGTAAAAGAGTAAAGAAAACATTAGAATTCAATCAACCAAAGGAACAAGCAGTATTTCGAACAGGCTACTCAACAATCGACCACATTCATACTATCAATCAGGTAATAGAGAAATGCTCAGAATATAACCAGCCACTATACATAGCCTTCATAGATTACGAGAAGGCGTTTGATTCAGTAGAAATATCAGCCGTCAAACAGACACTGCGGAATCAGGGCGTCGAAGAAGTATATATAAACATCCTGGAAGAAATCTACAAGGGATCAACTGCTACCATAGTGCTTCATAAAGAAAGCAGCAGAATACCAATCAAGAAGGGTGTAAGGCAGGGGGACACAATCTCTCCAATGCTATTTACCGCGTGCTTACAGGAGGTTTTCAGAAGCCTAGGATGGGAAAGCTAGGGATAAGAGTTAATGAAGAGTACCTTAGTAACCTGCGCTTCGCCGATGACATTGCATTGCTGAGTAACTCAGGGGACGAATTGCAACTCATGATTATGAAGTTAGACAAGGAGAGCAGAAAGGTGGGTCTTGAAATGAATATGCAGAAAACGAAAGTAATGTACAACAACCTCGGAAAAGAGCAGCGCTTCGAGATAGGTAATAGTGCACTTCAAGTTGTAAAAGACTATGTCTACTTAGGGCAGGTCATAACCGCGGAGCCGAACCACGAGATTGAAGTACCTAGAAGAATAAGAATGGGGTGGAGCACATTTGCAAGCACTCTCAAATTATGACAGGTAAATTGCCACTATTCCTGAAGAGAAAAGTATATAATAGCTGTATCTTGCCGGTGTTTAGCTACGGAGCAGAAACGTGGAGACTTACAAAGAGGGTTCAGCTTAAATTGAGGACGACGCAGCGAGCAATGGAAAGAAAAATGGTAGGTGTAAACTTAAAAGACAAGAAGAGAGCAGAGTGGATTAGGGAACAAACGGGGGTTAAGGATATCATAGCTGAAATCAAGAAGAAGAAATGGACATGGGCTGGGCATGTAGCGCGTCGACAGGATAACCACTGGTCGTTAAGTGTAACTAACTGGATTCCCAGAGAAGGCAAGCGGGTTAGGGGGAGACAGAAGGTTAGGTGGGCAGATGAGATTAAGAAGTTTGTGGGTATAAATTGGCAGCAGCAAGCACAGGACCGGGTTAACTGGCGGAACATGGGAGAGGTCTTTTTCCGGCAGTGGACGTAGTCAGGCTGATGATGATGATGATGATGACAAGAAGATTGGCGATACAAAATGGAGGAAGCTAATTAGAAAATGGACTGGTAAATACTTAGAAAACGGCAGGTGGCCACACCAAAAAGAACTATCGGTTAAGAAGCAAGTGAAGGAAACGGAGACTGACATGGGGATAATTGGCATGATTAAGAAGTCCGCACTGGAGATCTATCAAACTTTATGCAGGAAATTGCCAAGGAAAGGATCTATGATAATACTTGGGGTAGTTCACTACAGTTTGAGGCCAGGACGAGAGTATTGCGCACCAAGACATATCGGGCCAAATGCGAAGGGGCAGACACGGTATGCAGTGCACGTGGAGAGGAGAAGGAAACTGCCGAACACTTGATAAAGTTCTGCAAAGGGCTTCACCCTATAGTTCAGGATGATGGCACGGAGTTTTTCAAAGCACTGGGATTTAGGGACAGGGAGGGCAAAATAGACTTTAAGCGTGTAGAATTACCTAGAAGAAGGTTATCTGACTGGTGGCTAAAGTCAAGGCACGAGTGAAAATAAACCGTTCACCGCAAAGTGCCAGTCCTCAACTTCACTACTTAAAGAAAAAAAAGATAAATCTAGTGGTGGGTTCACTAAATATTATGGCTAGGTCGTGTTAACCGCCACCCGATCTAAAGGATACAGCCACATCCATCCATCCATCCATCCATCCATCCATCCATCCATCCATCCATCCATCCATCCATCCATCCATCCATCCATCCATCCATCCATCCATCCAAAGTCTGACGTTTATCGATGTTGACGCCGCTTGCATCTGACGATACCGGCTGGAATATTTTGCAGAAGTAATTAGCTTCGGTTTGCACTCCCTGGCTTACCAGAGGCTAGAGAAACGCGCTTCGAATCCCTCACAGTGCTCTTGATGGCAGGGTAGTGTTATCGTCAAAAAGAGAAGAGTCAAGTTATGCATGGTTTCCGCAGTCAGCCCAGCCAATGTGCTGATGCTGCTGCTGTTGGATTCAACACGTTCTCTACAGAACTGCACCTTAGTCAACGTTTTGACACACCGCGAGAAGGCACCTTTAATCCAAGCCTTGCTAAAATCTGGGGCTTGAAATCATGGCTTATAGCATACACCTATATTAAAATATAACCCTTCAACGCTCACCTGGCTGTCACAATCATAGAGTTTCGTAAAGTTAACTAAAGAGAACTGTGGTTGTTCTGCTACCATGGGAATTATGGGTACATAGTAAACAAATTTGCCTAAACTCCATCGTCCTTGCGGCTTCGAATGCCCTTGTGGCTTTGTCTATTGTTGTGTTTTGGCTTGGTTTTCGAAAAAAAATGCATCGTTGTGAACTTTGTGACCCGATTGGGATTGTTGAGCTTGAAAAGTTAAGGTTGTGAAGTGCAACTGCTGAACATTTGCTGATTGTCATCTTGTGACAAAAGCGGCTCCACGCCACGTGAATCCAAACGGAGCGAAAAAAAAACGAAGATTAGACAAATGGTGTACTACCCATCATTCACATATCGGCTGAAGCGCAGTTCGTTGCAGCTCGCGTGTATCCTAACGCGAGAGTTTCTTCTATTTATAGGAAACTCTATGGTCGCACATCTATATGCATCGCGTACCGCGCTGGGATTGTGAGAAATCGTGACTGGGCACATGACGCGCGTTTCGTTTCTCCTCCCATTGCACAATGCTGTGAAGGAGTGCATACCGAGTACCAGTGTTTATTATGTGCTTGAGACTGCCACATTTGCGTGGTTTTCAGCATATGTGGTGGTGAGATATGTGTTGACATCTTCTGCTACCGCAAAGGTTGAGTTATGATCATTCGTGTTAGCCATCGGGACGGAGACACGCCGCTAGTCTTCAATATGGGGCAGTCCATATCAAGGGGCGCTATATATGCCAAACATCAATAGAAATTATGCTAGCTCTGATATATTAACGCACAAAAAAGAACCAACTACTTTTGTGAAGACACGCTGCACTTTCGTGTTAGACCCGCTCATTTGACGAAGGGAGCAGCCACGTTTTTTTCGCGTCATTCGTGTTTATTGTCTATACGCCAAGAGTGTATTGATTATCCACCCCTAAACCATTGTTACCTAAGAATTTACTCAGTGCATACTATATTCTGACCTCTTGCCATTTATTATTTTGAAAATCACACCACACGTATATCCACATCCACGTGTATAAACGGGTATTCTTCCAAACGTCCCAGGTGATTCCCGCAAAAGCGCTGACCGGTTCCTTATTTATCTGGTTGTCAATATCACAGGTTGGCTCCTTTTATGCATACTAGCAGGTTCGCAGAAGTGCTTACTGTTGCATCGCTCGTAATTTGCTCTTCTCTAGATCTCAAAATATTTTTCTACCTTTTTCTGTGTCTGTAATGACGCTTATTGTATATATGGAACTTGTTTTATTCTTTTTCATATTCATAAAGGGCTTTCTCTCTGTCACGCACTGTGAAAGTGCATGTTACAAAGCAGCGTACGTAAGTGCTTCTCATCCACGTCACAAAGATAAAAAAGCGTGCTCTTTGGACATTCATTGATCTCTGCAAATTTCTCGGAAGTCTATAAATTTGACAGACGGGTGGGTCTCGATGGTTTCATGCTTTTGTGGTTGTTGCGAAACTTTACGGCACAGCGACAACAGATTCTTTAAAGAGTTATAAAAGTAATGTAAAGGTATAGGGCCAAGTGTGAAAAAAATTTCAATAGCATTAACCACTTTAGAATAATTGCTTTGTTTGGCGCTTTGGTTCATTCTGGAGTATAATTGAGCGGAAACGGACGACGCACAAATATATAGAAGGCGACTACATGAGAGCTAGTGTAGTCGTCTTCTCTTCTGTCTGGTCGATCCTCAATCGAATTCCTCAATCACTCCTCAATCAAATTCTACTGATTAAAAAAGTAAGTTTTTGTAGGGTTATAAAAAGAAGTCTGGTCAGTACATTGACCTAAAACAAATGATATGAGATTAATATTTAAAAAAATACAAAATTTTACTAATAGGTATGCACTAGCACTAGGGGCACCTTTATATAACAGGCAGTCACGTTAAATCTTGTGGCATGATTTTATTTGTTGAGTTTATTCACACCCTCCTGCCTAATATGATAAGGACGTGCGTCGTGTTTTAATAATAAAATGTTCGATAACTAAACCAGTCACGACTATTCGCGTACGGAAAATGCTAGAAGTATGTTTCGAGAAATAATATCAACAAAGAAGATTTGAAACAGGTGCAGCGCTGTCTTAGTTACCATTATGTTTAACGGACTCAAGAGGTTCAGCGGAAAGGGCATGGCTTATGGCCTGCAGGCAACATGTCTAAGTTGGCATTGCTGTTTATGCAGGCACTTTCGTGGATTGTGGGAGCGATAAGTACGAATGGCACATTCTGGCTACCTTCCTACGAGTCTCATCAGCTAACAGTGAGCAAAGAGTGGGTGGATCAACCGTCATCGGTGTCAACTAGTGGCACAAATTGGCTGCCTTTCAACGGAACTTATCAGGACTCTGAAAGCAGCACCTGGACGGCTCGTCTATCGTCAGTGACGTCATCAACGCCTCGGCTAGAAAAGGAGCAGCCCAACCAAGGAACCCTCAGAGGGCACGGCACATGACCTGCAGGCAACGTGTCTGAGTCGGCATTGCTGTTTATGCAGGTTCGTTACCTCTCAAATACAGCATGTTATAGTAGTGACAATCGATTTTTGTTAGTATTGCCGTGCCCGCACATTCGTATTGCTTGTGTCATTTATTGCTGGTCAGTGGTGTTGATGCTTTTAAAGTCTGTTGATGTTGAGGAAAACCGAGGGCCAAGGACTGCTGAGATGTTGGAGCAAATCTTATAAAAACAGGTAGCATCCGAAACCAAGATAGTTGCTATGAGGAAAGAAATATCCGATTTAAATATGAAAACTGAAAAAATTGACGAACTGTTTTAAAGTTATTGAAAAAATGAGGGAGTGAATTAGCAGGCTGAAAACAAAAGTTAGGCAACGAGAACAGAAGTTATTTGATTACGAAAACAGGAGTAGACAGAATAATCTACTAGTTTTTGGCCTACCGGAAAATTCTGGTGAAACCGAGTCAGACCTGACGGAAACTGTTGTTCATAAACGTTTGACGCAAAATTGGGTAATAAAGTAAAATTAGTTGACCGAATTCACCGGCTCGGCAAGCAAAAACCAAATAGCTCAAGACCGGTCATCATTCATTTTTACGATTACCGCGAAAACGAAAGTGTACTAAAAAAACTGCGAAAAATTGAAGGGGACTACTATTAGTGTCAGCAATGATTACGCAAAGGAAACTGTCTACGCTAGGAAAAAGTTATGGCAAAGCTGCGAAACCGAAAGGGCAAAGGGAGCAAAAGTGAAGTTCATTCATGACAAGCTTAAAGTGAACGGCGAGCTTTATCAGTGGGATCCGACATGAAATATTTGTAGTGAATAAAAGCAACAAAAAGATAACAAGGAATGTAACCACTGCACTGCAACTTCCGCTCATAGCAGCTCGAATGTGCCAAAACTGACTGATGGAAGGGGCATAAAATCATCTGAGACGGCGCGTTCATGGCTAAGAATTCTTTCACTGAACGCACGAAGCATTGTAAATAAAGTAACAGATTTAGAAATCTTGTTGATTACACACAGCCCCCATGTTGTTGTCTTAACTGAGGCATGGTTGAATAATGCTATAACAGATAACTGCATGCTACTGCCAGGATACAAGATTTTCCGGTGGGACAGGGACACCCGAGGTGGCGGTGTGGCAGTGATAATTTAAAAAAACGTAGCGACAACAACAGTACATCGCCAGTTGCCAGAAACAGAGTGGTGCAAGGTGAATTACGCTAATTATACGCATCTCATTGGAGCCGTATACAGACCACCCGGAAGTCCACCCGAGTTTTAAGAATTAAATATGTTTTTGTGTGTTCATGTAAATGAAAACACAAGACTGAAAATGGCTGGTGACATTAATTTAGCGCATATAAATTGGGTAAGCTTTTCAACTGGCCATGCGAAAACCCTTAGTGCTGATAGATTACTAGAGTTGATGTTTTCTCATAATCTCACACAAATCGTAAAAGATTATACACGAGTTACCCCTACGTCACAGTCATTGTTAGACTTGGTTTTCATATCGAGAAGAGTGACTGATTATGCCGTATCAGTTGAAGACGGCATATCAGGCCACAGAATGGTTGCAGTTGACGTATTTTTTGATACCGGCTTTCGAGCAAAGCGTCATGTGTATGCACATATTAAAGATTACGATCGTGCTGATGATATAACAATCCTGGTGTTTTTAGAAATGTCGCTTGCGAATTTCAGGAGGCATCAAAACTTGAGTCCGTTGAGCAGATCTGGAAACGTTTCAAGGAAATTGTAGGTTACTGTTCAGACAACTTCATACCCACTCGCGTTAGAAAGAAAAAAACGAAGAAATCCATGGATATGCAGGAAAATAATTCACATGAAGCGTAAACTAAAAAGACTGCGCAGAACTCGTAGGGCCTCGACCGAAATATCATGTGCTAAAAAAGACTTGAAAGCAGAGATAGCGGAATCCAAGAAACAATTTTTCAATAACACACTCACTAACTTTCAAACAAACTCACCACGTATGTTTTGGCTGTTTTTTAAGGAAGCGAATGAGGGAATTTTTCCTATTGTAGATGGAAAAGAAGTAATCACAGAAAAGTCAGATATAGCTGAAAGACTCAATCAATTTTTTCAATCGGTTTTCTGTAAGGATCAGGGTGACAACGAGGAAATGGAATCGGGTACTACAGTGACACTTCAGGAAAATGATATAAATATTAATCAAGAAGGTATATTCAATCAACTACTTTTTTTAAATACCAAAACGACATGTGGACCTGACGGTATATCGAATCAATTTTAGCGGCGATTGGTGGTGTGGCTGTCGTACTACCTAGTAATTATTTTCAAGAAATCTTAAAATGCCACTCGTTACTTGAAGATTGGTGTAGAGAAACTGTTGTTCCAATTTTTAAAGGTGGTGATAGAACAACACTGAACAATTTAAGGCCTTTCTCACTCGCATGGGTATGTTGTGAAATATTTGAACATGTAGTGGCGAAAAATATTCGGCATTTTTTTAGAACAAAATGAATTATTATGCCCCTTGCCGCATGAATTTTGCGGTGGCCTTTCAACAGTCACGCAACTGGTTGAAACTATACATGACTTGTGTATAGCTGTAGATGCCTGTATGCAAATCGATGTTATATGTAACGACTTTTCAAAGGCGTTCGACAGAGTTTCACACCAAAAGCTGCTATTCAAGCTTAGCATTGTCGGTGTTAGTGAGAATGTTCTCAGTTTGATCAGAGCTTATCTAAGCAATCGACAACAAGCAGTTAGAGTGGGAGATGCTATGTCGGGAAATCGGGAGGTGTATTCGGGAGTGCCTCAAGGATCTGTATTGGGGCCCCTACTCCTCCGTTTCTACATATAGAAGATATTTCATCAGTTGTCCAACCACCAGTAAAAATTAAGCTATTTACAGATGACTGCTTAATCTATTGTCCGGTATCATGCAGAGAAGATCAAGTGAATATCAATCAGTGCTTACAAACCCTAAACCTATGGTGTTCTAAATGGGGTATGGAAAATAACATTAAAAAACCCGTTACACACACATTACAAAAAAGGAGGAAGTGCTTTCATTTGCATATAACTTTGGTGATAATTTGCTGGTGAAAGTCTGTAATTTTATATACTTAGGTGTATCTATAACATATAAGGTGAGCTTGCGTCCTTATTTCGAAAACATCTGTCAATCAGCATGTCCAAAATTGTGCTTCCTACGAAGGAAGTTAGGCCAAGCTACAAAAGATGTCAAGCTGCTTGCCTACAAAACGTATATCCGTCCGAGATTAGAATACGCTACCGCTGTGTGGAGTCCACACCAAAAGGTCTTAAAAAATAAATTAGAACGCATTAAGAGTTCCAGCTCGCCTTATCTGCTCCAAATATCGAGGAAGGAATTCTGTTACAGAAATGTTCAAAGTATGTAATTTATAATCGCTAGAATTAAGAAGGCGGAAAACAGACGTTGAAACTTCTTGTTCAGATCTTGCATGCTGGGGTGAAAATAAACAGAGATGATTATTTGAAGCATGCTTACAAAAGATTTCCAAGAACAACATGCACTACGTGCATACAACCAATATATGCTCGAACAGATATCTTCTGATTTTCCTTCTTTCTCGATGGTATTAATATGCGGAATGAATTACCGAACGATACGGTGCAAAAAAAGAATGTTGAGTGGTTATGAGGTTGCTCTTGATGGCATTTTGTTGAGAATATATAGCTATCAGGGTTCATGTATGTGTTTCCTTTGAAATGTTTGATTGGTCAAAGAGATTATGTTGCAAATATATTGAGTGAAAAACATGTAACTGTATTTCTCATATAAATATGCTAAATGTTACAGAGTTTATCTTAAGATTTTTCAAATATTTAATTTTGTGTAACTCAATTCCTCACCCTCCCTGTAACGACCCTCAAGTGAGAGTTAACAGTATGACAAATAAAATAAATAAATATAAAATAAATGTCATTTTATTTTTGGGTTTGGTAATTTTAGTACTCTAAAGCTTTTTTTGTTGTCCCACAAGCTTGAATTATTAATCTGTTATGACTAAACATTTCAATTTCAACTCGTTTCCTCACTAAGTGCATTAACTCAGGATGGCACCATTCGATTCATGTCCTATCCCCCGGATATGGTTGTGTCAAGGTGTTGAGAAAGCAGCCAACTAATCAACCCGCCAAAATGGTGATGAGGAGCGTCGAAATTCTCGATATTTGTAGCCAGTTACATCGCGAACTGTACTACTACGTCCCTTTGTTTGAGGCCCCAGCGTGACGACAGAACACCTTCGCGGTGTGATCATTTGTGACGCAAGCTTTTTGAGTGCAGTGGCCTGGCTGAATCTGAGCTTGCTTGAAAATATCAATTGTGCTTCTGTTTTTCTCACTACAATAACACACAGAGTCAGGCAAAGCAAGTTTGATGGTTTACAGACTCACTCACGTCTCTTTGAGCGGGAGCAACACATGTATTACACTGCGCATTCATCCGGTGAGAAGTACATAACTTTCATGCCCAATACTGATGTAATCACAATGCTTTTCGAGCATTATTAAATGTTGGCGTACTTGATATTAATGCTAAATAGCCAACAAAATACTACATATCAAGCTGATATCTTATGAAGCACACAAAACTGGCACTTTATAATTCGATTTCGTAGATAATGGGTGGTCCGACGTTCTCTGTATTTTTAAACAAAGAACTGGGTAGACAGAAAGTTTATGTAGCAATATTATCTCCAATGAATTGCGCACCGCAGATGTTCAAAAATGAAAACATCACGTCTTAAAAAATATATCTTTTTTAACTTGGCCTCATACCTTAAAGGGCTCCTAAACAACCTTTGAATATACGAAGAACAAACACGTAATTTTATTCCTGTGTTTCCCTCCTTTGCGATGACATCTGTAACGTCAGCCGTTTGTTCACTTGACGTCAGGATGTAATGAGCACTCGACTGGTCAAAAGATATCTCTTTTTAATTCTGCTTCGCATTGCATTCGCATGCCCCTTGTCTCATATGAGCAGCTTGCGTGGTACTTACTTATATTTGTTTCTTGCACTTGCACAGGTGGAGATAGCAGTGTGTACTTGAAAAGCACGAGCTCGATCCTCACTGGCGAAACGATGAGTGGTGACGCGGTCCACGTATTTTCTGATGAATGAAGTAGAGAGGCAGGCAGGCAGGCAGGCAGGTAGACAAAGAACTTTTTTTTATCTGCAGACGACGCTCACTTCCCCTTAGGGGGCGACATCGGCGGGCCGCACCCATTACGGGACGATGTGATGCATCTCCTCGGCCTTGTCATGGGCTCTCTGGATAGTCCGTAGCTGGTCTTTCTTCTCGTTACTTGCGAGAAGAGATCGCCAGTCCTCCTCTATTGAGGGAGACCCAGAGCTCTTGCGCAGGGCAGGATGCATTGCCACAGCATGTGTTGCAAAGTGCAACGCGGGTTTCCACAGCGAGGGCAGCCTGCTTGTATATCGTCCATATATTTAGAGCACTTCAGGGGCGAAATGTATCCCTCAGTCTGCAGTTGCCGTAACAGACTGAGCTCTGTTTAAAGTTGTATGCGGGAGGGGGAACCTCCGTCGTTCAAACTGAGAGTGTTTGCAAATGTCTTGAAAAGTTAACACTGGATCTCGGTAATACCAAAGCGTGTCCTCTGCCTCCGAGTGGTTCATCCCGGCGTGGAATGTTAGACCTCGTGCCCGGCTGGGCGCCACTCGTTGGGATTAAGCATGGTTTCATGGACGTGTCGGCCAACGTGTGCCGGGAACCAGATATTGTGCTTTTTGTCTGTAAAACTGGCCGCAGAGAGAACTCGAGCAGCTTCATGGCATGCCGAACCCGAGCCTTCATGACGGGTTCGGTATGCCATGAAGCTGCTTGCGAGTCTATGTAGATAGCTGAGGTCTTGGTGATAGCTAGAGCTATTGCTACCGCAACCTGTTCAGCGCTATCGGCGTACGCGTCTAACAAAGGCAGTGACGACAAATTGTCTCCTTTAAGTGTGGTGACAAGCGACACAAAGTTATCCGAGTTTCCGTACTGCGCTGAATCTACGAAGGCCACGTGATCCTCCATCGTGGCGGCAGTACTGAAGAGGGCTCGCAGCCGTGCCTGCCTTCTCCCCAGAATATGCGTGGAGTGCATGTTTCGAGGTATCGGGGACGCTGTGAATTTAGCGCGTAAATGCTCGGGGAGCTGGTACTGCCATTGTTGGGTAACGGGAGAATTGAGCCCAAGGTGTGCAAATAATCGTCGCCCAGCCTCTGTGGAAGACAGCCTGACAAGCTGGGATAATTTCTGTGCTTCGACCATTTCGTTGAAAGTGTTGTGCATACCTAGCTTATTGAGCTTTGCCGTGTGAGTGTTTCCTGGTAACCCAAGAACCTGTTTACCACATCGACGAATGATTACGTCCAGATAGTCCAGGCGGCAACACCAGCGTGTACTCAAAAAATGTGAACTCGATACTCATTGGTGTAACGCTGAGTGCTGACGTGGTCTACGTGTTTTCTCATGAATCAAGTCGAGCTCTTGTATAAAGGTTAGAAACTATTTTCTCGTTTTTCAACTCTGTGATGTTTAGGGGCCCTTTAAATGATTCTGAAAGAGGATGCATGTATGTCAATTAATCTGGAAGACATGGTGTCAGTCAAGCTGGAAGAAAAAACTGCCATGGTGACTGCGTACAGAATGTCAAGAAGCACTACGAGTACGGTATTAGGCTGACATTAGGACCAAGGCGCACGAGTGGGGTCCAGCACCCGGTGAGTGCGCATAGCTGCGTGCGAAGATATGAAGCGCTGTTTACATCTATAGCATATATTGTCGCGTATAAACCACCCTGCCTATAAACCAGACCCCCCTACCTCTACGGTAAACATAATAATAAGAGCTAAAAAAATTCATGTGTCTTGCCGCAAACCTGCCTTTTTGGCACTATATACAAGCAGTGCTGCGAAGCCAACGTGTCACCGAAATTGGCGTTAAAACCGTGACTAATTCATGGAAAGTGTTAATTCGAGTTTATTAACATGTCGAACTACTTGATATTTTTAGAGTTTCATATAATATGTAATTGTATTTGATACAAACATTTAAACATTTTCTTGTTTACAATGCGGATGTTGTTCCACAAGCTGGCTTCACAAAACTGCTTGAAAATAATGCAAAAAAGCAGCTTACAACACACACACACACAGACAAATATTTTTTTCTTGTTGTTGTTAGTTCTGTGCGGTTTGTTGTTAGCGATGGGAGTTAATATGCAGGGCTGGTTGCAGGCCAGAAAAATTGAAGTGAATACCGACAGAAGAGACTGCGTGGCTTCGCCGTCAAAGTACCACGTCGGCAGCCACGGCAATGGCCACGTGACATCACCAACTACCTGGCAGGAATGCAATGAACACCGCGAAATCCTTGCCGTTCTATGTCGCCCAGCCGCCGTATGTCACCGCACCACCGGAAGTACTCTAGCCCAACACGGGGCCGGTCTCTCAGCCCATATCTGGGAAACTAAGGGCAGCAACCGATGGAGGTGCGGTTGCTGTGCGACGACGACGAGGCTTCGACGGAGCTCTCCCAACATGACACCAACCAGGCAAAGTCCAGATGACGAGACATCACTTACCGAAGGTGAACTGACGACGCAACATGCAAGCAGTGGGAGAAGCCAACGCAGCCGTGACCCGACACCACGGCCTAACTGCAACGCGACACGGGGAACTAGTGACCTCGACGTTCTTATCGACGGCCACATTGTGACTGCTCTAGTCCATATTCAAGCCGACTATTTCATCATCAGTGGATTGTTCGCTACGAAGTTGAAAGTTAGGACAGCTTATGAAGACCCTGAAATCTGCAAAGCCGGAGGTCAGCTAGTAACGACAGCTGGAATTTGCACAGCTAGAGTCCCCATTAACGGCCGTATATATCCCGCAGACTTGGTAGTGCTACAGCGTTGCTTGAGAGATGTGATCCTTAGCACGGACTTTTTATGCCTCCATGGTGCAGTCATCAACCTGAGAACAAAGTCAATAACGTTATCCACAGAAGAAGCACTACCGCCGTGCACGTCGTCAGGTAACCACGCCTTGAATGTACTGGAAGAACAAGTCACCATTCCACCTCGCTTCAGTGTCATTATTTTAGTCGCACTCCGATTGATTGATTGATATGTGGGGTTTAACGTCCCAAAACCACTATATGATTATGAGAGACGCCGTAGTGGAGGGCTCCGGAAATTTAGACCACCTGGGGTTCTTTAACGTGCACCCAAATCTGAGTACACGGGCCTACAACATTTCCGCCTCCATCGGAAATGCAGCCGCCGCAGCCGGGATTCGAACCCGCGCCCTGCGGGTCAGCAGCCGAGTACCTTAGCCACTAGACCACCGCGGCGGGGCTAGTCGCACTCCGAAATCACCTGACTTGGAAGGCGTCGTTGAAGGCAGCTAGCATCTGTTGGTCACCGGTAATATTTGCGTCTCAAGAGCAATAGCCGAGTTGCTGGGAGGCGAGACAACGGTTATGCTCACGAATTTCAGAAATGTGTACAAACACGTGAACAAAGAAACGACGGTCGCACACATCGAAGAATTTGTGGAAGCTGCCAGTGCTTTCGCCCTCACCGATTCTGCGTAATCTTCTCAGAGGAACCAAGCCACTCTGTCAGCTTTCGACGTCAATCCCAACCTGCTGAATCACAAGCGAGAACAGCTCAAGACCTTGCACCTGTAATGCGAAGATTACTTTTTCTCATCGTCAAAAATTTGGCAGACCCCAATCGCGAAATATCACATCATAACCGAGGAAAATACCACACGACTTCGTCAGACTCCGTACAAGGTTTCGACGAGAAAATGCGAGGCCTTGAAGAGACAAGTTGATGAAATGCTACGGAATGTCATCACCCAGATATCCAAGAGTCCATGCACGTCCACCGAGGTGTTAGTGAAGAAGAAGGATGGATACCTACGTTTCTGGCTCGATTATCGCCACCAGAATATTATCACAAAAAAGCATGTGTATTCCCCCCCGCGAATAGATGACGTACTGTATTGTCTCTATGAGGCGAAGTACTTTCCTTCGATGGACATTAACACTGGCTATTGCCAAATTGAAGTCGACAAAAGAGACCGA
This sequence comes from Rhipicephalus annulatus, assembly GCA_013436015.1. Taxonomy (NCBI): domain Eukaryota; kingdom Metazoa; phylum Arthropoda; class Arachnida; order Ixodida; family Ixodidae; genus Rhipicephalus; species Rhipicephalus annulatus. The sequence goes on along the minus strand of WOVY01000884.1, from coordinate 59,239 downwards.
GAGAAGACGGCGCGCATAACACCAGACGGCCTCTTCGAAATGAAGGACTGTCCCTCCGGTCTTTGCTCGGCGCCGGTCACTTTTGAACGCGTTCAAGAGACAGTACTGGCAGGATTGAAGTGCCAGACTTGCCTCGTGTATTTAGACGACATAGTCGTGTTTTCATCGAGTTTCGACGAGCATCTTCGGTGCCTTGAAGCTGTACTTCAAGGCATAAAGACATCCGGACTCACCCTGAAACCAGAAAGCTTCGCGTACGAGGAGTTTTTGTTTCTGGATAACATGATTAGGAAGTCTGAAGTCCATCCCGATTCGCGGAAAACAGCCACTATCGCCGACTTCCCGCCGCCCACTGACAAGAGGGCAGTGCTCCGATTTCTAGACATGTGCACCTATTACAGACAGAAACATTAACAGCATCGCCGATCCACTCACTAACCATACCAGTGCCGACGTGGACTTCAAGTGAGAAATGCTGCAGGAAGAAGCTTTTCAAGGATAAAACAACACCTTCAGACGCCTCCGTTACATGCCCATTTTGACGAATTCGCCGAGACATAAATACACACTGATGCAAGCAGCGTGGGTCTCGGCGCCATATTTGTGCAAAGGGCTCACGGAGTGAAAATGGTTATTACTTACGCCAGCCGATCACTATCCAAAGCGGAAGCCAATTATTTCAAAACAGAAGAGGAGTCCCTCGCCATTATTTGGGCTGCGTCACATTTTGCCCCTACCTCTACGGCAGGCTCTTCAAAGTGGTGAGCGACCTCCACGCCTTATGTTGGCTAGCTACCTTAAAAGACCCTTCAGGTCGCCTCGCACGATGCATCCTGAGATTTCAAAAATTATGACATTAGCCTCGTTAACAAGTGCGGCAGAAAACACTCCAATGCCGACTGACTCTCTAGTGCGCCTGTCAGCCCACCACCACCCGACGACCAGGATGACGACTACCTCTTGGGAACGATAAGTGCCAACGACTTCGCTGAATGACAGCGGGCCAACACGGAACATAGGACCCTAATTGAATACCTAGAGGGAAGGACGGCCGCCGTTTCAAAGGTATACGACAGCGCACTTGCATCGTTCTTCCTGCAAAACGGTCTTCTTCACAAGAAAAATTCACCAGTTCGAGCGAAGTACCTTCTTGTGGTGCCTTCAGATCGGCGACCGGAACTGCTGCAGGCTCTGCACGACGATCTGACAGCAGGGCGCCTCGGTGTATCCCCCACGCTCGCGAGGATACAAGAAAGGTACTACTGGCCACGTCTTACCACCGACGTCACTCGTTATGTGAGGACATGTCGGGATTGCCAACGACGCAAGAGACCGCCTAAGGCCAGGAGGATTTTCACAGCCCATTGAACCACTTCGCCGACCATTCCAGCAGATCGGTATGGGCCTACTGGGGCCGTTCCCGACGTCAGCTTTGGGAAACAAGTGAATTGTGGTAGCTACCGACTTCCTCATCTGCTACGCCGAGACAAAAGCCCTGCCCGAAGGCAGTGCATCCGAGGTAGTTAAGTTCTTCGTCGAAAATATTATTCTACGTCACGGCGCCTTGGAGGTCCTCATCACCGACAGAGGAACGTCATTTAAAGCTTACCTAACTCAAGCGATCTTGCATACAGCCATACAAGGCACCACCGGACGTCGGCGTTCCACCCACAGACCAACTGCCTTACCCAGCAGCTAAACAAGACCATCGCTGACATGCTGGCAATGTGCGTCAATGTCCGACACAAGACGTGGGACACCATTCTTCCGTACCTGACCTTCGCATACAACACGGCGGTGCAGGAGACGACGCAGATATCTCTATAGAAATTGGCGTATTGGCGTATGGAAGGAGCCCGGCAACGACGCTCGACACTATGTTACCTAACGTGACCGACGAGAAGACCTTGAGCGCACTCCTGCGTATCAAGAACCAACAGACGACCGACAGCCACCGTTATAATGTTCTACAGCTATATATATATATATATATATATATATATATATATATATATATATATATATATATATATATATATTATAGGCGGTTTATTGAATAAAACCAACTGCCTGGTTCAAGAGGCGTCAGTCACTGTCAACGAGCTCAGCTCTTCGTCGTAGTCGTCTTTCAAGTGCTCCAACTAGATACTGTCTCTCTCCCTCTTCCCCACTACATTTGCCCCGGTAGTGAAGAGGAGCCATCCTGGCGACTCACGGCGAAGCAAGCACAAGGGGATCATAGTAAGGTTTCAAGCGGCTGATGTGGACTGTCTCACGACCACGGCATCGTCTGTCCTCGGCAGGTGTCACTGGTTCGACGACGTAGTTGACCGGTGACGTGCATTGAACGATGCGATATGGACAATTGTACTTGGGTGCAAACTTTCGGGAGAGGCCAGGGGACTGGAATGGAACCGAAAGCCATACAAATGAGCCTACGGGGAAGCTGTGAGCAGGCTTGTCTTGGTCAAGTCGTTCTTTTTGGAGACCTTTTGTGACGGACGTAAATGAACGCGATAATTGGCGGCACTCTTCGGCACACTGAACAAGTTCGGAGGCTGGGTGGTATTCTGAAGCATCCGGACGGTAAGTAAGTATCGTGTCAAGCGTAGAAGAGGGCTCACGTGCGTACAGTAGAAAAAAAGATGAAAACCCAGTAGTTGCTTGCGTGGCCGTATTATACGCATACGTCACGAAAGGGAGCACCGAGTCCCAATTAGAATGGTCGGAGGATATGTACATAGAAAGCATATCACCGAGCGTGCGGTTAAAGCGCTCTGTCAAACCGTTTGTCTGTGGGTGATAGCTTGTAATGGTGCGATGAATAATATTGCACTCACTGAGAATCTTTTGGACGACTTGCGATAAAAACGCACGCCCACGGTCGCTAAGCAGCTCACGTGGTGCGCCATGGCGAAAGACAAAGCTACGCAAGATGAACAAGGCGACATCACGAAAGCAGCGGCTGGCAAAGCGGCGGATTCAGCGTAACGGGTTAGGTGGTCAACGGTCACAATAATCCAGCGATTTCCCGCAGGAGTACAAGGTAGTGGGCCGTAGAGGTTGATGCCGATTCTATCAAACGGCCGAGCTGGACACGGCAATGGTTGTAATTCGCCAGAGGCATGACAAGTTGTTTTCCGTCGCAACACTCAGTGCAGGAGCGTATGTACTTGCGAACGTACGAGTACATTCCACGCCAGAAAAATCGCTGACGAAGCCGGTCGTATGTTTTCAAAACGCCAGCGTGCGCGTTTTGAGGGTCAGCGTGGAAGTACGCGCACATGTTGGAGCGCAAATGGCGAGGTATAACAAGAAGCCATTTTCTACCATCTGGCTGATAGTTGCGACGGTACATGGCATCCCGTATGGCATAATGGAGAATTTGCCGACGTAGTGCACGAGGTACACGCTGGCGTGATGTCAACGAAGACGAGGAGAGAGCGTTGATGAGCGAGGCTATTCAAGGGTCCTTGCGTTGTTCCGAAGGCATGTCAGCGGTATCGATGCTGCCGATGGTAGCTTCGGCGAAGGAAACAGGTGCAACGGCTGAAGGAAGAGGAGGACGAGAAAGAGCATAATCGTCAGTGTGCCTGTGGCCTGAGCGGTAAATGACGTGATTATCAAATTCCTGTAAACGTAGCGCCCAACGTCAGAGCCGGCCCGAAGGATCCTTCAATGAAGCGAGCCAACAGAGTGAATGGTGATCTGTAACTACATCAAATGGGCGTCCATATAAGTAAGGACAAAATTTTTGAAATGCCCAAACAATGGCCAAACATTCCTTTTCGGAAACCGAGTATTTGTGCTCTGCCTTGGTTAGGGTGCGACTGGCATACGCAACTATATACTACGAGAAGCCAGGCTTGCGTTGAGCAAGGACAGCGCCAAGTCCTATGCCACTGCCATCCGTGTGCACCTCGGTTGGAGCAGTAGGGTCGAAGTGGCGTAATGTAGGTGGTGAAGTAAGGAGATGGCGTAATGTTGCAAAAGCGTCATCGCATGCTGGCGACCAATCAGAGAGGTGTCCGTCGCTAGAGATCAGCTGTGTCAGTGGCGCGATTATCGAAGCAAAGTTCTTCACAAAGCGGTGAAAGTACGAGCATAGTCCGACAAAGCTGCGAAGCGCTTTCACCGTCTTAGGCTTCGGGAACTCAGCGACAGCACGAAGCTTCTCTGGGTCTGGGAGGACGCCCTGTTTTGAGACAACGTGACCAACTATGTGAGCTTCCGAGCTCCAAAGTGGCACTTCTTGATGTTTAGTTGAAGGCCTGCGCTTGTGAGGCAGCTCACGATTCGCTGAGACGATGGAGGTGGCGGTCGAAATCAGGGGAGAAAGCAATGACATCATCCAAGTAGCATCGGCATATCTTCCATTTTAGCCCACGCAAGACGCTATCCATCATCCTTTCGAATGTGGCTGGCGCATAACAAAGGCCGAAGGGCATTACATTAAATTTGTATAGCCCATCGGGCGTCACAAAAGCAGTTTTTGGACGATCTGATGGTGCCATATGGATCTGCCAATAACCGCACCGTAGGTCTAGTGATGAGAAGAATTCAGCGCCTTGCAAGCAGTCCAGGGCATCATCGACGCGCGGCAAAGAGTATACGTCTTTAATCGTAACTTTGTTTAAACGGCGGTAATCGACACAAAAGCGAATCGAGCCGTCTTTTTCCTCACAAGTACCACAGGTGAAGACCAGGGACTGCTGGACGGCCGAATGACGCCACGTTGAAGCATGTTGGCCACTTGCTCGGTGATCATACGACGCTCAACACAAGATATACGGTAGCGGTGCTGTCGCAGTGGCGCTTGGGAGCCGGTGTTAATAAGATGGACAATGGTGTGCGTTCGGCCTAAGGACGTCTGCTGGCAATTGAGCGAGCCGCGAAACTGGTGAAGAAGTTCTAAAAGCTTTTCGTGGTGTGGTTCTTCAAGTTCGCCATCAAGTGAGGGGCCAAACAAATTAATGCTTTCGTGAACAGGTGAACGGGCAGATGGCGTCAGTGCATTAAGCTGCAAATCGCTTTCACCGTCAAGGCCGAAGATGGAGGAAACGTCTAAGTCTTGGAATATTCCAATACATTCTCCGCGGCGCAAGGTTGTGGGAAACGGCAAGAGATTTGTGACAAACGAATCGGTAGCGCCCGCCGAAATATCTAGAATTCAAACGGCAACGCGAGGCTCTTGCGACTTTGGAATGTTTGGGAAGGCGTAAACAAGACTGCAGGCTTAGACACATCGGCACAAAATACGGGAACAAAGGCTGCGCTAGTCGGTGGTATGTCGATGTCGTCAGCGACAAACAGCTTGTTCAACGGAAATTCCGGAGATGAGGCACACAACGCAGAGAAGGCCACTTCAGCACGAGCACAGTCGATAACCGATATGATTACGAGACAGAAAATCCCAGCCGAGGATCACGTCATGAGAACACGCCTGTAGCACAAGAAATGCAATGGTATACAAAACATCTTGGTTGAGAACGCGGGCGGTACAGGCGCAGGATGGTCGAATAGCGTGAGCAGTTGCAGTACAGAGGGACAACCCCTTTGGTGTCGTGGTAACCTTCCGAAGCAGGCGGCAAAGTTTTAAATCCATTACTGAAACGGCAGCACCAGTGTCCACAAGCGCAAGGGTACGGTAACCATCCACAAAAACGTCGATGAGGTTTGTCGGAGAAATGCGAGGACTTGATTCTTTCAACGACGACGCAGTTCGTGCCTCCGGAACTGCGGCATCTAGTTTTCCGTGTCTGAAGGGCAGGGTCGACGGCGCATAGGCGGCAGGGAGCGACGTCGGGGAGATGGAGATCGGTGACTGACTGAGGGAGGGCGGTCGGGTGAAGAGGATTCTTGTTTACGTACCGTGTTGTTAAAGCGCCGAGAGTCGTGCGACGATCTTTGCATGGTGTCGCTCTGAACGAGAGGGCGGCGGCGGCACAAGCGAGCCACATGTCCTACGTAACCGCAAGAATAGCCAATCGGGTGGTTGTCTGCGGTGCGCCACGGATTCGGAAACGCTGCTATCGGCCGGCTGAACGGAACTGTTGATGACCGTACAGCGATCGGTGCGGTAGCATAAGTGGGCTGTCGAGGTGCTCTGGCTGCAACGACTTGCGCATACGTCAAGGGTGCGGCCTCCAGAGGTGGTGAACGAGCGAAAGGCAAAGCGTAAGCTACCTCATCTTGTATGAGGTAGCTGACGCTATGCCTTGTGGCCGGGAACAGATGATCTGGCGCCAAAGGATGCGTTTGTGCTGGCTCGGGCGCGCTCGATAAAATGGAGAGCTGCCGAGCGACCTCCTCACGCACGAACTGTTTTATGCGAGCCAACATGTCGTTCTGGTCTCCGAGAGTCAAGGCAGCAATCGAATCACGTCGTTCCAAAGAGCGCCGTGTTAGGGCACGTTGCTTGCGCAATTCGTCAAAACTCTGGCACAAGCTGACGAGTTCGGCAATGGTTTGTGGGTCCTTGGCTAGCAACAATTGAAATGCGTAATCGCATATGGCCTTGAGGATTTGTTTGATTTTGTCGGCTTCGAGCATCGCTGGGTTTACCCGCTTGCACAAGTCAACAACGTCTTCAATGTAGCTGGTAAAGGTCTCTCCTGTGTGTTGAGCGCGCTCACGAAGTCGTTGTTCTGCGCGGAGTTTTCGCACAGCAGGGTGGTCGAAGACTTGCGAAAAGGAGGTCTTGAATGAATCCCAGGTGGCAATGTCGGCTACGTGATTGCGCAACCAGAGACTAGCGACGCCGGACAAGTAAAAGCTTACATAGGTCAGCTTAGCCGCATCGTCCCACTTGTTCGCTGCGCTCACTTTGTGGTAAGTAGCCAGCCACTCCTCAACGTCTTCGCCATCAGTGCCGCTGAAGATCGGTGGGTGACGCAGTGGCCACTCGCCGGGACATATAGAGGCGGGAACTTGCGAGGTACCTTAGGTGGAGGGTTCTTCCGGCATTGCTGGCACTGCAGGTAAGGTGCGACTTCGTAGTTCCAGCTTCGAAGACTACCCAGCACTTCCACCAAATTATAAGGGGGTTTATTGAATAAAACCAACTGCCTGGTTTAAGAGGCGTCAGTCACTGTCAACGAGCTCAGCTCTTCGTCGTAGTCGTCTTTCAGGTGCTCCAACTAGGTACTGTCTCTCTCCCTCTTCCGCACTATACAATATATATATAGATATAGATATAGATATATATATATATATATAGATATAGATATAGAGATAGATATATATATAGATATATATATATATATATATATATATATATATATATATATATATATATATATATATATATATATATATATATATATATATATTTATATATATACATGTGACGCTACGAAGAATGGGAGACGTGGCCTGGCTCATACGCCATGTTTATTTCGTTCTGACTTCTTCCTTCTCTGCCTCTACTACCCATCGCTTGATACGTCACACGATTCCCCCGCCCCCCGAAAGAAGTCGCGTCAGACGAACAGAAATGAAAACTGAACATGCACGGCTTAAAACTGAACACTGTCAAAAAGAGAAGGTCATTTCAAGTCCGAGGAAGTTTTCGTTAACACACTATAGCTTCACAGGAGAGGACAGCAATCCGGGGTATCAAAAACAGCTCTGGAGGGCGAGGCTGGCTGTTGCACTCTGGACAACATAAGCATGCTTTGAGCGTGAAATCAGATGAAAACACAGCCGGTATTCTTGCGATGAATGAACGTGGTGTGATGGCCTTAAAGCATTGGCTGGATGATTTGCGCAGGTGTCGTGCTATTTGTCTTGATTGGAACCCATGCGTCGCCACCCGTTTGCGTGCTTGTTGACCGAGGCTGGTGCGGTGATTTCTGCGTCCTTGCGGAATACAGGGTATGGTTTGGCGCCTTTCTCGACGTTGTATGTCGTGTTGCCTGAGTCTTGATATTGACTGGAGAAAGCTTACTCGACGTCCCTTGGGAAAATATTCTGGATTCGATGCTTTCTTTGTTTCGAGCGCGAAATCTTGAATATGTAGTTGGTTTGGTTGACACGTTTGTAAACGGCTTTCCATAAACCGCGTGTGTTCTTCCGAAGATGATTCCATTCGTCGTCGTCCTTGTTCGTATAGCCCTTGGAATCTCTGTTGTTCTTGGACTTGCTGGTATTGATGATGTTGCTGCGAAAAGACCTGTGGTGGCAGCTCTTTTTTACCATTACACTGAATTTCTGGGCAATTGAATGTGGTGTCGAGTGGGCAGGTAGTAGTCTCTAGGCTGTTGTGCTGCATTTCGGGTAATGAAGGTAATGCTTCACAGTTGACAGATACATCGTGAGGGGCTTCTTCTTCGCTGTTCAATGCGAGTGGTTCTTGCGCCTGAATCTGGATGGTAAGTTCAGGGCTTGGCTGAGTATTCTCCGAGTTCCGCAGCTCTATCCCGACCATTGTGAGCGTGCTAGATGTGAGCTGGTCGTTGTGAGCGACGAAAGAGCCAAGTGACGGAAAACCAGGAGGCAGCCCAACTGTGTGAGATGGAAAATAAGCTGACCCAATGTGTGGAGACTGATTTTCACTCTTTGAGTTGTCATAGCGTTGTTCGGCATTTTCTCATGTGTCAGCTGGTCTACAATGAACAAGGCGCCCTTATGACACGAATAGTGACCGTTAGGAGCCTTTGAAGAGCTGCGTCGTAGAAAACCAGGTGGTGGATCATGTATGCGAGACGAAGCATGAAAGGCATCAGTAGGGTGAGCGACGTCTCGTGTCGTATGTTGGTGCAACGACTTTGGAAATGCCGACTTTCGTGCACAAGGGAGCTGCGCTTGACGGTTGGGTTTTTCCCAATATACCTATAGCCTTCTGTAATTAAACGCATGTGCCACTTCGTCTTGAGGCACTTGTCAATTCGCGCTGGACTTTCGAATGCTTAAGGACTGCTTAGGAAATTGACGATAGTGTGCAGTTGTCTCTAGATGGTTGGAAATGAGTAAGTCTTGGTCATAGTCATGAAAACGGGTAATCATCTCCTCTGATTTTTTGCCATGACTTGTCGTTCTCGAATATGTGAATTAGATAAAATTTGAATGCCTAACCAGTGACGTAGTCGCTGAAGTTCGTAACCATCTCCCATTCCGACCAAGATGCAGCGGTAGCGTGGAGTTCGAACAGGTTGAACCAATCCTGTACGGGTCCGCCGTTCGCTGATCCGGTGTACTTGGGGATGTCGAGGTCAGCCGATGGTTCTGTCATGGTGCTGGTCGTTGTCCTCCTAGGCGATGATTCGGTAGTCAATGTACGGTCAGGGCGTCTTCTGGGGAACTGCGTCGATGATGGGTGACTGATGAAGGGGCAGGCAGGTCTCCATCCTGTCGACTCGTGTGACGCTACGAAGAATGGGAGACGTTGCCTGGCTCTTACGCCATGTTTATTTCGTTCTGACTTCTTCCTTCTCTGCCTCTACTATATATATATATATATATATATATATATATATATATATATATATATATATATATATATATATATATATATATATATAGCTCAGTGGTTAGATCATCGAACGCGTTATTTGAAGGTCGTAGGTTCGATTCCTGCCCACGGCTGGCTATTTTTTCATCCACTTTTCTTTCTTCTTATTTACATCCATTGGTTCCAATAACTTCCCCTGTACATTCCTTTACATTCCTTGGCATTACTGTCTGTTAGATCTCAATAATATTGTGTTAAAACACGGAAAAACGAGCCCTTAGGTATACACTTCTTTCCCTTATTTTCATTTGAACGAGGGTCTCGTACTGGCAGACTAGGTGTGTTTAGGCTGTATGAGAGGGACAATTAATCAGCTGCCCGCTCATAATAAGTTCACGTGCTACGTGACGCCAAACATGCGCATAAGAGTGTTTTCACACTCGCCATTTGGCTTATAGATGGCGCTGACTGTCACTCCTACTTCCAAATTCACATATAAACCCAAAAAAGTGGATGGAGGGAAGGCCGCTTTGGTAGCTCAGTGGTTAGAGCATCGAACGCGTTATTCGAAGGGCGTAGGTTCGATTCCTGCCCACGGCTGGCTATTTTTTCATCCACTTTTCTTTCTTCTTATTTACATCCATTGGTTCTAATAACTTCCCCTGTACATTCCTTGGCATTACTGTCTGTTAGATCTCATTATTATTGTGTTAAAACACGGAAAAACGAGCCCTTAGGTATACACTTCTTTCCCTTAAAGACATATATATATATATATATATATATATATATATATATATATATATATATATATATGCACGCCGAAATACAGCACACGGTTTCATTGAACAGCGAGAGCTGCAGGAAACTACACAGGTTAAAGTGCTAACAGGAACGCTTGTATTCGCTAAATTCAGCTTACGGCGGCTGAAACAAGTCATTGCGCGATGTGAAGTTTCACTGAAATCACTGCTACACAGGCTGTTCACGTTTCACGAATACAGCACTTCTTGTGCACTCAGCGCCCTTTCATGACACAACGAGTCTCTCAGCAAACCCAAACACGGCAAGCATGTTACGCCGTTATCTCATGCAACTATTTGAATGTGAAGCGCACGTGTTGAGGCGTGCTGAGGCGTGATTTTCGAATTCCCGTCCAGCAAAAGTACATTTGTGGCGTGTACGTGGCTGGTGAATAGGCTTCAATGTGACTGCAAGCAATATATGATGATGTTCATTGCCGACTATGCCGAGTATTGCTTGCGATGCGACTGTTGTGACCATATTCCCAGCGCCAACAACAGGATTGCTGATCTCAGCAAGCAAAGTTTTATTTGGCTGCCATTGGATGTTTTCCCTCTTGTGTGTTCTGACAAATGTGGCCTCTCGTATTTTAGAATCGGGTAATCTATTATAAAAATGTAAATTTTGTGACCATACTTTCTAGAAATTAGTGCTCAATTGGAATTGACGAGCTTATCGTGCAGCCCACATTACTCCCTTTTCCTGCACGTGTCAGCTTACAATTTTTTCACAACGATGTTAGGTAAGGAGTGTTACGTACCATGTTCTGGCATATGTGGTATTTTGCTGTGTAGTGTTTGTGCTAAAAGCATAGTCCACCCCAACATTTATTCAAACCTCACTCAGGGGCACTCTAATAAAAAGGCGGCTCTGTGTTCCCTCTATCGGACACTTGTGCGGCCTCTCGCACACTTTACGACTACCTTGTTCTTTTCCTGGTAACTCGAGCGCAGTCAAAAAACGATGCTTAAATAAGTGGATAAACATTACCGTATTCGCCAAGCGTGAAAGACGCACTGATAAGTGCTCAAGTGCCAAATGACATGCGAAAAGTGGACTTGGACAAATGCGGAATGTCTACCAAACGGCTGCATTTAGTATATACCACTTTTTTTTTAATTTGATGCTCCTAATTGTAGGGTGCTCTACTGAGAAAAACAATTGTTGCACCGCCTGTTTACGTGCACAAGGCCCAAGCTTCTGTACCTATAGGCAGGAAGAAATAATTCGCCTCAAGGAATTAGACAGTGCGCATGTGCTTTCTCCTATACTATCATGTACCCATGTGCCTATTCGTAGACCGTGAATATGGTTCAACAACATTTAAAACGTGAAAAAACTAACCCACATTGTTTCGTTTCAAACCTATTGCAGTGTTTCTTAACGTTTTGAAATAAAAAAGTTTGAACACTATATGCAATTGGTTGGTCAAACTTTATTGATAACGATTATATGAACAGATGTTTAGGGGTTCTGAAATAAATATTTTTCCACAAAAACACTACAGTTATGTGTAGTTATTTACAGTATACTTTCTCATTTTGAATAAAGTTCGTCATGCTCTTTATTTGTCTGACTTATTCGTTTATTTGCTTTGCATCCGGACGAGTCTTCGATCCTAAGCTCCTGCATGGACTGTGCGGATTCATCGACTCCAAAAACTTTCGACTATTTCTCACAGAAATTACTATATGCACGCAGGCTTTATAAACATATATTGATTAGAAAGTTTGTTCACCACTGAGATAAAAAGCATGGTCAGCTGATACGCCTTTCTTTCTTTGAGAATGCTTTTGTTTTCTAGGTGAATGAAACGAAAATGAAGTTTTCTGAATGGAAGCGATATGAGCCCATAACACATGCTTGTCTCTTGTGATGTTCTTCTCCTAATGAAAGAGTTATTGTACGAGGCATGCAGAAGTTGTATAAGGTCAATTTCATGCAGTGGTCTGCATTAGTTGTCATAATAGGTGGATTTCAAGGTTTACACTATAACCTTTCTGTTTAGAAGTTTTTCAAATACCTTTAGAGACAAAAACACGCTATACCTCTAATAAAAGTTCCTATTTTAGAGGTTGCTATTTACCTTTTGCTTTAAAGGTTTCTCTGTTACTTGGAAAAATACCGTGACTTATACAATACAAGTTACCATACTAAAAGGTAATGCATGAGCTTTAAATTAGATAGGAACCTTGAAAATGTATGCCTCTCCTAAAGGTTACGCGGTTAAGTGTTTAGCGTCGCAACCACTTGGATAACTACGCACGCGAGGAAAGCACAGCATTAGTACAGCATTGCATTAGTACAGCATTTTGGTGGGAAAGGAAAATGATGGTGAGAAGGAAAGTTGGGGCGGTAAACAGAGAAAGAAGCAGGGGAGATGGAGAAATACATAGCTAGAAACGGAAATTTAAAGCTAAAGAAAAGGAAAAAAGACAGAAAAAATAAAAACAAAAAAGAGAGAACTTTGATGAGAGACAGAACAAAAGAACAAAACGAGGAAGAAAGAAGCAATTAGGGGATAATGAAGTTTTGCCTAAAGAGTTTAACGAAATAGCGATATCTTCCGCTGGTGCGTACTTCAAGCACTTAATGTATGCAATCTTTTCGAGCTTGCTGTGCACCCACTACGTGGCCTTAAGGAAATTGGCTCAGTAATGTGTGTCCATTTCGTAGTGGGTGACGTGCTTTATACCGTGAAGTTATTATGATATTCCAATGTTCTGACACCCGATGGTAGTACTTGTACCACGCATTATTAGTGCAATATTTCATGTTGTATTATGAAGCTTATATACAGAATGCGTGTGTTTGTAGAGCACGAGTGTTATTTTCACTGTATTTCCAAGCATAGTAAGTTAACTTCAGTGTATTCAGAAGCAGGTGCGTGGCTGTGTGGTGGAACACCTACATCGGTTACCATTTGGACCCAGAATTTTTTCTTATTGACTTTATTTGCCTCTCTTTATTGTGCAGATAATTTTTCGCTCACAACCAACGACGCCGACAACGCAATTTTTACAATACGAGCTCCTAAACATAATCGCGAATGAAAAACAAAGAATGTCAACCTGGCCCATGGTTGCTACCGCTAGTACAAAGATACCTTTACTTTTTTACCTCCGAAAGGTGAAAGATGGCCTTAAAAGGACGACCCTGCCTTTAACACCAACATAAACTGACATGTACCACAGCATTTGCGCCAATCCTACCACCCACCGCTACGGCGGGGCCTTTCATAACAGTGCGGATGGGTAAGAGAACGGGTACAGAGAACTAGAAAAAGAGGAATAGAAAGAAACAGACACACGGGAAGGACATGTAATGATTTTGTTCATATTTTATTTTTCAGGACGTGGAATTCGCAACCGAGTCCCCTCGATCCGAAAGCGAGCGCCCTAATCACGTGGATATACAAACATGCTACCGCGGAGTGTAGCACAACCTTGCAAAGTATATGGTAACAAGGAGACTGGAAATGGAAAGGAACGGGAGGAGAGTTGTATTTGGGAGGAGGATAGACAGTAAAGCGCGGCACAGGAAGAATAAAGTCAAGAGAATTAGACTGCATGAAAAGCAGAAGGAAAGAGAGAGCAAGAGAAACCTCTGCAAAACAAAGAAAAATGAAGAGAGAAAAAAATCTAGAAAGAAGCAAGCCACGCACTACGTGTCATACATTGAAGGAAAAACAAACGAACGGCGGAGACATCACGCGCAACCTCCGCTACATAGTGCATTACCTAGCCGCACCAGATCGGGACCAGATTATCACAAGACGTCCTAAGAAAGAGTGTGGTACCGAGAAGGAAGCTGCGCATCCCGAATCTTGATGCGTGGAGTACGCGCGCTGGTGGGTCGTACTTTGCTATGTCAAGCTTTGCGCGACTTAGTAAGCAATTCTATTTTAGAGTGAAAGCTGGTATGAGATCAACACTCGGGTCACGCGCGGCGCCGTATCGTTGTTCGTGGACCACCACCACCGGTGTCCATAACCACTTTGCAGAAAATAAGAAAAAAACTGGTACTAAGTGGACAGGGGTTCTAAAACCACCATCCGCTCCGTATCAGCTCAGTATTCTACCACTGAGCTACGCTGGTGCTTCGGAATTATTCGCAAACTAGCTTGATGTCGGGATAGGTATCGCTGTAATGAGAGTATTAAAGCAAATTAGAACAGCAAAAGAACTACCAGGTGTCACACAAAGCGAATATCATAGCGAGTGAGTCGTCGAATGCTCCAACCCCTCACAAAAGGTTTTTCTTGATCACCTATTAACTGTGGCGCATACCCACTTCAGGCGTAATTCCTCATCGTCGTAAGCCACTGCAGAAACGATTGGCACAAAATTCCTCTCAAGCGTTTAGCGGATACCACGCTTCTCAGAAAATGACGAACGATAGCATATAAAATGCCGGCTTACTGTATGTATCATTCTTCAATAATCATCGCGTCATGCACTTCTATACAGATATACGATATAGTACTTTATGCAATTTTCTATTGCACACGCACACACACAAACTCCCTCACTTTTCCCCTCTTTTGCGTCCATGTGAAAATTTAGCTGTGAATTCTGATGCATTTCTTACTATTACTTTTCGACAGAATGCAACAATCCTAAGACCCGTTTGTTTAGAATTCGATGAACGTTGAAGATCCCCAGGTGGTGAAAATTTCTGCGGCTCTCCACTGCTGCGTCTATCAATTATACTGTGATTTTAGAACGTAAAACTCTAATTGTTGCTTTATACAGCAAAGGCAAGAACACATAGCAGCATGGCACTCTTAAACATGAAAAAAACAGGTTTATTGCAACACCAACCAGTAAGGCACACACAATTGAAAACCTCACACAAATTGTTTATATTGAACAACCACCTCCCACACCGCACACGCACACACACGCACGCACACACGCACGCACAAACACGCACAACACACACACGCACACACACGCACAAACACACGCGCGCACACGCACGCACATACACACACGCACGCACACACACGCACACGCACACACGCACACACACCAAACACAAAAAGAAAGCTCAGCTTCTCGCGACCAGCGCAAATAACCAATTAAGGCAACGCTGTAATGCATGCGCGTCATTTGAAGGCTTATGGGCTAATATTCAGGGGGCACACCCAAAACAGAACACCTAGGTGAACCACACGCCCCGTTTCACGGACTTATTTGTCACGTGTCTTCGCATCAATTGCGTTGTATAGCCAGTAGGTCAAGGATATCTACATGGTTAGTCTACAAATAGGCGGGAAGACTTGCAGCAGCTGTTCATCCGAGAGAGGAAACAAGATGTAACATACACTTTCCACATTACGCGTGCCTTGGCCGGCATGCTTTGCGCTCCGAGTAGATGTCGACAACAGCCGCTTTGCCCGACGGCCACCTGCACTATCGAAAGCTTGGCAGCTAAGCCGGCAAAAACTGGAGCGTGATACTCCGGTCACCGGTTTAGGTACCTCCAGGCCATGTCGAACAGACGCTCAAGTGAAGGATCCTAGAATAACTCTCTGCACATGGTGGAAACCTCGCGGAACGCATCCGTCATGAAGTCAGTGAGGGTGCGCATGAGTGTCGTGCCACCCACCACCAAGGCCGCGATCAGAAAGGCTCCCAACACGAACAGGGTGATGGAAAAAAGCGCAATCGGCAGGCACACTATCAGGACCAAACAGAAGAGTGCGAAGACCCACAGCAGATTGAGCATCACGCGTTTGCCCATCGGACTCGCCATGTGGAGCCACCAGAACCAGTCCCGCTGGGGAACCTCGTGGCTGGCACGCGCGGCGCGTCTGCGTGCCTCCGCTCAGCGACGGCGCGCCTGCGCATCAAGTAAAGTAATTGGCTGTTTTAGGTACCTAACATCTGCATAAAGGAAGAGCAAGCGACAAATTAGAGAGGGTGAAATACGGAAGTTAATTGTGAAGAGTCACGGCTTCTGAAATAAGGTTGAAAAAACACGCAAAAAGAAGTGCGAATGGCTACCTCCCCTTCAAGTTCCCGTACCAATCACCGTGAGGTTGTATATCTATGGCTGCCCTTAGGATGTACGTAGTTTCTAATTGCTAAAATTGAAGCAAACTGTCCTCTGAAAGGGCGAGAAACTTAATGTCGCAAATGTCACAAAAATTCATTCAACCATAGCCACCAGCATACGAGAAGTGCATTTAAACCTCGTGACGTCACGTACGGAGATATCATCGTGAAATTTAAAAGAAACTTTGAGCTTGATTTTCATCTTTGATACTGTACATATGATGGTGAAATAACGACATGAGATCTTTTAAAGTACTGTTTACCAATCTCAACCAATTCATATATTAGCTAATTAGTGTCCATCAAAGCTATCTCCTGATCATGATAGCTTTAAGCATACGGAGTTTCTTTTACGAAGTGGATAAGCCATCAGCGAGACTACAGTCGCTGTGAAGTAAACTTACTTTAATCACTTCCTTTTCCCAACTCGTCATTTCTCACCCCCGATTGGTAAAAAATAAAACATTAGGACGTGCCCGCTTCACCAGGCATAATATATCTGAAAAACTGAGAGTTCTCTCTTAAAATGAGCGCGGTATGTGTGTTGTTTAGACTGGTGAAGCGCAAAAGCTTAACTTCGATTCTACGCTGCAGTTTAAGTCTTCCGAAAGGCCGAAACTTGTTCGATAGCACCAGCATCGACAGTTTGCCACGCGACAACCCAAAACTATGAGAAAACAAAAAATAAAAATAAACAGGATGGTGAGCACAGGCCAAACGATAAACGATTTGTTTCCCTTTCTCTTTTTGTAATAGCTGCGGTTTTCGAGAGTGCCTCTGAACATACACGCATAAAAATGTCATTACTTTGGTAATCTATTCAAAAACACCAGAATAAAACCGCAAGTGACGCATTAGAAAGAAAAAAAAGAACGAATGAGAGAATGAAAGAAAGAAAAAATGAAAAAAAAGAAAGAAAGAAACAAAGAAAAAAAGAGAAAAGAAAGCTGTTCAGCACGTGTACGCAAGGCCGACATAAAGCGTGAGCTAAATGGTTTGGAGGGCATATCATTCAATTCCCTCGTGCAAACGCGATGTTGTTAATATCATTCATTATATATCCACACTCGCAAAAAATAATCACAGTTTCGCCCCAATGAAGTACAATACGAGAAGCTGATACGACACGACACACCACGAGAAACGATTGCTATTGCCCAACAGGAACACTGTGTCGTAAAAGAGGTGCTGCACAACGCTCGCATCTTACGGGACGTCGTCCACGACTTCCTGCCACGATAGCACACTAGATGAGACTGACAAAAAACAAGAACTGTCAGTGTTTGCCAGTTCTATAAATAGCTCGGCGTTTAATGTCTCCCATCTCGTCTGACATAGGCTCCACAGTGTGGTAGGCGCTGAGCTGTTAAGAAGAATTCTTATGTGTGAAGAATCCTTCATTCCGAATCTGATCAGGTATCTGAGAGGCTCTCGAATTGGTGTTTAAAGCTGACCCTTGTATTCGAAACGTCACTTCACTCAATGCTTCACTTTCACTTGAAAAAGCCGATGGAAGCACCGTCTCAAGACCAGACAAGGCACTGAATAATTGCGATAAACTGCTACGAGTCTCGAGTAAGGCAGCGTCACTTTTGACCGAGCAGCGGCACAGTGCTCAACTCTGTCAAGTGAAGGGTGAAAGTCGAGTCGAGGAGCGTTTGTGAAGGCGGGGTCAACAGCAAACGTAGTCTGCTCTTAATCGGACGTCTCTAACGTAAGCACAAGAAAACGCATATAAACAGGGCGCGTATACCAATAGGAACCGAGTGTGCAATGAGAAACACTGCCAGAAAACGCCGCCTTGTTACCACACTAAGCTGGCAGCCGCAGTGACCACGGCATCAGAAGTAATCGGAGCGCGGTCTGAGACTACGGACCAGGTTCGAGGCTGCTCTGAAAATGTGTTCAACAAAATGCCTCACGTTGTGCCTTGGACGAGCCATCTCGATGTCGTTGCTGCCGGTGGGCGATCGCTGAGTTAGCTCAGGGAGGGTCCAAGGGACGCACTGGTCAGATGGAACGACAAAGAGCTGTGGTCTGAGTCTTCAACGTTGGACACGTCGTTTCACGAGACAATGGCGCGTGCACTGGACACTCGTCTTCTTCGTTATTGCCTGCAGCTTCCAACGTGGGCGCACGCGTTTTTTTTTCCTTTTTTTGGCAAATGTGATACAAGAACACATTTAGCGAGAAAGACGATAAAATTTGATCGAGACACTGATGCCTTATCATCAAGACACTGATGATGAGGCACAACTCGTTGCTGCGAAAAAATCCAAGCCTCGGATATGTCCTGGATAACATTCGGCCAATTTCGCTTATTTCAAATCTAGTTAAAATAATTGAAAGAATTCTTCATAGAAGGCTCAGAGAATTCATCGCTCGTCAGGACATCCTTTCACCAAGGCAAGTAGGATTTAGACATGGGTGCTCTATATGGCCGGCTCATGTTGATTAGGAAAGCCGAATTCGCCTTGCAAAAGTATCTGGTGAGCTTTCTGCATTAGTCACGTGAGATATCGCAAAAGCCTACGATAGTGTGGAATACAGTACATTAATTTCAAGGTTAGTGGACTGTGAGGTTCCCAAGTACATTATATCTTGGGTTCAGGAGTTTCTCTTTGAGAGACAATTCTTTTGTTGCCACGAGGGAATTACTTCTGCCTCATATAAGCAAACAAGGGGTGTTCCGCAAGGATCAGTTCTGTCACCTCTTTTATTTAATATAATATTATCATCTATTCCCGTTCATAAAAATGTTCCTCTTTACGTCTACGCCGATGATATTGCTTTTTTCTCGTCATCCCGAGATATCAATAGTTTGTATCAAATCTTACAGTCATATTTGAGTGAGATTAAAGTATGGCTTGGCGGGTTGTCTTTTTCACTTAATATTAGCAAATCTGCTCTGCTTGTATTCCCTCTATCCGTTCCCGTATTTCTTTCACTGCATTATCGAAATGATACGATTCCACAATTAACAGCGCTAAAATATATTGGTATTGTTTACGTGGGCAATTTAAATTGGCAGCAACAAATGGAATCAAACACCCGTAAAGCAGAAAGCGCCGTTAGGATTGCTCCGCCGATTTTGCAATAAGAATTCAGGGATGCGCAGGGATACGTTACTTATGATATACAAACTTTACGTACGCCCAATTGTGGAGTTTGGCTGGGTTCTGTTTTCTGGAAGTGCTGAGTACAAATTAAGACCTCTTGTATTGCTAGAAAGGCAAGATCTGCGGCTGTGTCTCGGGCTACCGAGGTGTGTCGCGAATTGTGTGTCGCGTGCTTTATTTGGAAGCTAGAATCATTCCACTTGTTGCTAGATTTCGACAGCTTACTGTGCAAACATTTTTAAAACTTTACGATGCGCCCCTCTTCTGTTCATAGACAGTTTTCATCAAAAATCCAGTTTCTTTCTTTCAGCGCCCGTGGTTTCGTTATCAAAGACCCCAAGTCATTTTAGTTGAGTCTCTGTTATCAAATCTTCACGTTTCCTTCCGGCATAGAACTCCCCAAACCCAATGCTCGGTGCCAGTTGACTCAATTTTCGATGATATTTTCCCGAAAATGCCAAGTTACTTCCAAAGCATGTTCTGGAGGGCCTCCTTCAAGACCATCTCAGTCATTTTCCTAAATACGTAGTAATTTCGACGGACGCAACGCAAAATCTTCAGAAGGCTGGAGTAGGTATTTTTTCTCATCAGCTCAATTGGTCTTTTGCGCTCCGATTGCCTGACTTCACACCAATTTATCTCGCATAATTCCTGGCTATTACAATGGCTCTTCGAAAACTAAGTTATCAGCAATCAAAAGCTATTATTATTTCGGATGCTTTGTCTGTATGTACACGTCTAACGTCCGCAAAGAAGTCTCCTCTTCTCAGGATATTTTGGTCTCTCCTACCGCATAGCCTATCAGAAGTTTGGTTTATTTGGGTCCCCGGGCATGCTGGAATGGAAATAAATGAAATTGCTGGTTCGCTCACTTCGGCATCTTTAAATTTTCCGTTGGTGCTAGTAGCTCCACTGTTTCCTTTTATTACTGCCGAACAATTCAAACACCTGTTAATCTTAAAAATCAACGAAACGTCGCTTCTACAATCTGAAGAATTTCGGCACTTGCAATTCACATGGAACACCGCAAAATGCCTTTCCCGTCAATGTGAGGTGACTCTCACAAGCTTTCGCTGTAGATTTCCTCTGTTAAATTTTTATCTCAACAAATCAGCATTTTCTATAACTAACCTATGTGTAGTTTGCAATGGACCGGAAACAATAGATCACTTTCTTCTCATATGCCGCCGCTTCGCCTCACTGCGCCGAATAATTCTTGAAAGACCGATTGGTATGCTCGGATTTCCAGTCAATACATCCACCCTATTATCGTTTGGAGCCAGTCAGTTGGGTGTGGGCCGCAGTGCTATTCTGTCAGCGCTACATAAATTAATTCAGGCAACCGGAAGGATATGCTGCTAGTGGTACTGCCAGATATAGCCAATTCTTTCTCCCCCTTCCTCAATCTTGTTAATTTGTTTTATATATTCTGGTTTATCGCATTCTTCTGCAATTTTTCACGTTTTTTGAAAGGAACACTAATATTGTTCCCATCTAATTTCTGTTTATTTATTTTTAGCAAGCGTTGTAAAAAATGATCTATTATGAGGTACAGTGTGGCCAATCCCCCATTTGGGTATGAGCCAAGATCTCCTAGGAGACAAGACAAGACACTGATAATCTACATTGACATGGACGGCCCCACCCCACAGTGTTCAAAGCACTCTCCAGTAGCCGACGCTGCGGGTGCTGTAGAGGGCGCCATGCGCCATGCGCTCTATATAAGCGGTAATTGCATAAAGCTAGGGGGATTCATTCGGTCAACCGGTCTCCGAGTCACTGATGTAGACGCGCCTTACGTCGGTATGCATGTTGCATCGTATACATGGCAGCGCACCGTACGTTGTGTCGGAAGTGACCACCGTTTGCTGCGATAATGGAGCCTAGACGATGCGTTTGCTGGAGTACCTGGACTCCAACAGCCACCGAGCTTCAACTTCAATGACAAAAGTTCATGGTCCACCAGGATTGAGCAGTTTGAGGACTATGCCTACGTAACAGGAATGCACCGGGCTACCGACGAGGTTCGGTACGAACGCTTCTATATTGCATGGGCGTCCACGCTCGTCACTTGCTAGTGTCTCTCATCTTGACGATGGAAGAAGCTCTTTTGTGCAGTGTCGTGAAAGCAAGTTCACCTCATATTTCGATTGCCCACTAAACGAAGTTCACGAGAGTTACTGTTTTCACAAGCGGACACAGCAAGCAGACGAAAGTGTTGACGTTTTTTACGCCGCGCTGAGAAACATGGTCAAAGATGCAACTACGGATCAGCGTCAATTGAAGAAAGGCTTGTTCGAGACCTATTTATTGTCGGCTTGTAGACAGCAGATAATCAGAATAACTCTGCTGACTTCCGAGTTCACGCTGAACAAAGCGCTCCTGCATGCACGGCTACACGAAGACGCCGAAAGAGAAAAACTGGAACGCAAAAACCAGTCATCTGGGCTGGTCACTGCAGATGCAGCGAAGAAGACACCAGTGCAAAGAAACTCAGGTAAGCGAGCATGGCGTCGAGAGCGACCTCCTTCGTCAACGCGAAGCGTGAATCCTGTCGATTATGTGGACGAGAGACACATCAACGAGATTTTCGCCCTGCAAAGAAAGCGGTTTTCAATTTCTGCAAAAAGAAAGGACATTTCGAAGCAGTTTGTTTAGCCAAGCAGCGTTCATTCAGCAGACAGTCACTTGGCATTGAGATACATGCTGTAGGGACCAGTTGTGAAGCAAACGCTAAGTTCGTTTGAGTTAACGTGATTGACGTCCCACTCAAGTTCGAGGTTGACTCGGAAGCGGAAGTTATCGTCATGGCGCGCACTTTTTCTAGTGCACCGTCTCGACTCGACAAACCGGAGAGTCATCACAAAGGTCCAGGAAATTCTTCTTTGAATGTGTCGGGCCAATTCAAAGCTACCTTCGAGTGGAAGAGCCGCACCTGGTTAGCATTTCTTGTATACAAACTAAAGGCATCGCAACTGTCGAAACGAGACCCTCGCTAAGAATGAGTGGAGGAAGGAAATTTCGAGGCACATTTTTTTCGTTAGACAAAGCCTTAGAGAGACGCTAAAGAGAAAAGAAATTTCGTAATAATAGACATATAATTTTCTCCATACCAAAAGCATCTTGGCTACTTGGAGAGGGCGCTTGGTAAGCGAAAAAAAAAACGAGTTCCAGTCACATGTGGGAGGCCAGGTCTCCTTGAAGTCGTGACGTCATATATATTGATAACGGCTACCAGGGTGTGCGTCGTTCCTCAATGGTAAGGACAGTAGACCACAAAAATTTACGAAGCATGCGAGCGCGTGGGCAAAAGCCTCTCTGCGACACTTCAGCTACGTCAGCGCTGGTAGACAGCGCCACGGCGCCCGACAAGCATTCCCCCTTTAATCGCTGGCCTGTCTCTTTCTTGACTGAGTACAAATGATATTCACCTTTCACTTTTTAACGCGATACGCTTTGTGACGTCTGCGTGTACGTACTTCTCATTGGAGAGGAGTCTGTATTATCGGTCACAATCACAAAGTGTCATCTAGCCAACGGAACGCGGTTTAAGGTACGCCGTGCAAGCTTTGATCCTGCTGTGAGAATAGAAACATGAGCACATACGGCAGATAAGCGCTTCGCGTGAAAACGATGAAGTGAGAATGCGCTAGGCGGCAGTAGAAAATTGAAAGGCAACTGAATAACAAGAAAATCTGTTTCCAGCCGGGCACAGTGGTAGACAATAGCACTGCTTGGCGGCATGGACAGGCAGTTTTGCATTGAGTTACTGTATATTCTACCTAACTGTATCATAAACAGTAATTCTACTTTGGCCATGTTTGCGAAATTTTGTGGGTATGTACATTATTCTCTGTCGGAACCCAGACACCTAGCATACCAGGTTTCAAGTAATTGCATTGAAACAGTGTGGCTAAACCTGTGACGTTACCACTGACGTTTTTGTCTGGAAATCCATAAGCTAGGCCTTCGACTCTGATTTTTTCTTCTACTAAATTAAATATGCCGATGAAATTAACGACACTGCAGTTGTTACGGCATATTTTTTACGTCTAAAGTGACTTACGGTTTCGTGTTAGCGTCTCTTCAATCGAAACCAACAGATAATGAAGCGAAGTAATGTATATAGAATATTAGCTCCACTGTTTTGTGTTTGTTGTAGTAATCGTGACATAGATTCGAAGATAGTTAAGTGGGCGTACAGGCGATTAGCCACTGGCAGGGACCGAATCTGCAACACTTTCTTCCTGAAAACCACCTACTTAGAACTGCTTTAAATGAAATTATCTTTTACATTAAATATTTCTGAATGTTACAATGCTTTAGCGTCAATTCATAGGAAAATTCACCGCAGCTACTCTGAACAAAAGTAGCCCGAACACTTCGCCTATTAATAAAAGGCATCACAACACGTCCCAAAAGTTGGCTTTCCCTCACCCGTCTTTAGCCTTACCTGACGGGAGGAAGGGAACTTCCCGCTTTCACAAGGGAGAGCGAATAGTTGGAGGGCGCACAGCGGGCTCGCAATAAACTAGTACTTGCCACCACGTGCTTTCTGCCGTGATTCTTCTTTGTCGCATCCAGCTTGCGAGATCGCTTCTCGCGATTCTTCACTCCCTCTGTTAACGTCATGGCTGCCGCGAAACCAAAGACGCTGCGACAAACAGAAAAAATACCGGTAAAAAACAGTCGAACGTGTAGATGTAAAAAAAACTGCCATGGTGGCTGCGTACAGAATGCCAAGAAGCACTACGAGTACAATATTTGGCCGACGTTAGGACCAAGGCGCACGAGTGGCGTCCAGCACCCGGTGAGTGCGCACATCTGCGTGCGAAGATATGAAGCGCTGTTTACATCTATAGCATATTTCCTCGCGTATAAACCACCCTGCCTATAAACCACACCCGCCTACCTCTAAGGTAAGTATATAATAATTGTTAAAAAAAGAAAAAGATCCCTTTGTGCGGCCATGAAGCCACCTTCTTGGCATTATTAACAAGCACTGCTGCGAAGCCAACGGGCGTAACAACATGGGCTTGTTAACAACGTTGGTAACAACGTGGCGTTAGAAACATGAATAATTCATGGAACGTTGTAAGTCGAGTTGTAGAACAGGTCGAACTGGTTGATATTTTTTGAGAGTTTATATATCATGAAATTGTATTCGATATAAACGTTTGAAATAATTTTCTTATTCACAATGGGGATGTTGTTCTACAAGCTGGCTTCACGAAACTGCTTGAAAATAATGCAAAACAGCAGCTTACAACACACACACACAAAAAAACATTCTTTTCTTGTTGTTGTTAGTTATGTGCGGTTTGTTGTTATCCATGGGAGTTATATGCAGGGCTGGTTGTAGGCCAGAAATATTGGTTTCAAATCGAGTGGACCCGAGTGGACTCCGCGGGTTTTACCTCGAGTGGACTCGATCACTCACATTGTTCGTGAAGAAGTCCAGCAAGCGTTGGGAATTCCCGAAGCTTCAGCGCAGTTTAATACGGAGGCTAGGAACTACGTTGTTGGAGTGCGTTGGAGTGCTCTCGCACCCCGCCCACGTCAAGACACCGTACCACCACAGTTCCAGCGCCAGACACCAACGCCATACCACCCACTTGAAGGCTGGCGCAACGCACCGAGGAAGACAAACGTGTGCCCCCCTCTCCCCCTCCCCTCTATCACTGCCCACTCTGCTACCACTGTAGGGAAGCTGGCCACACTTACCGCCGCTGCCTGTACCGGTATATGGGACTGCATGGGTTCGCCGTCAATGCACCACGTCCGCAGCAAGGGGAACGGCCACGTGACATTGCCGACTACCTGACAGGAACGCCATGGAAACCACGAAGTTCTTCCCGTTCACCGTCGCCCAGCAGCCGCATGTCACCGCAACACCGGCAGTACTCTGGCCCAACGCGGGGCCGCTCTTCTAGCCCATACCCGGAAAACTTAGGCCAGCAACCGATGGAGGTGCGGTTGCTGCGCGACGAACTACCCAAGATGCTGCGACGACGATGACGCTGCGACAGAAGTTTCCCAACAGGATGCCAACCAGGCAAAGTCCTGACGAGGAAACCTCACTTACCGAAGGTGACCTAAAGACGCAACATGCAAGCAGTGGCACAAGCCAACGCAGTCATGCCCCGACGCCACCACCTAACTGCAACGCGAGACGGGGTACTAGTGACCTCGACGTTCTTACCGATGGCCATGGTGTGACTGCTCCCGTTCATACTGGAGCCCACTATTTCGACATCAGTGGATTGTTCGCTGCGAAGTTGTAGAAAGTTAGGACAGTTTATGAAGGCCCTAACATCCGCACAGCTGGAGGTCAGCTTGTAACGACGGCTGGAATTTGCACAGCGAGAGTCCCCATTAACGGCCGTATATATCCCACGGACTTCGTAGTCCTACAGCGTTTCTTGAGAGATGTGATCCTTGGCATGGATTTCTTATGTCTGCATAGTGCAATCATAAACCTGAGAAGAAAGTCCATAACGTTATCAACAGAAGAAGCACTACCACGGGAGTGGAAGCTTGGGCTAGTTGGTGCATAGTCATATTTGCAAGATGTTTCCCATGCATGAATCACCCACTTATAACAACCTGAAGTTTCTAGATTTGAAGCTTTTGCTAAACTCCCGACTTGTTTGCTGGATGTATGAGCCAAGAAGGGGCAAGCCACTTCTGCCTTTCAGCTCAGCTCACTCTAAATTGGTCAAGTGGGGCATCGCTAACCTCTGCCTTGTCAATGCCTTAAAGAAGTCCTGCCCCCACATGGTACACCACAGCTTTGCTCTACAAGTAGAGCGGCTTACCAAAGCTGGTTACCCCGGGCATGTTATCGTTTCGGTGGCGGTAAAGCTGGTCACTGTCTTGAAGCGAGGCGGCAAACCGGAAAAGTGAAACAGTGTCGGAAAGAGCCGGCCTGTCGTACTGCCTTACGTGCACGACGTATCACACAGGCTAAAAAATATTGCTCGAGACGCCAACGTTTTTGTGGTTTTTTCTGCCCCGGAAAAATTGCAGAGGCTTTGCAAACGGGTCAATGCACCTCGTGCAAAATCTGCCTCGTGCTCTGTCGCGCACAGGACACGCTACGTCCCATGCGCCGTGGGAGTCGTAAACTTGATTCCACTGACGTGTGGGTGCATCTATGTCGGGCAAACCGGAGTGTGCATAAACGATCGCCTCCGAGAACACTGAAACAATGTGCACAACAATGTGGTACAAGGGCATCTTGGCATTCATTGCCGAGATTGTGGGTGCACCCCTCTCATTGATCAGTGCTCAATATTTGCAAGGCGCAGGGACCAGCTTACCCGAGAAATTATCGAAGTCGAAAAAATACACTTGCTAGGAGATAAATCTGTAAGCACATTATCGATTGCTTTATTACAGGCTGAACGTGATTACCTGGCTGGGTTTTGAGGCAATAGAGGACCCGTCACACGTGTTTTTTACTGATGTGTAGATTAGGCTTGCATTTTACCTTCATGCATTGTTATCATCTTTTTAGCAGTATATATTCTTGTCACTCTGTGAAATAAAGTTAGCTGGAAGTCAGCGCTCTTTCTGTCTACCCTGTCCTTTTTCCTTTGTTCACGCGCTGAAACAACTTGCAAATGTCACTACCACGGCACACACCGTAAGGCAACCACGCTTTGAATATACTCGAAGAACAAGCCACCATTCCGCCTCGCTTCATTGTCATTATTTATATCGCACTTCGAAATCACCTGGCTTGGAAGGCGTCGTTGAAGGCAGTCAGCATCTGTTGGTCACCCGTAATATTGGTGTCTCAAAATTAATTGCCGAGCTGCGAAGAGGCAAAGCAACGGTTACACTCCTGAATTTCAGCAATGAGTACAAACACGTGAACAAAGAAACGGTGGTCGCATACATCAAATAAATGGTGAAAGCCACCATTACTTTCACCCTCACCAATTCTACGGAACCTTCACTGAGGAACCAAGCCCCTCCCTCAGCTTTCGACGTCAATCCGAGCCTGCAGAACATGAGCAAGAACAGCTCAAGACCCTGCTCCTGCAATACGAAGAATGCTCTTCCTCGTCGTCAAAAATTCAGCAGACCCAATCGCGAAATATCGCATCATAACCGAGGAAATGCCAGACCACATTGGCAGACTCCGTTCAAGGTTTCGACGAGATAACGCGAGGCCTAAAGAGACAATCTGATGAAATGCTACGGACTGACATCATCCAGCCACCCAAGAGTCCACGGGCGTCCGCTTTGGTGTTAGTGCAGAAGAAGGATGGAACCCTGTGTTTCTTCCTTGATTATGGCCACCTGAGCCATATCACAAAAAAGCATGTGTATCCTCTCCCACGAATATACGACGCTCTGAATCGGCTCTATAACGCGAAGTACTTTCTGTCGATGGACGTCAATACTGGCTATATTCAAATCAAAGTCCGGAATAACCCTGAAACCAGAAAATATTCGCCTACGAGGAGCTCTTGTTTTTGGGCAACGTGATTAGAAAGTCTGGAGTCCATCCCAATCCGCTAAAACAGCCGCCATCACCGACTTCCCGCCGCCTACGGAAAAGAGGGCAGTGCGCCGATTTCTAGGCCTGCGCGCCTATTACAGGCGGTTCGTCAAAAACTTCACCCGCATTGCCGATCCACTCATTAACCATACCAGTGCCGACGTAGACTTCAAGTGGGAAATCCCGCACGAAGAAGCTTTTCATGAATTAAAACAACACATCCCGACGCCTCCGTTACTTGCCCATTTCGACAAATTCACCCAGACAGAAATACACACAGATGCAAGCAGCCTGGGTCTCGGCGCCATTATTGTGCAAAGCGTTCACGGACTGGAAATGGTTGTTAGTTACCCCAGCCGATCACTATTCAAAGCAGAAGCCAATTATTCCACAACAAAAAAGGAGTACCTCACCATCATTTGGGCTACGTCACATTTTGCCCCTACCTCTGCGGCAGGCCCTTCAAGGTTGTGAGCGACTTCCACAGCCTTATGTTGGCTAGCTACCTTGAAGTACCTTTCAGCTATCTTCGCACTATGAAGCCTGAGACTTATAAAACTATGACATTACCGTCGTTAACAAAGCCGGCAGGAAACACGCCAACGCCGACTGTATCTCTTGGGCGCCTGTCGGCCCACCACCGCCCGACTACCCAGAAGAGACTACGTCTTGGGAACAATAACTGCCGAAGAATTCGCTGAATGACAGCGGGCCGACTCTAAACTTAGGACCCTAACAGAATACTTAGATGGAAGGACCGCCGCTCTATTCCAAAGATATTCAAGCGCGCACTTGCGTCTTTCTTCATGCAATGCGGTCTTCCTCACAAGAACTCCTCACTGTTTTGAGCCAAGTACCTCCTTGTGGTGCTTTCAGCTTTGCGACCAGAATTCCTGTAGGCTCTGCATGACGATCCGATGGCAGGGCACCTCGGTGTATTTCGCACGCTTGCAAGGATACAAGGAAGGTACTACTAGCCACATCTTACCACCGTGGCTAGTAGTACCTTCCACCGTCGTACCGTAGCACGGTACGTGATTCAACAAAGGATGGTGGTAATTTGTTTTCCTCATATGCCTCGTTAAAAATGCCTGTAAGTATACGAGTCAATTCACTTTTAAAACGATTGTACCGCTCGGCACAAAGACCATCTGGTCCCGCAGATTTCCCGGGATTTAACTTTAAATTCGCCCGTTCAACTTCAGATGCAAATACAGATAACTCCAAAGCGCTTTTTGTTTCCTCGCTGACTTGTGGCATGCATCGTAAATATTCTGCTTTGAATCTTTCTAGGTTTATCTGTCGACACGCAAAAAGGTTTTCAAAATGCCTTGAAAATACGGATAAAATATTGTCGGTATCGGTTACTTCGTGACCATCCTTCTCTATTTTTTATAGGATTTCATCAAGCGTTCGTTTTTTCCACCCTTAACGCTCTTTTTCATGGCGTCTCTATAGAAGCTAAAACCTCAGCCCTAGCATAGACGAGTGCAATGCATGTGGTAGCGTTGTTCGTCATGCAGTGCACGTTTCTGCTTAATATTGCGTGTGTCAATTTTATACTCTCCCAGTTCTGTGCACTCCAAGTCAAGTAGACTTTTCAAGGTCATTTGTAGTTCTTTTTTTCATTTTCCTTTCGTAATTCAATGCGCAAGAACGATCAATAGCTTTTATTTTATTCACTGCTTGAACTCTTTCCATTGTTCTATAGGTTTCACTTTATCATCTATATTCATTTCTTTGATGCAGTTCATTATCTGGTCTAAGAAATATTCGTCAGTGATCGAAGTAGAATTCATCTTCCACAGCTCCCATGAAGAAGTTCCACCTTTTGTTTTCTCTACCATATCACATTTACCTAACAATGATCACTGAAGTGTATTGGGTAGACAGCATATGTCTCACAGTGAGCTATTATTTCAAGCAACACGTAAATGCGATCAAGGCGTGCATGGCTATTCCGCTGAAATTGTGTGAAACGTGCTTCCCGCATTTTCTCCACACAGCCACCCACGTCTTCTATATTGAATTCAGTAAATATGGCTGCTAGCATCCTACTACTTTTATTATACACGGCGCGTCCGTTTGATTGATCTCGCCCGTTGAGGACGCAGTTAAAATCACCAAGTAATACAGTTTCCTTTCCAAAGTGAAGTGATCTTTTACCTTTGAAAAAGAGAGGGGGGGAACGTTCCTCGCAAACGGTTGGTGCATAAATACACACAATACCCCACTGAAAGTCATTAAATACAAAATCAAAGGAAACCTATCTACCATGCGGGCAAGAGAGGGTATTTTGCACTACCATACCCAGTAACTTCTTGATGAACAAGACGCAGCCTGCAGACGGGCCTATTGCTTGACTTACGATTGCGTATAGTAACACGCCGTAAGCCTCAGCACCATGCCCCTGGTCTCTTCCTCACAGTCTACTTTTGTTTCTTGTAAAGCTAGTACATTCAGATCACGATCCATGAGCAGCCTGTAGACTTGGCTCTGTTTCCGCTTGGCGGCAAGACCTCGAACATATAACGTTGCCAATCTAATTTTTGGTGCAAAAGCCACGTCTACACCGTAAACACGTTAGCCCGAGGCATGATGCTTACCTTTAGCGTCTAGCATAGAGCTAAACATCATCGGTTGACCCGTGCCACTGGAGAGAAATAGACAGCCAGAAAATCACAAGGAAAGAGAGACAAAGAGAAACCTCCACAAAACAAAGAAAAATGGAGGGAGAAAAAAAAACTGAGAACGGAACAGGAAGCAAGCCATGCACTACGTGCCATAGATTGAAGGAAAAACAAACAAAACGACGGAGATATCACGCGCTTCTCTGCTGTATAGTACATAACCTAGCCGCACCAGATCGGCACCAGGGTGTCAAAGGAAGTCCTAAGAAAGGTTGTGCTACCGAGAAGGAAGTTGGGCATCCCGAAGCACGCCGGGGAGTACGACCGGTGACGGGTCGTACTTTGCTATGTCAAGCTTAGCGCAACTTAGTGAGCAATTCTTTTTTACAGTGAACGCTCGTAGGAGATCACAACTTTAGTACTGAAGGAAAAGTGGGGCTCGAATACTCAGTGGCACACAACGTTCGTTGTGTGCCACTGAGTTTTCTATAAGTGAGCTATGCTGGTGCTTTGAACCACAATGGTGCATTGTGTGACCAGGTTTCACACAATGCGAATATCATAACAAGTGAGTCGTCAAGAGAGAGAGAGAGAGAGAGAGAGAAATAGATTTTATTGGGCAATCCTGCATGAGGAAGGTGGGAGCATCGTGCAGGGTTCCGCACCCTCCGGTCTATCTTGACCTCAACGACGGCAGGCCCAGCGCGAGCTACTACAAAAGCTTGTTATTGATCACATATTAACTGTGGCGCATACCCACTTCAGGCGTAATTCATCATCGTCGACAGCCACTGCATGAACGATTGACACAACATTGCGTGCAAGCGTTTAGCGGATACCCCGCTTCTCAGAAGAATGAGGAAGGATAGCATATAGAATGCCGGCCTACTGTATGTCCCATTCCTCTATAATCGTCGCGTGATGCACCTCAATACAGATCTACGATATCGTAGATTACGCAATTTTCTATTTAACACACACACTCGCATAATGTTTCACCTGTTTTGCATCCATGTGAAAATTTTACTGTATCTTCTGATGCATTACTTGCGATTGCTTTTCGACAGAAGCCGAAATTCCTGAGGCCCATGTGCACGTTCTAAATCTCATGGTGCACGGTACAAACTTCTGCGGCTCTCCGCTGCTGCGTCTCTCAATCATACTGTGGTTTTGGAACGAAAAACTCTAACGGTTGCTATATGTTATGTTAGTGTTATTTCTTTTGTTGTCTACCTTCTGTAACGGCCCCACTGGGGCTAACAGTATTAATACATAATTATATAGCAAAGGCAAGAACACAAGCGGCATGACACTTTGAAACATGAAAACCAAAGGTTTATTGCAAAACCAGCAAGTAAGGCACATACAATTGGAAACCTAAAACAAATTGTTTCTAATGAACAAACCAACACACAGCACACACACACTGAAAAACAACACTTACACAGTAAAAACCAATTAAAAACACACAAAACTCCTCGAAGGAAGGAAATACAAGTCTCAGAAGAATGCTGCAGTCAGATTGGCCAGTTTGCTTGGTCTTGGTTTTGTTTGTTTTTTGAGAGGAGGGGTAACTACACGGGAGACACCTCAGTTGGTTTGAGAAGGTAGTTTCAATATGTCATATGCGCATCGTAAGCTCTCAACTCGTTGTCACTCCTAGCTGGCGAACCCTTTCCATCTTTTTCACGTGGCAGCTCTTCTGTAGTTTTCACAGACCATCATCGTTTTATTCATTTATTGCTGGTAAGCTTCGTAGTCGAGCTGTGACATCACCATGTGTGCTTCTCTGTCTTGTGTGCAAAGACTGATTTCCTTCGTTACCCTCACAAGCCACTTATATTTCATCAACAGACAAACTGCACAGGGCAAGTACGGCTGTCCCACAACTGCTTAGTACTTACTAAGGCCCGATTTACACATGTCTATGCTATTGGATTTCCTCCGCTACTGTTCGTTTCCCGACATCGCGATTCAAGGCTAGTCCCTGTGCAGTCCGATAAGACCTAGGTTTGCTCATTCACTTAAATGCAGCTTGCCACTCATTAAAAATCTAACACATTCAACAGAACCCTGGACGTGGTTGTCCAAAAGCTAGAAAAGTGAGAGACTGACAAGCTCATGGATAACTATGGGAGAGGCACTTCAAAGTGCACTTGATTATGTACCCCGGCCACAAAATGTTCAGTTCCTTCGCTTTGGTATCTGCACCCCAGAAAACTTCCACAACAAACTATATAGACGGTTGCGGTGCAACAGCTAGACACAAACAAAAAAGAGAGCTCAGCTTCTCGCGACCAGCGCAAATAACCAATTAAGGCAACGCTGTAATGCATGCGCGTCATTTGAAGGCTTATGGGCTGATATTCAGAAGATACACACTAGACAGAACACCTAGATGAACAACACGCCCCGTTTCACTGACTTGTTTGTCACGTGTCTTCCCATCAATTGCGTTGTATAGCCACTAGGTCAAGGAT
This sequence comes from Rhipicephalus annulatus, assembly GCA_013436015.1. Lineage (NCBI taxonomy): Eukaryota > Metazoa > Arthropoda > Arachnida > Ixodida > Ixodidae > Rhipicephalus > Rhipicephalus annulatus. Next base: position 26,181 of record WOVY01000884.1, on the reverse strand, counting down.
ATCTACATGGTTAGTCTACAAATAGGTGGAAGACTTGCAGCAGCTGTTCACCCGAGAGAGGAAACAAGATGTAACATACACCTTCCACATTACGCGTGCCTTGGCTGGCATGCCTTGCGCTCCGAGTAGATGTCGACAACTGCCGCTTTGCCCGACGGCCACCTGCACACTCGATAGCTTGGCAGCTAAGTCGACAAAAACTGGAGCGTGATACTCCGGTCACCGGTTTGGGAGCCTCCAGGCCATGTCGAACAGATGCTCATGTGAAGGATGCTGGAGGAACTCGTTGCACATGGTGGAAACCTCGTGGAACGTATCCATCATGAAGTCGGCAAGGTTGCGCAAGAGTGTCGTGCCACCCACCACCAAATCCGCGATCAGAAAGGCTCCCAACATGAACAGGGTGATGGAAGAAAGCGCAATCAGCAGGCGCACTATCAGGAACAAACAGAAAAGCACCAAGACCCACAGCAGGTTGAGCATCACGCGTTGGAACATCGGACTCGCCATGTGGAGCCACGAGAACCAGTCCCGCTGCGGAACCTTGTGGGTGGCACGAACAGCGTGTCTGCGTGCCTCCGCTTGGCGACGGCGCGCCTGCGCATCATGTGTTGTAATTGGCTGTTTTAGGTACCTAACATCTGCATAAAAAAGAGCAAACGACAAATTAGAAAGTGTGAATCACTCAAGGTAATTGTGAAGAGCCACAGTTGCTGAAATAAGCTTGAAAAAACGCGCATAAAAAAGAGCGGGTGGCTACCTCACCTTCAAGTTCCCGTCCCAATCACCGTGAGGTTGTATATCTATGGCTTCCTTTAGGATGTAACGTAGTTTGTAATTGCTAAAAATGAAGTAAACTGTCCTCTGAAGGGGCGAGAATCTTAACGTACTAAATTTCAGAAGAATTCATTCAACCATCGCCACCTGCATAGGAGAAGTACATTTAAACCCCTGAATTCACGTGCGGAGATATTGTCGTGAAAATTAAAGGAAACGTTGAGCTTGATTCTCATCTTTACTAATGTCAATATGACGGTGAAATAATGACATGAGAGCTTTCAAAGTACCGTTTATCAATCTAAACAAATTCAAAAAAACATTCGAACGTGTAGATGTAAAAAAAACTGCCATGGTGGCTGCGTACAGAATGCCAAGAAGCACTACGAGTACGATATTAGGCCGACATTAGCACCAAGGCGCACGAGTGGCGTCCAGCACCCGGTGAGTGCGCACATCTGCGTGCGAAGATATAAAGCGCTGTTTACATCTATAGCATATTTTCTCGCGTATAAACCACCCTGCCTATAATTCACACCCGCCTAACTCTAAGGTAAGTATATAATAATTGTTAAAAAAAGAAAAAGATCCCTGTGTGCGGCCATGAAGCCACCTTCTTGGCATTATTAACAAGCACTGCCGCGAAGCCAACTGGGCGTAACAACATGGGCTTTTTAACAACGTTGGTAAGAACGTGACGTTAGAAACATCAATAATTCAAGGAACGTTGTAAGTCGAGTTGTAGAACATGTCGAACTAGTTGATGTTTTTTGAGAGTTTTTATATCATGAAATTGTATTCGATATAAACGTTTCAAATAGCTTTCTTATTCACAATGGGGATGTTGTTCTACAAGCTGGCTTCACAAAACTGCTTAAAAATAATGCAAAAAAGCAGCTTACAACACACACACACAAACAAAAAAAAATATTCTTTTCTTGTTGTTGTTAGTTACGTGCGGTTTCTTATTATCCATGGAAGTTATATGCAGGGCTGGTTGTAGGCCAGAAAAATTGGTTTCAAATTGAGTGGACCCGAGTGGACTCCGGGGGTTTTACCTCGAGTGGACTCGATCACTCACATTGTTCGTGAAGTACAGCAAGCGTTGGGAATTCCCGAACCTTTTGCGCAGTTTAATACGGAGGCTACGAACTACGTTTCTGCAGTGCGTCGGAGTGCTCTCGCACCACGCCCACGTCAAGACACCGTACCACCACAGTTCCAGCGCCAGACACCACCGCCACCAGCACCAACGCCATACCACCCACTTGAAGGCCGGCGCAACGCACCGAGGAAGACAGACGTGTGCCCCCCTCTCCCCCTCCCCCCTATCACTGCCCACTCTGCTACCACTGTAGGGAAGCTGGCCACACTTACCGCCGCTGACAGGAACGCAATGGACACTACGAAGTTCTTTCCGTTCACCGTCGTCCAGCTGCCGCATGTCACCGCAACACCGGCAGTACTCTGGCCCAACGCGGGGCCGCTCTTCTAGCCCATACCCGGAAAACTTAGGCCAGCAACCGATGGAGGTGCGGTTGCTGCGCGACGAACTACCCAAGATCCTCCGACGACGATGACGCTGCAACAAAAGTTTCCCAACAGGACGCCAACCAGGCAAAGCCCTGACGAGGAAACCTCACTTACCGAAGGTCACCTAAAGACGCAACATGCGAGCAGTGGGAGAAGCCAACGCAGTCGTGACCCGACGCCACCACCTAACTGCAACGCGAGAAGGGGTACTAGTGACCTCGACGTTCTTATCGATGGCCACGGTTTGACTGCTCTCGTCCATACTGGGGCGACTATTTCGTCATCAGTGGATTGTTCGCTGCGAAGTTGTAGAAAGTTAGGACCGCCTATGAAGGCCCGGAAATCCGCACAGCCGGAGGTCAGCTTGTAACGACAGCGGGAATTCGCACAGCGAGAGTCCCCATTAACGACCGTATATATCCCATGGACTTCGTAGTCCTACAGCGTTTCTTGTTAGATGTGATCCTTGGCATGGACTTCTCATGCCTGCATGGTGCAGTGATAAACCTGAGAAGATAGTCGATAACGTTATCCCCAGAAGAAGCACTACCACGGCACACGCCGTCAGGCAACCACGCCTTGAATGTACTGGAAGAACAAGCCACCATTCCGCTTCGCTTCATTGTCATTATTTATATCACACTCTGAAATCACCTGACTTGGAAGGCGTTGTTGAAGGTAGTCAGCATCTGTTGGTCACCCGTAATATTGACGTCTCAAAATAATTTCCGAGCTGCGGAGAGGCAAAGCAACGGTTACACTCACGAATTTCAGCAATGAGTACAAACACGTGAACAAAGAAACGGCGGTCGCATACATCAAATAAATGGTGAAAGCCACCATTACTTTCACTCTCACCGATTCTGTGGAACCTTCATAGAGGAACCAAGCCGCTCCCTCAGCGTTCGACGTCAATCCCAGCCTCCAGAGCATGAGCAAAACAGCTCAAGATCCTGCTTCTGCAATACGAAGATTGCTCTTTCTCGTCGTCAAAAATTCAGCAGACCCAATTGCGAAATATCGCATCATAACCGAGGAAACGCCAGACTACATTGTCAGACTCCGTACAAGGTTTCGACGATATAACGCGAGGCCTATAGAGACAATCTGATGAAATGCTACGGAATGACATCATCAAGCCATCCATTAGTCCACGGGCGTCCGCTGTGTTTTTAGTGAAGAAGAAGGATGTAATCCTGTGTTTCTGCCTCAATTATTGCCACCTGAGCAACATTACAAAAAAGCATGTGTATCCTCTCCCACGAATAGACGACGCGTTGGACAGGCTCTATAACGCGAAGTACTTTCCGTCGATAGACGTCAATACTGGCTATTTTCAAATCAAAGTCCGGAATAACCCTGAAACCAGAAAATATTCGCCTACGAGGAGCTCTTGTTTTTGGGCAACGTGATTAGAAAGTCTGGGGACCATCCCGATCCGCTAAAACAGCCGCCATCACCGACTTCCCGCCGCCTACTGACAAGAGGGCAGTGCGCCGATTTCTGGGCCTGTGCGCCTATCACAGGCGGTTCGTCAAAAATTTCACCCGCATTGCCGATCCACTCGCTAACCGTACCTAGTGCCATACCAGTGCCGGTATTTCAAGTGGAAAATACCGCACGAAGAAGCATTTCAGGAAATAAAACAACACATCCCGATGCCTCCGTTACTTGCGCATTTCGACAAATTCACGGAGACAGAAATACACACAGATGCAAGCAGCGTAGGTCTCGGCGCCATTCTTGTGCAAAGGGCTCACGGACTAGAAATGGTTATTAGTTACCCCAGCCGATCACTATCCAAAGCAGAACCCAATTATTCCACAACAGAAAACGAGTACCTCGCCATCACTTGGGCTACGCTAACATTTTGCCCCTACCTATATGGTATGCCCTTCAAAGTTGTGAGCGACCACCACGCCTTATTTTGGCTAGCTACCTTGAAGTACCTTTCAGCTAGCCTCGCACTATGCAGCCTCAGACTTATAAAACTATGACATTACCGTCGTTAACAAGTCCAGCATGAAACACTCCAACGCCGACTGTATCTCTTGGGCGCCTGTCGGCCCACCACCGCCGGACGACCCAGATGAGACTACGTCTTAGGAACGATAACTGCCGACGACTTCGCTGAATGACAGCGGGCCAACTCGGAACTTAGGTCCCTAATATATTACTTAGTAAGAAGGAACACCGTTCTATTACAAAGGTATTCAAGCGCGCACTTGCGTCTTTCTTCATGCAAAGCGGTCTTCTTCAAAGGAAGAACTCCTCACTGTTTCGAGCCAAATACCTCCGTGTGGTGCTTTCAGCTCTGCGACCAGAATCCCTGTAGGCTCTGCATGACGATCCGACGGCAGGGCACCTCGGTGTATTTCGCATGCTCGCAAGGATACAAGGAAAGTACTACTGGCCACGTCTTACCGCTGATGTCACTCGTTATGTGAGGACACGCCGGGACAGCTAGCAAAGCATACATCGCCGACAAGGCCAGCGGGGTTTTCGCAGCCCATTGAACCACCTCACTGACCATTCCAGTAGATCAGTTTAGAACTTCTGGCGCCGTTCCCGACGTCAACTTTGGCCAACAAGTGAATCGTGGTAGCTACCGACTGCCTCACCCGCTACGCCGAGACAAAAACCCCGCGCAGAGGCAGTACATCCGAGCTAGCTAAGGTATTCCTAGCAAACATTGTCCTACGTCAAGGCACCCGGGAAGTCCTCATCACCGACAGAAGAACGGCCTTTACGGCTGACCTAACTCTAGCGATCTTGCATACAGACATACGAGGCACCACCGGACGTCAGCGTACCACCCACAGACCAACAGCCTTACCGATCGGCTAAACAAGACCATCGCTGACATGCTGGCAATGCACGTCGATGTCGAACACAAGACGTGGTACGCCATTCTTCCTTACGTGACCTTCGCAAAGAACTCGGCGGTGCAGGAGGCGACGCAGATATCTCCATACAAATTGGTCTACGGAAAGAGCCTGGAAACGACGCTCGACGCCATGTTACCCAACGTGACTGACGAGAGTACTTTCAGCACGCTGAAGAAGCCCGAATACTCATCCGCCTCCGTATCAAGAACCAACAGACGACCGACAGCCGTTGTTACAATCTTCGACGACGCTTCGTGGATTACCAACCAGGTGAACCCGGGAAGCTGATACGCCGACAAGGACTCAGCGAAAAGCTTCTGCGACGCTACTTCAGACCGTATGGTTCGACGTCTCGGCCCACTCCATTACGAGGTTATCCCCGACGGAATTACGAACTCTCAGCGACGCCGATCGTGACATGAGTCGTCTATGTCATGCGCCTCAAGCCGTTTTATGCCGGTTAACGAACGGAAAAACTGTATTTTGTGTTTGTATAATTGCTGCATCGTACTTTATTGCTTGTACTTCCTGCAATACTGTTCTACTTTTATTTTCTTTTACAGCATCGGGACGATGCCTTTTTCAGAGAGGGGCAATGCCACGTTCTTTTCTCAAGCATTGTTATAGCCACGTTACACTACGTTTAGCGAAAAGCCCCACCTACGATGTTCGAGAAACTTTGAGGCTTCACTAGATCGTTTTGTTTAGATTACGCCCACTTCGCGCACATTACAAATTTTTCTGGAACCTACGTCGCCACTTGCGATAACTCTAGAATACTCGTTGGCAAGGGTATAAATGGTATATATAAATATATATATATATATATATATATATATATATATATATATATATATATATATATATATATATATATATATATATACAGGAACGCTCGTATATGCACTAAATTCAGCTTAGGGCGGCTGAAAGAAGTCATTTAGTAATTTTGACTTCAAAAATCATATCAAAGTTGCGCAATGTGAAGTTTCACTGAAATAACTGCTACAGAGGCTGTTCACGTTTCACGAATACAGCACTTCTTTGCATTCAGCGCTCTCTCATGAGAGCAAGAGCCTCTCAGGAAACCCAAACACGGCAAGCATGCCACGCCGTAATTTCATGCCACTTTTTGAACCTGAGGCGCTCGTTGTACACGTGTTGAGGCGTGCTCGGCATGATTTTAAACTGCCCGTCCAGCAAAAGTACATTTGTGGCGTGTACGTGGCCGGTGCAATAAGCTGCAATGTGACTGCAAGCAATATATGGTGATGATTATTGTCGACTATGCCGAGGCTCGCTTGCGATGCGACTGTTGTGACCATAGTCCCAGCGCCCACAACAGGATTGCTGATCTCGATAAGCAAACTTTCATTTTGCAGCCGTAGTGCCTTTTCCCTTGTGTGTGCTCTGACAAATTGGGCCTCCTGTATACGAAAATTGGATAATCAGGTGTTAAATGTATAACTTATGGCATTAATTCCTAAAGTTAGTATTCAATTCAAATTGTCGAGCTTATTGTCAGCTTAGCATATTTTTGCAACATTATTAGGTAAGGAGCGTTATGTACCATGTTCTGGCTGATGTGGCATTTTGCTGTGTAGTGTGTGTGCTAAAAGCGTAGTCCACACCACCCCTATATTAAAACCTCATACAGGGGCACTCTAATAAAAAGGCGGCTCTGTGTTTTCCCTGTCCCGCACTTGTGTGGCATCTCGCGCTCTTTACGACTACCTTGTTCTCCTCATGGTAACTCGAGGGCAGTCGAAAAACGATGCTGAAATAAATGAATAAGCATCTACCATATTCGCAAAACGTGAGAGACGCACTGATAAGTGCTCAAGTGCCAAATGATAAGCGAAAAGTAGACTTGGACAAATGCGGAATGTCTAACAAATGGCTGCATTTAGTATATACCACTCTCTTTTATCTTTGATGTTTCTAATTACAGGCTGCTCTACTGAGAAAAATAAACGTTGCTGCACCACATGTTCACGTGCACAAGGCCCAAGCTTTGCTACAAGGAGGCAGGAAGAAATAATTCACCTGAAGGAACCGGACAATGTGCATGTGCTTTCTCCTATAATATCATGTACCTATGTGCTTTTTCGCAGACCGTGAATATGGCTCAACAACTTTTAAAACCTCAAAAACCTAACCCAAATTTGCTTTTTCAAACTTAATAAAGTGTTTCTTGGTGTTTTTTAAATAAAAAAAGTTTGATCATTATATGCAATTGGTTGGTCAAATTTTAATGACAACGATTATATGAGCAGATGTTTAGGGATTCTAAAATAAGTATTATTCCACAACAAACACTGCAGTTACGTATAGTTATTTACTGTATACTTTCTCATTTTGAATAAAGTTGGTCATGCTCTTTATTTGTCTGACATATTCGTTTATTTGCTTTGCATTCGAACGAGTGTTCGATCCTAAGCTCCTGCGTGGACTGTTCGGATTCATCGACTCCGAAAAATTTCGACTATTTCTCACAAAAATTACTATATGCACGCAGGCTTTATAGACATATATTGATTAGAAAGTTTGTTCACCACTGAGCTAAAAATCATGGTCACACGATAAGCCTGTCTTTCTTTGAAGGCTTTCTATTTTTGAGGTGAATGAAAGGAGAATGCAGTTTGCTGAGTGGAAGGGATATGAAGCCACAACGTCTGTCTTGCCTCTTTTGATGTTCTTCTCCTAATGAAAGAGTTATTGTAGGAGGCATTCAGAAGTTGTACAAGGTCAATTATATGCAGTGGTCTGCTGTAGTTGTCATAATAGGTGGATTTCAAGGTTTACACTATAAGCTTTCTTTTTCAAAGTTTTTCCAGTACCTTTAGAGACCAAAACACGCTATACCTCTAATAAAGGTGCCTATTTTAGAGGTTGCTAGTTACCTTTTGCTTTAAGGGTTTCTGGGTTAGTTGAAAAATACCGTGACTTATGCGATACAAGTTACCACACTAAAAGGTAATACATAACAATTGAATTAGATACAAACCTTGAAAATGTAATCTTATACTATACGTTACGTGGTTAAGTGTGTAGCGTCGCAACCACTTTGATAACTACGCACGCGAGCAAGGCACATCATTAGTACAGCAGTGCATTAGTACTGCAAATTGGTGGGAAAGGAAAATGATGGTGAGAAGGAAAGTTGTGACGGTAAAGAGAGAAAGAAGTATGGGAGGGAGAGAAATACATAGCTAGAAAGAGAAATATAAAGTTAAAGAAAAGGAAGAAGTACAGAAAAAAAGAAACAATGAAAGAGAGAACTTTGATGAGAGAGAGAAAGAGAAATGGAGACAAAGGGGTAGAAAGAGGAAGCAAGAAATAAAGATAGAAAATCAAGAAAGCAAGATAGAAAGTGCGAGAAAGAAAAATACGCAAAAAGTGAATTTAACAAATAAAATGTAAAAAACACAGAGATTACACAGATAAGAAAATAAAAGAACTGAACGAGGAAGACAAAAAACAGATAGGGGATACTGAAACTTCGCCTTAAAGAGTTGAACAAAATAGTGATATTCTGCCGCTGGTGCGTACTTCAAACACTTAATGTATGAAATCTTTTCAAGCTTGCTATGCACCCATTACGTGGCCTTAAGGATATAGGCGCAGTAATGTGTGTCCATTTTGTAGTAGATCACTGGCTTTATACCATGAAATCAATATGATATTCGCTGGTTGTGATACCCGATGGCATAACTTGTACCACGCTTCATTAGTGCAATATTTCATGTTCTATTTCATTCAAACCAGCACTGGCTTTGTGTAGACGGACATCAGTACCCGGGCTTGATGGAATATCATACAGAGCACGGTGTCACCTTAGTGAGTGTGCGAGGAGTGCCCTCCTTGAGATATACAATGACTCGTGGCGTGAGGGCACCATCCTAGTTTACTGGAAGACCAGCCGTTTGGTTCCATTACTGAAGCCTCGCAAGTCACCATTGGTGCTGACATCGTACCGCCCGATTGCACTGGCTAGTTGCTTGGGCAAAGTGATTGAGAGGATGGTACTAGGACGGCTAGAATGGTTCCTGGAGCATCGCAACATCTGCCCGGACGCTATGACGAGTTTTCGCCGTAGCCGGTCATCAATTGATAGCGTCATAGACCTGGCCAGCTACGTGCAACACGAAAAAGGCCGTAAGCGTCTCTGTGCTTCTTTATTTCTTGATGTTAAAGGGGTGTACGATAACGTCACACATGAAGCTGTCCTCACCACTCTCAAGGAGGTAAGAGTGGGCGGTCGGATGTTTCAGTGGCTACGCAGCTATCTCTCTGAGCGATACTTTTTCGAGAGAACCGAGGATAGTGACACTTCGCTATATTACAGCCACCATGGTGTTCCTCAGGGTGGCATTCTTAGCCCTGTGCTGTTCAACCTGACGCTAATAGCTCTCAATGAGCATCTTCCAAGTACTGTCAGATTGTCAATGTACGCGGACGGCATCTGCGTTTGGACGTCTGCAGTAACACGTCTACAGCTGCGAGTGCGAATTCAGAGAGCTGCCACTCAAATTCCTATTTACCTCCGTCAACGAGGTCCGGAAATTTCTTCTGAGAAATGTGCACTTGTGGCATTTACGCACAGACCAATGCAGAACTACAGCGTTCTGATGAACAGCGAAAGGATACATCACCTCCGATCATACAAGTTCCTATAGGTGTTATACTTGTGTGGTAGAACACCTACTTCGATCACCATTTGAACCCAGAATGTTTTGTTATTTACTTTATATGGGTCTCTCTATTGTGCAGATGATTTTGCACTCACAACCGACAACGCCAACACTAGAATTTTCCCTATACGAGATCCTTAACGCTATCGCGAAAAAGAACAAAGAATGATGCCACCTTGTTACATGGTTGGTACGGCTTGTGCAAAGCTACCTTTACTTTTTAATGCTGAAGCTGCGAAAGCCGGCTGTAAAGGGTTGACCCTGCCTTTACCACCATCATGAACCGACATGTACCACAACAATTGCGCCAATCCTACCACCCACCGCTACGGCGTGGCCTTTCATAACACTGCAGATAGGTAAGAGAACGGGTACAGAGAACTAGGAAGAGAAAATCTGAAAGGAAGAGAGACGCGGGAAAGAAATGTAATGAATTGATTCAGACTTTTTTCAGGGCGTGAAATTCGCACCTTTCTCCCCTCGATCCGAAAGCGAACGTCCTAATCACGTGGATATACAAACATGCTACCGCGGAGTATAGCACAACCTTGCAAAGTATATGGTAGCAAGGAGGCTGGAAATGGAAATGAACGGGAGGAGAGTTGTATTTGGGAGGAGGAGAGAGTAAAGCGCGGCACAGGAAGAATGATGTCGAGAGAATTAGACTGCATGAAAAGCAGAAGAAAGAGAGAGAGAGAAAGAGAAACCTCTACAATACAAAGAAAAACGGAGAGAGAGAAAAATCGAGAAAGAAGCAAGCCACGCACTACGTGCCATACATTGCAGGAAAAACAAACAAACGACGGAGACATCACGCGCAACCTCCGCTACATAGTACATAACCTAGCCGCACCAGATCGGGATCAGGGTGTCACAGGAAGTCCTAAAAAAGGGTGTGCTACCGAGAAGGGAGCTGCGCATCCCGAAGCTCGCCAGGGAGTACGAGCGCTGACGGATCGTACTTTGCTGTGTCAAGCTTTGCGTGACTTAGTAAGCAATTCTGTTTTACAGTGAACGCTGGTAGGAGATCAACACTCGGGTCACGCGCGGCGCCGTATCGTTGTCCGCCGCGGCCATCGCCGGTGTCCGTAACCACTTTGAACAAAATAAAAAAAACTGGTACTAAGGTGACAGTGGAGCTCGAATCCGCGTCCACTGCGTGTCAGCCCAGTATTCTACCACTGAGATAAGCAGTCTTTTTTTATTTCAGGTGAAACTTCACATACAGTGTGCTAAGATGAAGGTATTACAATACACAATGAACAATAAAAAATAACTAAGGCCGTCAAGCATTACTATAACACATCACGTCCTAGAATTTTTTCATGGTCAGTAGGACTTCTACCCTTCTTAACCATAAAGGTACACATTCGTCTGTTCTTACTACCTCGAGAAACCTTGAGATACTTTCTTCAAAATACTCTCTTGCTGGGCTCCTGTCAGGGTCACAGTGAAACGCAGACATTCTAGAGCGCCATATACTGTGCAAGGCAGTCGTCATGATGAAATCGAAAGGTAATCCATCATCATGCTCTATTGCCAAATACCTAGTGTCATGAGGGTCTAACGGAAACTCTTTTTATTAACCCTGTGTAATACGTCCCAAATGTAATCTACTTCCCAAATGCAGGAAACATCGTCAATGGTTTGCGGTTTCTTACAGATTAGACATTGAGATCCCCGTGGCATATAAAACCCACGCTCCTCTGGGAAGGTGGTGTGTAATTAAAAAAAACGTTTCTGCACTTAGAGCTGCCGGCATTTTTTTGGCTCGTTTAAAAACATTCTGACACTAGCGCGCTGTATATTGTGCTCTGTACAGTGGAATGGGGAGCATAATGCCACATGAATCTTTGTAGAGTTTTTTTTTTTCTTTCCAACAGACCTCAGGTAGTCAGTCGACAAATGAACACACGAAAACCGCACGATGGCCACAACTTCCTTCATGTATCCATGCACAGCCTCTGTGATAACTTGAGTGCTCACAACAAACTCAGGCAACAGTCTACTTAGTCTTGTTTGGCACACTGTTAATAGGAAAGGATCTTTTGTCTCGCGGAAAATGAAAAACCTATTTACTAACTGCTTGATAAACAGATGTCCTAGCCTAAAGCATGCAAACTTCACCCGTCTAAACGAATTCGTGCGACTGCACCTTTCCCAGTTAGACCCCCACACAAATATTGCAAACACCCGATGTGATTTTAGCACATTAAACCGGGAACAGTACAGCACTTGCATCAGATACCATAGCTTAGACACAAAGAACCAATTGCATGCAGTAGCCCTAGAAACATGGACAGATAAGTGTCATTCCACCATTCGCTTTCTCTTTATTTTCTTTTGTTTGCTGTGTCCAATATTCATCAGTACTTCTGTATGACTCGAGCGGAACTCCGAGATAATTAACGGGTGTTTTTGTCCTTTCGATGACTGCGAAAAATTCTAAAATTGAAGGCCAATATCCATGCCATGAGCCGAGGCATTTATCCCAGTTTATGTGGCTTCCTGTAGCTTTGGCGAAAGATTTAGAAATTCTGATTGATCCTTCAATACCTTCAAAGTAAGTGCTACAAATTGCAACATCTTCAGCGTATGCGAGTTGTTTGACCTCTGAGGATTTTACTTTAAACCGACTAATGATGTCGTTCTGCAGTATCGACAGACATAATGTTTTAATGTAGATGCAAAACAACATTAGACTGACAAGGCAACCTTGACGCACCGAGCGCTCAATTCTAATGGGGGGGAAGCAATATCTTGTTGATAATTACTCTTGTACTAATATTTCGATATGCCATGGCTACAACGTCCATAAATATTTTACCTACAGTAATGTGCTCCAATACTCCAAACAAGAGAGCTTGGATAACGCAACCGAACGCTTTCTCCAGATCCAGCTTGGAGTATGGCCACAAGAGCTTGACTGATGTCAACGCATTCGAGCACAGACTGCATTTTATGAACATTTCTTACTATGGACCGACTTTTGATTCCACACGTTTGGTGTGGACCGACAATATCTTTTATTACTGACTGAAGTCTAGCCGCCAACATTTTCAGTATATTTTGTAGGCTTCAGTTTGTCAGTGCGATTGGCCTGTACACTGTGAAGTGCGTGAACTTTTCAGCCTCATCTGTCTTCCGAAATAGAACGGTACGCGATTCACCAAAGGATGGTGGTAATTTGTTTTCCTCATAAGCCTCGTTAAAAATGCCTGTAAGTATACGAGTCAATTCACTTTTAAAACGCTTGTACCACTCGGCACAAAGACCACCTGGTCCCGGAGATTTCCCGGGATTTAACTTTAAAATCGCCCGTTAACTTCAGATGCAAATACAGATAACTCCAAAGCGCTTTTTGTTTCCTCGCTGACTTGTGGCATGCATCGTAAATATTCTGCTTTGAATCTTTCTAGGTTTATCTGTCGACACGCAAAAAGGTTTTCAAAATGCCTTGAAAATACGGAATAAAATATTGTCAAATCGGTTACTTCGTTACCATCCTTCTCTATTTTTTATATGATTTCATAGAGCGTTCGTTTTTTCCACCCATAACGCTCTTTTTCATGGCGTCTCTCCAGAAGCTGAAACCTCAGCCCTAGCAAAGACGAGTGCACTGCCTGTGGTAGCGTTCCTCGTCATGCAGTGCAAGTTTCTGCTTAATATTGCGTGTGTCAATTTTATACACTCCCAGTTCTTTGCACTCCAAGTCAATAAGCCTTTTCAAGGTCATTTGTAGTTCCTTTTTTCTTTCTTTTTACTTTCGTAACTCAATGCACAAGAACGATGCAATAGCTTTCATTTTATTCACTGCTTGACTTTCTTCCCATTGTTCTATAGGTTTCACTTTATTATCTATATTCATTTCTTTGATGCAAGTCATTATCTGGTCTAAGAAATATTCGTTAGTGATCAAAGCGGAATTCATCTTCCACAGCTCCCATGAAGAAGTTCCACCTTTTGTTTTCTCTCCCATATCACATTTACCTTACAATGATCACTGAAGTGTACTGGGTAGACAGCATATGTCCTACAGTGAGCTATTATTTCAAGCAACACGTAAATGCGATCAAGGCGTGCATGGCTAATCCGCTGAAAATGTGTCAAACGTGCTTCCCGCGTTTTCTCCACTCAGCCACCCACGTCTTCTAAATTAAATTCAGTAATTATGGCTGCTAGCATCCTACTACTTTTATTATACATGGCGAGTCCGTTTGATTGATCTCGCCCGTTGAGGACGCAGTTGAAATCACCAAGTAATACAGTTTCCTTTCCAAAGTGAAGTGATCTTTTACCTTTGAAAAAGAGAGGGGGGGAACGTTCCTCGCAAACGGTTGGTGCATAAATACACACAATACCCCAATGAAAGTCATTAAATACAAAATCACAGGAAAACTATCTACCATGCAGGCAAGAGAGGGTATTTTGCACTACCAGACCCGGTAACTTCTAAATGAACAAGACACAGTCTACAGACGGGCCTATTGCTTGACTTACGATTGCGTATAGTAACGCGCCGTAAGCCTCAGCACCATGCCCCCGGTCTCTTCCTCACAGTCTACTTTTGTTTCTTGTAAAGCTAGTACATCCAAATCACGATCCATGAGCAGCCTGTAGACTTGGCTCTGTTTTCGCTTGGCGGCAAGACCTCGAAAATATAACGTTGCCACTCTAGTTTTCGGTGCAAAAGCCACGTCTACACAGTAAAGACGTTAGCCCGAGGCATGATGCTTACATTTAGCGTCTAGCATAGAGCTAGACATCCTCGGTTGACCCGTGCCACTGGAGAAAAATAGACAGCCAGAAAAGCACAAGGAAAGAGAGACAAAGAGAAACCTCCACAAAACAAAGAAAAATGGAAGGAGAAAAAAAAACTGAGGACGGAAAAGGAAGCAAGCCACGCACTACGTGCCATAGATTGAAGAAAAACAAACAAAACGACGGAGATATCACGCGCAACCTCTGCTGTATAGTACATAACCTAGCCGCACAAGATCGGGACCAGGGTGTGACAGGAAGTCCTAAGAAAGGTTGTGCTACTGAGAAGGAAGTTGCGCATCCCGAAGCACGCCAGGGAGTACGACCGGTGACGGGTCGTACTTTGCTATGTCAAGCTTAGCGCAACTTAGTGAGCAATTCTTTTTTACAGTGAACGCTGGTAGGAGATCACGACTCTAGTACTAAAGGAACAGTGGGGCTCGAATACTCAGTGGCACACAACGTTCGTTGTGTGCCACTGAGTATTCTATCACTGAGCTATGCTGGTGCTTTGAACCACAATGGTGCATTGTGTGGCCAGGATTCACACAATGCGAATATTAAAACGAGTGAGTCGTCAAGGGAGAGAGAGAGAGAAATAGACTTTATTGGGCAATCCTGCGTGGGGAGGGTGGGAGCATCGCGCAGGGTTCCGCCTCCTCCGGTCTATCTTGACCTCAACGACGGCAGCACCCAGCTCGAGCTACTACAAAAGCTTGTTATTGATCACCTATTAACTGTGGCGCATACCCACCTCAGGCGTAATTCATCGTCGTCGTCAGCCACTGCATGAACGATTGACACAAAATTGCTTGCAAGTGTTTAGCGGATACCCCGCTTCTCAGAAGAATGAGGAAGGATAGCATATAGAATGCCGGCTTACTGTTAGTCACATTCCTCTATAATCGTCGCCTGATGCACTTCAATACAGATCTACGATATCGTAGATTACGCAATTTTCTATTTCACACACACACTCGCATAATGTTTCACCTGTTTGTGCATCCGTGTGAAAGTTTAACTGTATATTCTGATGCATTACTTGCGATTGCTTTTCGACAGAGGCCGAAATTCTTGAGGCCCATGTGCACGTTGAAAATCTCAGGCTGCACGGTAAAAATTTCTGCGGCTTTCCACTGCTGCGTCTCTCAATCATACTGTGGTTTCGGAACAAAAAACTATAACGGTTGCTATATGTTTTGTTAGTGTTATTTTTTTTGTTGTCTACCACCCTGTAACGGCCCACTGGGGCTATATTATTAATAATTAATTATATAGCAAAGGCAAGAACACATAGCGGCATGACACTTTTAAACATGAAAAGCAAAGGTTTATTGCAAAACCAACAAGTAAGGCACACACAATTGGAAACCTGCAACAAATTGTTTCTAATGAACAAACCAACACACAGCACACACACACTGAAAAACAACACTTACACAGTAAAAACCTATTAAAAACACACAAAGCTCCTCGAAGGAAGGAAATACAAGTCTCAGAAAAATGCTGCAGTCAGATTGGCCAGTTTGCTTGGTCTTGGTTTTGTTTGTTTTTTGCGAGGAGAGGTAACTACACGGGAGACACCTGAGTTGGTTTGAGAAGGTAGCTTCAATATGTCATATGTGCATCGCAAGCTCTCAACTCGTTGTCACTCCTGGCTGGCAAACCCTTTTCATCTTTTTCACGTGGCAGCTCTTCTGTAGTTTTCACAGACCACCATCGTTTTATTCATTTATTGCTGGTAAGCTTCCTAGTCGAGCTGTGACATCACCATGTGTACTTCTCTGTCTTGTGTGCGAAGACTGAATTCGTTTGTTACCCTAACAAGCCACTTATATTTCATTAACAGACAAACTGCACAGGGCAAGTACGGCTGTCCCACAACTGCTTCATACCAACTAAGGCCCGATTTACACATGTCTATGCTATTGGATTTCCTCCGCTACTGTCCGTTTCTCGACATCGCGATTCAAGGCTAGTCCCTGTGCAGTCCGATAACACCTAGGTTTGCTCATTCACTTAAATGCAGCTTGCCACTCGTAGAAAATCTAACACATTCAAGAGAACCCTGGACGTGGTTGTCCAAAAGCTAGAAAAAAGGGGAATAACAAGCTCATGGATAACTATGGGAGAGGCACTCCCATAGTTCCTCTCCCATAGTTTCTCTCCCTCTCCCACTTGGGAGTGCCTCTCCTATGAGAGAGGCACTCCCAAGTGCACTTGATGATGTACCCCGGCCATAAAATGTTCAGTTCCATCGCTTCGGGATCTGCACCCCAGAAAACTTCCACAACAAACTATATAGACGTTTGCGGCGCAACAGCTAGACACACACAAAAAAGAGAGCTCAGCTTCTCGCGACCAGCGCAAATATCCAATTAAGGCAACGCTTGTAATGCATGCGCGTCATTTGAAGGCTTATGGGCTGATATTCAGAAGATACACACAACACAGAACACCTAGGTGAACCACGCACCCCGTTTCACTGACTTATTTGTCACGTGTCTTCGCATCACTTGCGTTGTACAGCCACTAGGTCAAGGATATCTACATGGTTAGTCTACAAATAGGTGGAAGACTTGCAGCAGCTGTTCATCCGAGAGAGGAAACAAGATGTAACATACACTTTCCACATTACGCGTAACTTGGCCGGCATTCCTTGCGCTCCGAGTAGATGTCGACAACTGCCGCTTTGCCCGACGGCCACCTGCACACTCGATAGCTTGGCAGCTAAGTCGGCAAAAACTGAAGCGTGATACTCCGGTCACCGGTTTGGGAGCCTCCAGGCCATGTCGAATAGATGCTCATGTGAAGGATGCTGAAGGAACTCGTTGCACATGGTGAAAACCTCGTGGAACGTATCCATCATGAAGTCGGCAAGGTTGCGCAAGAGTGTCGTGCCACCCACCACCAAGGCCGCGATCAGAAAGGCTCCCAACATGAACAGTGTGATGGAAGAAAGCGCAATCAGCAGGCGCACTATCAGGAACAAACAGAAGAGCACCAAGACCCACAGCAGGTTGAGCATCACGCGATGGAACATCGGACTCGCCATGTGGAGCCACCAGAACCAGTCCCGCTGCGGAACCTTGTGGGTGGCACGAACGGCGTGTCTGCGTGCCTCCGCTCGGCGACGGCGCGCCTGCGCATCATGTGACGTAATTGGCGGTTTTAGGTACCTAAAATCTGCATAAAAGAAGAGCAAACGACAAATTAGAAAGTGTGAATCACTCAAAGTAATTGTGAAGAGCCAAAGCTGCTGAAATAGGCTTGAAAAAAAATTGCCCGCAGCTTCCCTCGGGGGAACACTGAGGAGGATGCGGAGCATATAATTGGTTAACGGGGTGTTAAAGTGCGACTTACTTGGGTCGATGGCTAAATTGGTTAACGTGGTTGTGAAATGGGGTGTTAAATTGCGACTTACTTGGGTCGATGGCTAAATTGGTTAACGTGGTTGTAGGAGGGGGTGTTAAATGAGTGAACACGTACACACGTATGCGAAAGGGCGGCGCTGGTCGAAGGGACGTCGATCATTGTGTTTGTGGATTCGTTGGCATTCATTTCACGGCTACTTCGGACGTCGACGCGCCGTACAAACCAACGGACGAGCGGCAACTGAGCGAGCGAGCGCCGACCTTGAGAATATATATACAGCGCGACGGCGCATGCGCTGTCAGCTGTCGAATGTTCTCGAAGGAGAAGCGCGCGCGCGGCACAGATGGCGACGGCGCGACGGCGCATGCGCTGTCAGCTGTCGAATGTTCTCGATGGAGAAGCGCGCGCGGCACAGATGGTGGGCGACGGCGCGACGGCGCATGCGCGCGCGTCAGCTGTCGAATGTTCGAGAAGCGGTGCGGACGACGCGGACGGCGCACTACAAGGCGCGAGTATAAGATGCTTCCGCATCTAAAAACGCGCATAAAAAGAGCGGGTGGCTACCTCACCTTCAAGTTCCCGTCCCAATCATCGTGAAGTTCTATATCTATGGCTTCCCTTAGGATTTACGTAGTTTGTAATTGCTAAAAATGAAGTAAACTCTCCTCTGAAGGGGCGAGAATCTTAACGTACAAAATTTCAGAAGAATTCAATCAACCATCGCCACCTGCATACGAGAAGTACATTTAAACCCCTGAAGTCACGTGCGGAGATATCGTCGTGAAAATTAAAGGAAACGTTGAGCTTGATTCTCATCTTTACTAATGTACTTATGACGGTGAAATAATGACATGAGAGCTTTTAAAGTACTGTTTATCAATCTAAACAAATTAAAAAAACAGTCAAACGTGTGGATGTTAAAAAAACTGCCCTGGTCGCTGCGTACAGAATGCCAAGAGTACGATATTAGGCCGACATTAGCACCAAGGCGCACGAGTGACGTCCAGCACCCGGTGAGTGCGCACATATGCGTGCGAAGATATAAAGCGCTGATTACATCTATAGCACATTTTCTCGCGTATAAACCACCCTGCCTATAAACCACACCCGCCTACCTCTAAGGTAAGTATATAATAATTGTTAAAAAAAGGAAAAGATCCCTGTGTGCGGCCATGAAGCCACCTTCTTGGCATTATTAACAAGCACTGCCGCGAAGCCAATGGGCGTAACAACATGGGCTTTTTAACAACGTTGGTAACAATGTGACGTTAGAAACATGAATAATTCAAGGAACGTTGTAAGTCGAGTTGTAGAACAGGTCGAACTGGTTGATATTTGTTTTGAGTTTTTATATTATGAAATTGTATTCGATATAAACGTTTCAAATAACTTTCTTATTCACAATGGGGATGTTGTTCTACAAGCTGGCTTCACGAAACTGCTTAAAAATAATGCAAAAAAGCAGCTTACAACACACACACACAAAAAACATACTTTTCTTGTTGTTAGTTATGTGCGGTTTGTTGTTATCCATGGGAGTTATATGCAGGGCTGGTTGTAGGCCAGAAAAATTGGTTTCAAATTGAGTGGACCCGAGTGGACTCCGGGGGTTTCACCTCGAGTGGACTCGATCACTCACATTGTTCGTGAAGTACAGCAAGCGTTGGGAATTCCCGAACCTTTTGCGCAGTTTATTACGGAGGCTACAAACTACGTTTCTGCAGTGCGTCGGAGTGCTCTCGCACCACGCCCACGTCAAGACACCGTACCACCACAGTTCCAGTGCCAGACACCACCGCCACCAGCACCAACGCCATACCACCCACTTGAAGGCCGGCGCAACGCACCGTGGAAGACAGACGTGTGCCCCCCTCTCCCCCTCCCCCCTATCACTGCCCACTCTGCTACCAGTGTAGGGAAGCTGGCCACACTTACCGCCGCTGCCTGTACCGGTATATGGGTCTGCATGGCTTCGCCGTCAATGCACCACGTCCGCAGCCAGGGGAACGGCCACGTGACATCGCCGACTACCTGACAGGAACGCAATAGACACCACGAAGTTCTTCCCGTTCACCGTCGCCCAGCTGCCGCTTGTCACCGCAACAGCGGCAGTACTCTGGTCCAACGCGGGGCCGCTCTTCTAGCCCATACCCGGAAAACTTAAGCCAGCAACCGATGGAGGTGCGGTTGCTGCGCGACGAACTACCCAAGATGCTCCGACGACGATGACGCTGCGACAGAAGTTTCCCAACAGGACGCCAACCAGGCAAAGTCCTGATGAGGAAACCTCACTTACCAAAGATGACCTAAAGACGCAACATGCAAGCAGTGGGAGAAGCCAACGCAGTCCGTGACCCGACGCCACCGCCTAACTGCAACGCGAGACGGGGGTACTAGTGACCTCGACGTTCTTTACCGATGGCCACGGTGTGACTGCTCTCGTTCATACTGGAGCCCACTATTTCGTCATCAGTGGATTGTTCGCTGCGAAGTTGTAGAAAGTAAGGACAGCTTATGAAGGCCCTGACATCCGCACAGCCGGAGGTCAGCTTGTTACGACGGCTGGAATTTGCACAGCGAGAGTCCCCATTAACGGCCGTATATATCCCACGGACTTTGTAGTCCTACAGCGGTTCTTGATTGATGTGATCCTTGGCATGGATTTCTTATCCCGCATAGTGCAATCATAAACCTGAGAAGAAAGTCGATAACGTTATCCACAGAAGAAGCACTACCACGGGAGTGGAATCTTGGGCTAGTTGGTGCGTAGTCATATTTCCAAGATGTTTCCTATGAATTACCCACTGATAACAACCTGAAGTTTCTAGATTTGAAGCTTTTCCTAAAATCCCGACTTGTTTGCTGGATGTATGAACCAAGAACGGCAAGCCACTTCTGCCTTTCAGCTCAGCTCACTCTACAATGGTCAAACTGGGCATCACTAAACTCTGCCTTGTCAATGCCTTAAAGAAGTCCTGCCCCCACATGGTACACCACAGCTTTGCTCTACAAGTAGAGCGGCTTACCAAAGCTGGTTACCCCGCGCATGTTCTCGTTTCGGTGACGGAAAAGCTGGTCACTGTCTTGAAGCGAGGCGACAAACCGGATAAGCGAAACAGTGTCAGAAAGAGCCGGCCTGTCGTACTGCCTTACGTGCATGACGTATCACACAGGTTAAAAAAGATTGCTCGAGACGCCAACGTGTTTGTGGTTTTTTCTGACCCGGAAAAAATGCAGAGGCTTTGCAAACGGGTCAATGCACCTCGTGCAAAGTCTGCCTCATGCTCTGGCGCGCACAGGACACGCTACGTCTCATGCGCAGTGGGAGTCGTATACTTGATTCCACTCACGTGTGGGTGCATCTATGTCGGGCAAACCGGCAGCTGCATAAATGACCGCCTCCGAGAACACCGAAACAATGTCAAATGTGGTACAAGGGCATCTTGGCATTCATTGCCGAGATTGTGGGTGCACCCCTCTCTTTGATCAGTGCTCAATATTGGCAAGGCACAGGGACAAGCTTACCCGAGAAATTATCGAAGCCAAAACATACACTTGCTTGGAGATAAATGTGTAAGCACATCATCAATTGCTTTATCACAGGCAGAACGCGATTACCTGGCTGAGCTTTGAGGCAATAGAGGACCGTCACACGTGTTTTGTTACTGATGTGTAGATTGGGCTTGCATTTTACCTTCATGCATTGTTATCATCCTTTTTAGCAGTATATATTCTTGCCACTCTGTGAAATAAAGTTAATTGGAAGTCAGCGCTCTTTCTGTCTACCCTGCCCTTTTTCCTTTGTTCGCGCGCTGAAACATCTTGCAAATGTCACTACCACGGCACACACCGTAAGGCAACCACGCGTTGAATGTATTGAAAGAACAAGCCACCATTCCGCCTCGCTTCATTGTCATTATCTATATCGCACTCCGAAATCACCTGACTTGGAAGGCGTTGTTGAAGGCAGTCTGCATCTGGTGGTCACCCGTAATATTGACGTCTCAAAATAATTTCCGAGCTGCGGAGAGGTAAAGCAACGGTTACACTCACGAATTTCAGCAATGAGTACAAACACCGTGAACAAAGAAACGGTGGTCGCATACATCAAATAAATGGTGAAAGCCACCAATACTTTCACCCTCACTGATTCTGCAGAACCTTCACAGAGGAACCAAGCCCCTCCCTCAGCTTTCGACGTCAATCCCAGCCTCCAGAACATGAGCAAGAACAGCTCAAGATCCTGCTTCTGCAATATGAAGAATGTTCTTCCTCGTCATCAAAAATGCAGCAGACCCCATCGCGAAATGTCGCATCATAACCGAAGAAATGCCACACCACATTGTCAGACTCCGTAC
Source organism: Rhipicephalus annulatus (assembly GCA_013436015.1). Taxonomy (NCBI): domain Eukaryota; kingdom Metazoa; phylum Arthropoda; class Arachnida; order Ixodida; family Ixodidae; genus Rhipicephalus; species Rhipicephalus annulatus. The sequence continues at coordinate 3,795 of WOVY01000884.1, read as the reverse complement.
AAGGTGTCGACGATTATAACGTGAGGCCTAAAGAGACAATCTGATGAAATGCTACGGGATGACATCATTCTGCCATCCAAGAGTCCACGGGCGTCCGCTGTGGTGTTAGTGAAGAAGAAGGACGGAACCCTGTGTTTCTGCCTCAATTATTGCCACCTGATCCATATCACAAAAAAGCATGTGTATCCTCTCCCACGAATATACGACGCACTGGATCGGCTCTATAACGCGAAGTACTTTTCGTCGATGGACGTCAATACTGGCTATTTTCAAATCAAAGTCCGGACTAACCCTTAAACCAGAAAATATTCGCCTACGAGGAGCTCTTGTTTTTGGGCAACGTGATTAGAAAGTCTGGAGTCTATCCCGATCCGCTAAAACAGTCGCCATCACTGACTTCCCGCCGCCTCCTGACAAGAGGGCAGTGCGCGATTTGTGGGCCTTCGCGCCTATTACAGGCGGTTCGTCAAAAACTTCACCCGCATTGCAGATCCACTCACTAACCATGCCAGTGCCGACGTAGACTTCAAGTGGGAAATCCCGCACGAAGAAGCTTTTCAGGAATTAAAACAACACATCCCGACGCCTCCGTTACTTGCCCATTTAGACAAATTCACCGAGACAGAAATACACACAGATGCAAGCAGCCTAGGTCTCGGCGCCATTATTGTGCAAAGGATTAACGGAGTGGAAATGGTTGTTAGTTACCCCAGCCGATCGCTATTCAAAGCCGAAGCCAATTATTCCACAACAGAAAAGGAGTACCTCACCATCATTTGGGCTACGTCACATTTTGCCCCTACCTTACGGCAGGCCCCTTCGAGGTTGTGAGCGACCTCCACAGCCCTTATAGTGGCTAGCTACCTTTGAAGTACCTTTCAGCTAGCTTCGAATATGAAGCCTGAGACTTGTAAAACTTGCGACATTACCGTCGTTAACAAGTCTGGCAGGAACAATCCAACGCCGACTTTATCTCTGTGCGCCTGTCGGCCCACCACCACCTGAGGACCCAGACGAGACTACGTCTTAGGAACGATAACTGCCGACGACTTCGCTGAATGACAGCGGACCGACTCGGAACTTAGGTCTCTAATAAATACTTAGTAGGAAGGACCACCGCTCTATTCCAAAGGTATTCAAGCACGCACTTGCGTCTTTGTTCTTGCAAAGCGGTCTTCTTCAAACGAAGAACTCCTCACTGTTTCGAGCCAAGTGCCTCCGTGTGGTGCTTTCAGCTCTGCGACCAGAATTCCTGTAAGCTCTTCATGACGATCTGACGGCAGGGCACCTCGTGTATCTCGCACGCTCGCAAGGATACAAGTAAAGTACTGCTAGCCACGTCTTACCACCGACGTTACTCGTTATGTGAGGATATTAACAGACTGCCAGCGACGCAAGACACCGCCGACAAGGCCAGCGGGATTTTCGCAGCCCACTGAACCACCTCGCCGATCATTCCAGCAGATGAGTTTAGAATTTCTGAGGCCGTTCCCGATGTCAGCTTTGGCAAACAAGTGAATCGTGGTAGCTACCGACTGCCTCACCGACTACGCCAAGACGAAAACCTCGCACAGAGGCAGTGCATCGCAGCTAGCTAAGTTCTTCGTAGAAAACATTGTCCTACCTCACGGCACCCGGGAAGTCCTCATCACCGACAGAGCAACGGCATTTACGGCTGACCTAGCTCAAGCGATCTTGCATACAGCCAGACAAGGCACCGCCGGACGTCAGCGTACCACCCACAGACCAACAGCCTTACCGATCGGCTAAACAAGACCATCGCTGACATGCTGTCAATGCACGTCGATGTCGAACACAAGACGTGGTACGCCATTCTTCCTTACGTGACCTTCGCAGAGAACTCGGCGGTGCAGGAGGCGACGCAGATATCTCCATACAAATTGGTCTACGGAAAGAGCCTGGAAACGACGCTCGACGCCATGTTACCCAACGTGACTGACGAGAGTACTTTCAGCACGCTGAATAAGCCCGAAAACTCATCCGCCTCCGTATCAAGAACCAACAGACGACCGACAGCCGTTGTTACAATCTTCGACGACGCTTTGTGGATTACCAACCCGGAGAACCCGGGAAGCTGATACGCCGACAAGGACACAGCGAAAAGCTTCTGCGACGCTACTTCAGACCGTATGGTTCGACGTCTCGGCCCACTCCATTACGAGGTGATCCCCGACGGAATCACGAACTCTAACGACGCCGATCGCGATATGAGTCGTTCATGTCGCACGCCTCAAGCCCTTTTAAGCCGGTTAACGAACTGAAAAACTGTATTTTGTGTTTGTATTATTACTGTATCGTACTTTATTGTTTGTACTTCCTGCAATACTGTTGTATTTTCATTTTCTGTTACAGCATCGGGACGATGTGTTTTTTCAGAGGGGGGCAATGCCCCGTTCCTTTCTCAAGCATTGTTATAGCCCCGTTACACTACGTTTAGCGCAAAGCCCCACCTACGATGTTCGAGAAACTTTGAGGCGTTACTAGATCGTTTTGTTTAGATTACGCCCACTTCGCGCACATTACAAATTTTTCTGGAACCTACATCGCCGCTTGCGATAACTCTAGAATACTCGTTGGCAAGGATTTAAATGCCGACACGCTTCGCCGCTTGCCAGTTGATGGACAACCGATGCAATGTCCGCCGGTATCAGTTAGTGTCCTGCTGTAATATGAATTTCCTTTTGCGGGGCTAGACTTCTGCCAGAATAAACAGCTTAATTTCGACCTGAAGAATGATCTCTTTGTCAACGGCGCATAACTATATATATATATATATATATATATATATATATATATATATATATATATATCATATATATATATATATATATATATATATATATATATATATATCCACACGAACGCTCGTATGCATTAAATTCAGAATAAAGCGGTTGAAAGAAGTCATTATTAATTTTGTCTTATGCCATTAATTTCTTACAATTAGTGTTATATCTTGAAATTGACGAGCTTATAGTCAGCTTAGCAAATTTTGGAAAATTATTAGGTAAGCAGCGTTATGTACCATGTTCTGGTGTATGTGGCATTTTGCTGTGTAGTGTTTGTGCTGAAAGCGTAGCCCACTCCACTCTTTATTCAAACCTCACTCAGGGGCACTCTAATAAGAAGGCGGCTCTGTGTTCTCTCGGTCTCGCACTTGTGTGGCCTCTCGCGCTCTTTACGACTACCTTGTTCTGCTCATGTTAACTCGAGGGCAGTAGAAAAACGATGCTGAAATAAGTGAATAAGCTTCGACCATATTCGCAAAGCGTGTGAAAGACGCACTGATAAGTGCTCAAGTGCCAAATGACATGTGAAAAGTATACTTGGACAAGTGCGTAATGTTGATTTGATGATATGTGGGGTTTAACGTCCAAAAACCCCATATGATTATGAGAGACGCCGTAGTGGAGGGCTCCGGAAATTTCGACCACCTGGGGGGTTTCTTAAAACGTGCACCCAAAAATCTGAGTACACGGGCCTACAACATTTCCGCCACCATAGGAAATGCAGCCGCCGCAGCCGGGATTTGAACCCGCGACCTGCGGGTCAGCAGCCGAGTACCTTAGCCACTAGACCACCCGCGGCGGGGCAAGTGCGTAATGTCTACCAAATGGCTGCATTTAGTGTATACCACTCTTTTTAGGGGCGGAGCTACTTAGGGCGTGGGTGTGCGTCCCCGTAGCCTGTATGTAGCCACCTCTACTTTAGTTTCTTGCAGTGTTCACTAGATGGCGGTACCGTCCCCTGTATCTAGCCACCTCTAGTTTAGTT
>WOVY01000883.1:305000-471104 GCA_013436015.1 Rhipicephalus annulatus | reverse complement strand
CGGCGGCTACCTTTAGTTTCTGAATGTCTACGCCGGCCACGCCACACAACGTGCTCCAGGTAACTTTTAACTTAATACTTAAACTTAGGTACCTTATTACTTATAAGTGACTTATTGTCACCACACCCTAGGTGGACATTTAGTTAGGTTTCACGGTAAGGCCAGCCTCTTTTAACCTGTTCAGCACGACGCGTAAATGCTCGACATGTTTTTCCCAGTTGTTGGAGAAGATTGGACGAAATCGTCAAGATACGGCAGAGCAAACTCAGAGAGGCCTTTAAGAACGCGGTCCATTAAGCCTGAAAAAACAAAAGGGCGCATTTTTCAATCCGAAGCTCAGCTTAAGTGGAAGATACGTTCCAAATGGAGACACAATGCTGCATAGCGGCTAGCTCGCTCCGTAAGGGGGGACTTGCCAATAACCTCGCACGAGGTCTAACGTGGAAACATAGCTGGGCTGTGACACAGTTTCCGCCCTCTCCTCTAGGTTTGGTATCGGGTAAGTTTTGGACTCAAGTTATGGCGTTGTTTTCCTGGCACTTGAACCAATATAGAGGGGATGTATAGTCACTCTCGCCCGGTACTATGACTCCCAACTCCAGCATTTTATCAATCTCCTCTTTTATGATCTGCTTTTGTACGGGGGAACAACGATACGGCTTGCTACAGATTAGCTCCTCACAAGTTAGCGAGATATCGTGTTCAAGGACCGTTATGTTTCCAAGACGGTCCAAAAACACGTCTTTAAACTCGGAAACAATTCTTCTCAGGTCCTCCTTTTGGACTTCACTTAACCTAGGTGCTAGGTTCAACTGCTCTAAGATTACCTCCGATCCCCTCTAGATTACATCACTAGAGGTCAAAATTTCTTCTCTTTCTTCCTCTGAAGCATTCAAAAGCAGATTTACGACCACTTGACGTTGAACGTAGGGTTTTATCAAGTTACTGTGGTAAATTTTGTTCGGCTGCCTCCTTAATTTCACTTCATATTTGGTACCAGAAGCTTCGATATTACTTTGGCGGCCCTCCCTAATGAACCTCAAGCTTGTTCTTTTTGGACGGCCGCAGCGGCATTACCTGACCACCTACTTCAAAGGTGAGCTTCTTCACCGATTTGTCGTAGTACTGCTTCGACAACACTTGTGCAGCCGTCATGTGGATTTCCCACAAGATCTTTCGTTTTTCCAAGCTTCCGAAGGAGGTCTAGAACATACGCAACTACATAGGGTCCTCAACAAATCTCTCCCAGGAGTCGCGTAGCATTCGCAGTGGTGTTCTCAAGCTCCTTCCATTCCAAGCTCTGCAGGGCTAAAACCAGTGCTCTCATAAGCAGCTGATCTCAAAGCGATCATAGCGGGAAGAATACAGACTTCCCATTCGCATTTGCGCTCGTAGCAAAGAACTGTCAGTGTCCGTTTCAAAACGGAATACATGCGCTCTACCGGATTATAATGCGAGTGATGGATTGAGCAGTGCACTACTTTCATTCCGCATTTATCCAAAAAGGTGGAGGTAAGGTGGCTGGGGAAGACACTACGTTGTCGCATCGAATTTCAGAAGGAAATCTGACACGTGCGAATACAGATAGCAGTGCATCCACGACATGATGGGAATCGAGCTCCTTAAATGGTATCACTTCTGTAGATTAGTAGCCTGGATGCCCGGCCCACGCATTTTCATGCGCCAGTACCAATATTTGGCGACAATACTTTTGTGGCACCAGGAGCTGCTCATACTTGCGACGAGGCACATTTGTGTAGCTCCAAAACAGGAGCCCTGCCTTCTAAAAAAAGAAACATTCTTTTTTTACGCGTTTACGCTTTCCAATAGCGCCTTAGTCGAGAGGTCCTCACGCTGCTCTCGAATGTGCGTTTCTCGATAAACCCTCGAACTCCCTCCTACTTACCGCTCCCGGCAAGAGCGTTGGACCCCTCTCGCTCTCACTCAAAGGTGCCATGTCATGTCCTCCCCCGACAGAGACCACGCCAGTTGCTTCAGCGACGGGCCGCCTCAAGTGACTGCTCAAATGACTCACAAGGAGAATTTCCTGTCTGAGGTTCCATCGACTCACCGCCAAGGTCAAACAGATCAGCAGCTTTTGTGGGTGGTGTTTCACCACAGTGAACAAGATCAAGCCCTGCGAAAGCTTTCGCGCTTACGATCACGTAAGGGCCATGTACGCTAAGTTGAGAAAAAACGATTCACCTGCTCTTTGAGAAGCTGCTGAGAGTTATTAGAAAAAAAGCTAAGGAAAACGATCTCGAAGCACGACAGACACAACCTCTTTGGTGCGAAGCTTACCAAACGGTCCTTCAAGACAACCGTAAGCGAGTGGTAAGCAAGCACTCTGCTCCTCGGCGACTTGCCTGATCCACGCGCATTCCCCTCTAAAGTCATCCGGTGACACCAATCAAGCATGGACAACGTCCATGGTTGCAGCTTGACACGTTTGCATTGACACCGCATTGACACGTTTTCCCATTCACTCTATTTTCTTGGAGATATGGCCCTAACAGCCGCATGTCCTTTCCGATTCTCGGATTGTTGCGAAGGCAAACTTTTGCTAACAGTTTATTGTGATGTGCCCACCCTTTTTGCAGTTGTAGCAGATTAGTGGCTGCAGTGATTCAAACGCCCGTGTGGTATCAGTACGTTGTTTAGGAACCTGTTTAGGCGAGAAATCGAAGCATCGAGTGTCAGAAAGAAAACATGGAAATTAAAAAGAATAAAGAGATACAAGAAAACAGTTGATATATCTACAGCAATACTCGAGACGGAACAACATTGAATTGAAAGGCATTCCCTATGTTGAGAAGGAAAACCTAATGGAGATTGTGGAAAAAATTGCCGAGTGTTTGCGTGTTGAGGTCAACGCCAAAGATATTGATGTTGTTCACAGAGTGCCGACGAAGGCAAACAATGTTCCAAATATTCTTGTGAAGTTCTTGTCTTGCTTCAAACGTGATCTAATAATAATGTCAGCAAGAAAGAACAGGCTTAACACGTCAACTCTTGGTTTCAGTACAAATCAACCTGTGTTCGTGAACGAACATCAGTGTCTTGAAATCAAGGTTCTATTAGGTAGGCTATACAGAGAAAGAACTGGAGATTCGTCTGGGTTTGCGAAGGAAAAATCCTTGCTAGGAAGTCTGAGAACTCGAAGGTAGTTCACATTACATGCGAGGATGACCTCGCGAAACTAGTGTAGCAGCTCTTCTTCATCCCCTGCCACAAGAATTTTCAGAGAAATGGCTGCCACGATAACTCAAGTAGATCAGCTCATAGATGAGACATACACTAACATATTCCACTGCAATATCTCCAGTATAATGAAAAACCTAAATTTGCTTCTTGCTTTTTTATCTAAACATACAAACCACTTTGATGTGCTAGCAACTACAGAAACATGGGTAAAAAGGAGAGAATGTCCTTAATTCCGGATACGAAACCATATCACAACAGCGAGACTCATGTTCACATGGTGGTGGAGTGGCGCTTTTTGTAAAAAAACGCTGTGCATATACAGTTATATCCTTCCTGAACCACAGTTCTCGCGATGTAGAAGCACTTTTTTATCACACTCCACTGTTTTGGCATAATTGGCGTGGTTTACCGTCCACCAAATTCTAATGCAGCGTGTTTCCTCGATAGGATGGAAGAAATTCTTTTCTGTCTTTCAACTAAGTACAAGAACCAAGCAGTCATCGTTGGGGACATGAACATAGACACCGCAAACACAAGTTACACTCATTACACACAATTGATTAGTTCATTCACTTTTCGTAATCTCATACATACCCCTACGAGAGTAACCAGTACGTCGGCAACAACGATTGATCACATCCTAACTAACGTATCATCGAAAGTGAATGCTGGTGTTTTTAATGAACCGATAGCAGATCACCTTTCTACCTTTGTTTCCATAAGAAAAACTCCAAACTAGAATGCACAACTTTTCAGCAATGCGAGCAAAATCAATTACAACCTATTACGGAATCACATTCTCTCCATCAAATTTGAAACATTGTAAGACAATGATGCCAATATTGAATTAGAGAACATAACGAAAGCCCTTCGCCATGTCATTAAATGCAGTCGTTCACACGTGTCCGCACGCTCATATAACACCCCGCTAACTCCTTGGGTGACATCAGAGATCCTTGCATTGCTGAAGAAGAAAGACTTCTGGTACCACAAGTGGAGACAGCACAAAGAAAATAAATATTATTTAAGTCAATTCAGACTCTTAAGAAACCAATCCGTGAATCTATTGAGGCAACAAAAAAAGGTCTATTATTCTCGACTCATTTTCCAAGCACAAGGCAATTCAAAGAAAGCATGGCAAATTGTAAAAGAAGTTGTCGGTAAAGAACCAGCACAGCGTGAATCACCTCATGTAGGCGATGCGCGTATACTTGATAAATTTAATCTATTCTTTACTGAAATCGGCTCTACCTTAGCTCCAAAATTCCCTAGTAGAGAAATGAAATGTTTTTTCAACCTCCCTAACAAATACATTTGCTCTTCACTACATCAGTGAGGATGAAATTCATGACACTGTTGTCGATATAAGCACGAACAAAGCTATCCCACTGAAAATTCTGTATGAAATCTTACGGAAAACATATGGACTCCGTAAGATTTCCTTATGAGCCATACGGAAAAGATGCGGATTTTCATGGAAACATACGGAAGTTGTATGGCGTTTACGGAAGACTTTTTAAGGAAAATATGGAAGGATACGGAAAGTATATGGAACATACGGAAAATTTCTTATGGAAGATATGGAAAGATACAGAAGTCATGTGGTATATACGGAAGATTACTTAGGAAAAATGTGGAAAGATGTGGAAATATGGAAGGCTTTATGGAGTATACGGAAACTTCCTTAAGGAAGTTCTACGGCGCATACGGAAATTTTCTTACGGAAATATGGAAAAATAAGGAGTGCGAGCAGACTAATGTGACCAAAGATGTTCATTTCACTAGATTCAAATGGCAGTCTGAGATAGGAACACCATTTGATCTGAGGTGATGCTACACCGCGTCCAGAAAAAGTAATGTCATTGTGATTGTACGTGATGTCATTGTCGACAATTCAGAAATAAATGGCCGCAAAAATTGAAGAAGGAAAAGGTAGAGCGATAAAAAAGTGAATATATACGGAAATATTTATTCCCGTGCCAAAATGATGAGCATATAAACGAAAAAAAACGTCTACAGGACGAGCGCTCACTTGCAAAGTTTATTCGTTGAGTTATTCCTCTTAAAACATGCTAATTCGCTAAATAAATACGCATAGTAATTTTATATCGCAGAATAAATGGTGAACGTGAGCCGAGAAGACCCGCTGAACCGGAATACACACAGCCGATAAATTAACCACAAGCAACACGGCGTGCGCGGCGTGACCAAAAAACATTAAACGGCAAAATGAATGTCTCGGGTCTATTCAGGTTTTCTAGAACGCGAAATAACAGATGAACACCTGGTATCTTGTGGTGCGACCGCACACATGTCGAGCTACTTGGTTATTAGCATTCATGCAAGATATTAAGAGAGCAAACTTAAAATACAGATGCATGAAGAAAATTGCCTCTATGCTTTTATTTATTAGATGCGGAAGCATCTTATACTCGCGCCTTGTAGTGCGCCGTCCGCGCCGTCCGCACCGCTTCTCGAACATTCGACAGCTGACGTGCGCGCATGCGCCGTCGCGCCGTCGCCCACCATCTGTGCCGCGCGCGCTTCTCCTTCGAGAACATTCGACAGCTGACAGCGCATGTGCCGTCGCGCCGTCGCCATCTGTGCCGCGCGCGCGCTTCTCCTTCGAGAACATTCAACAGATGACAGTGCATGCGCCGTCGCGCTGTATATATACTCAAGGTCGGCGCTCGCTCGTTCAGTTGCCGCTCGTCGGTTGGTTTGTACGGTGCGTCGACGTCCAAGTTCGCAGTGAAATGAATTCCAACGAATCCACAAACACAATGATCGACGTCCCTTCGACCAGCGCCGTCCTTTCGCATATGTGTGTACGTGTTCACTCATTTAACACCCCCTCCTACAACCACGTTAACCAATTTAGCCATCGACCCAAGTAAGTCGCAATTTAACACCCCATTTCACAACCACGTTAACCAATTTAGCCATCGACCCAAGTAAGTCGCACTTTAACACCCCGTTAACCAATTATATGCTCCGCATCCTCCTCAGTGTTCCCCCGAGGGAAGCTGCGGGCAATTTTTTTTATTTTATTTATTGAATACTGCAGACCAAGAACTGGTCCATGCAGGACAGGCACAAGAGGCAGGATTTAAACAAAAACACATGTGAAAAAGTAAGAATAGATCACGAGACATGGAATCGAAACACACACTAATAGAACACATAAAAGACAACATGGCAAAATTGTTACATTTTATGGATACATAACATAAAATAAGAGTGCTTAGATTAGCTCTAAGCAACAGAAAATTGGCTAAGATCAGTTAGACAGTTCCACTCTGATACAGTACGCGGAAAAAAGGAAAATCGGAACTCGTTGTTTTTAGCAAAATACTGGGTTAAAGAATGGGCGTGATGATGACGTGTATGCCGTGTGGACAGAAGAGATGCATAGGCACGCGTGTCAAGGGCTAACTTATAATTAACAAGAAGATACAGAAGGTTAATGCGGTTCCCTTCTCGCCGTAATTCAAGTGTTTCAATGTTGTTAGCAGTCATAAGTTCAGTCGGCGAGTCCGTAATTTTAAACTTTGAATAAGCAAACCTAACAGCCTTTCTTTGCACTGCTTCTAGTTTTTTTATGTCCGATTTCGTAAAGGGGCCCCATAATACACAAGAATAATCTAGTTTTGGCCTTATGTACGTAAAGTAGCTAAGTAGTTTTATGTCAGAAGGAAAATTTCTAAGCTTATGTTTTAGAAAACACAGCTTACGGAAGGCAGCAGAACATACGTTGTCTATGTGTAAGTTCCAAGAGAGGTCATTAGTTATTGTTACGCCTAGGTATTTGTAGTTGTTAACCTGTTGTAGTGATGATGAGCCGAGGTTATAAGTAAAATGTAGAGGTGTTTTGGAACGAGTTATACAAAGAAAAACAGTTTTTTGTGCGTTGAGTGCCATACCATATTCATTGCACTAGTTTAGTATGTTATTAAGACTCAAGTTCAAGTTCTGCTGATCACTAGAACTGTTAACTTGACGAAATAGCACACAATCATCCGCGAACAGTCTGATTTGAGTTCCTGGTAGTACTTTGTTTACAATGTCATTTACATAAATTAAAAATAATAGCGGCCCCAGAACGCTACCTTGTGGCACGCCTGATGTTACAGGAAGAGAGCTCGAATATTTCCCATATACTGAAACAAACTGTGAACGTTCTGTTAAAAAGTGTTGGATCCAGGCAATGAAAATGTCGGGTAGATTGATGTCCGTTAGTTTTGTAAGTAGTTTGTGATTAATAACTTTATCAAATGCCTTACTAAAATCAAGGAATATGACGTCTATTTGTCCATTTTTATCCAGAGTTTCTGCAAATGAATGAACCACTGAGACTAACTGAGTTATGGTTGAATAGCCTTTTCTAAAGCCATGCTGAAAACTAGTTAGAATTGAGTATTGTTCGAGGAATTCCACAATGCGCTTAGATATTACATGTTCAAGCATTTTACATATTGGTGATGTTAATGAGATGGGACAGGTAGTTTTCTACGAGTAAATGGTTTTCTTTGTTAAACACAGAAACAACACAAGCCCTAATCCAATCACTGGGTAGTTTTGCACTCAACAGCGAACATCGAAAGATTAAAGTGACAAAATGAGCAATACTCTCTGCATAACGGCGAAGAAAAACATTAGGGATATTGTCTGGACCACAAGATGATTTAGTGTTCAAATTCAAGATCATTGCAACAACACCAGAATATGATATAAAGTCCACTTCATTAGGTTGAAACACTCTTTGCTGAGGCGTATTAAGACTCGCCTTAGCAAACACGCTGTGGAAAAATTTGTTGAAATGTTTCGCAATGAGCTTCAGATCTGTAACTGTATTACCATCGACTAATATATGTGATACCTGCTTCTTACTATCGCTCAGGAAGTTCCAAAACTTCGTAGGATCGTTTTTTTTTAAAAAATTTGGCAGTGTTGTTTTAAAGTAAAAATCTTTTGATCCATGCAAAGCATGTGTCAATTTTATTTTAAGTTCTTGAATAATAGCTGATTGGGGATTACTCTTTTTGAGCTGTTTTAATTTGCGTTTTAGATGGATGATTTTGCGCGTAATCCATGGGGTGCGTTTAGCAATCATTTTAGATTTGGTTGGTACGAATTGGCTTATACAGTGATTGCACATTCTAGTGAATTGGTTCCATAGCGCATCAACATCACCCTCATTTTCAATAAAGTCATCATAAGAACTTCTCATGTACTGCACAATAGACGCATCATCAGATCTTTAGTAATCCTTGAAGCTTCGTGTATTTGTGCGTTTGTGACCGACAGAGTTGATTAAGGGAATGATAACACTTACAAGACGATGGTCAGACACGCCACTTTCAATTAGAACTGTATATTCATAAATATCGTGGCTTAGGAACGCTAAGTTCAATATTGCACTGGACGAACCTCGTTCTCGAGTAGGCTGCCTAACCACTTGAGCGAGGTCGTGAGTAAGCATGATGTCAAAGACTATGCTAGCATTCTTGTTCGATTTGCGGCTTGTCTGAAGGAGTTCCCAATCAACAATCGGTAAGTTGAAATCCCCGATAACAAAAATTTGTATACTCTGAAATTGTGTCATATGTTCTTGCAATTTCGGCAAATATTCAGGAGCAGCGTCTGGTGGTCTGTAACACGCGTATAGAACAAAGCATTGATCCCAACAAGTTATTTTGATACACAAACACTCGAGATCAATGACATCCGCTAAAACAATGGCTTGTATTGAAGTCTTGACAAGGACAGCAACACCTCCGCTCTTATTCGTCCAGTCCTTACGAAAGACACTGTAACTCAGGGGAAAAACAAAATCATCACTTATTTCATTTCGTAACGAGGTTTCGGTGAATACAGTAATGTGCGGGTCGTATTCGAGTAGTGTGGCCTCAATAGAATCAATGCAATGCTTCGTGCGTTTATATTTAGGATTCGCAAGCTTTTTGCCTTCGGTTTCTTAGGTTTGCGGGTATTCTGATCTACTTGACGAGATAAATGAATGCGTTTAACGGATATGGAAGGACCCTCGTTATCACCCCTCAATCTCAATTCTTGCTTTGCTTCTGCATGTAGCCTCTGGTATTCGGGCGGTTCATGCCTGCATTGCCGTTTTTTCGCAACGAAACTTTATCATTCAAATGATAATACCAGACATAAGGCACGTTGTTTATGTATAGTTTATCGAACGCTAGTGAAATCTTTTCTCTTTTGTCACGGTTCTGCTTCGCACTAGCCATGTCACTAGCCATGGCACTAGTTATGTCACTCACTTTACTTTATGACAGGCAGTGAATCTTCTTGCACATGAATAATGCCTCTGTGATGTACACAGGAAAATTATGTAGAACAGAAAAAAAGAGGGGAAGAAGACACAAGAAAGACAGCTAGCTCAACCAGTTTGATGATTTGCTGCCCTACAGCGTAGGTAGAGGTAGAGGGAGTGGTGAGAAAAATAATTAAGTATGAGAGCACAACTGATATGTATATACACATAATGGTGCTTATCATTGATGCTCGGATGGTCGTGTATAGAGCTGGGTCGTTATGAGATTTTCAAAAGCATTGTTTCAGACCACCATGCAGATTACGCTTCGATTGTAGTGCTACATAAGACACAACTTATGGGCCAGCTTTAATGAATAAGAAGATTATAGGTGAAACAAATGCTTTAAAATATATTATGGCTGCACGGACGCATACAAGCAATGTAAAGCGCAATAAACTAAGGACGCATGAGCTTATCTTGACGCTTCAGTTCTACATGGATGCTTCAACTGTGCTGCAAAGAAATTTAACCAATGTCTGTGTGTGCAACATTGCCCATTTTAAACTATCTATATGTATATCTAAAATTCCTACTGCGAGTTAAGCTACGTAGCACTACATAACTCTTCCTTTTATTAAGGGCAATTTTTCAAACAATCAACCTTATTCATTTTCTGTCTCATGACTTCGTGCCCGCAATTCTTCGTGCCCGCAACTAGCGCTCCGCGATAGCGTTCCTCCTCATATACCTCTATCCTCTGTTTGATACTCCGCAAATCGTCAGCATATACTCCAGTTTTTTTCACATACAAGAGTTATTAGCTTCTCAAGTGTTCGTCCAAGCTCTTTCTCATTCTTCTTAGATTCAAAAGATAAAACGCTAGATCTCCCTATTGCTTTTATTTTGATTCGCTGCTTGACTAGCTCCCAATCTTCTCCTATTTTGTCCATACACTCTATGTTAATAATAATTATTTATTTAATAACTGATGCGCTAAACGACTCATCCCTTAAGAGGTTAGAGTTCATTTTCCACTGTTCCCAAGGAAAGGCGTTCCTTTCTTTTTTTGACCCGATATTGCAATTTACAAGACAGTGATCAGAAAAGGAAACAGGGACAACATTATAACTGCTACACTGGGCTATCGCATCTGCAGTAAGGCAAAGTCGATCCAATCGGGCATTACTTGTGCCTTGAAAGTGGGTATATTTCACATCTCGGGAGCTATGCAAACACTCCGCTACATCTACTAATTCGTGTTCAATTATCACCTGTGCCAAGACATCACTGCTTCTGTCTTTAATGTTGCGCCTGCTTAATCTATCACTCATTCAAGACACAGTTGAAATCACCCACCAATAAGAGTTTCCTACCAGTACACATATGTTGTCGTAGATTGGAAAAAAACCCGATCTTTCCTGGCCAATAGTTGGAGCATAAACACATATAAGGCGCAATTCAGTGTCACAATTAACAATATCACACCATACACTCGGCCTTAAGAGCAAGAAAAGAGATTTTCTATGACTAATCCTGGCAGTTTTCTAACAAAAAAGAACACATCCCCCTGATGTGCCCATGGCCTGGCTCACAGTGGCAAAATACCGTGATGTAAACTTAAGCACCATGCTCCCAGTCTCCTCCTCACCTTCAAATTTCATCTCCTGCACTGCAAGTACATCCAGATGTTCTTCCAATAGCAACCGGTAGACTTGGCTTTGCTTCTTCTTTGAAGCCAAGCCTCTAACATTCAGCATGGCGAAGATAAGTGATACTTGAGGCGCTATTACAACCTTGTGGAGGTGGTAGGCCCGAAGCCTGGCGCTTACCTTGCACGTCTAGCGCTACGCTAGACGCCTCCAGGACCGGCCGACCGCCCGGTTTCACTGCACAGTAGAATTGAATTGATCACAGCTTTCTTGTCCGTGGTGCCAACAGCTCTTTCTCTAATGCTGGTGCGTCTGCCAGTCGGCGTCTTTGCCGGTGGTTCTTCCACGCTACCTGCACTGTTCTTGTCTCCCGTCTTCACAGGTTCTTCCAATGGTCTTTTAATGGCGGGAACGGCACCGATAGCCCAAGAGACACAGCTGGCGTTGCACGTGTTTCCGTCTATCTTCATGTCGAAACCAACGCTACAAGAGGCACCATCGACTACTTGGCCTTGTTCCGACGCATGGGCAGACGCTCCGGTTACTTCACAGCCTGCGTCTGTCACTGCATTGTCAGCTGTCTCGGTCGATACAGCTGCAGAACCTGGTCGAGTGTCCACAGGTGCCGGTGTAGATTCGTCTACTGATGTTGCAGATGTGCAGTTCAAATTTTCTGCGACTTGATCTCCGCAACCTTCAGCCGCGTCCTCTGCTTCTGTCACGTCCATATTGTGTTCCAGCGTATCCTCGGCCTCCGCTGACGCGGTCACTGCGGCGTACGAACGGACACATTCCGCGTCCCCGTGCCCGAAATGCCGGCAGCGAGAGCACCGTGGCACCTTACAATCACGACGCACATGTCCTGTTCCGGTGAAACGCAGGCATGCATAGGCTGACCTGGGGCTACCACTAAGGCTAATTCACCGGCGACTCGTATCTGATGAGGCAGGTCCTCGACTTTCATACCGCTTTTCAGCTTAACGAAAACAGCGCGGGTCGTCGAATTCTTCTCATTTACTCCTTCCACATGCCAGTGTTCCCGGGTCACTTCTGTAACTTTCCCGAACGCTGTCAACGCCGTGCGGACATGTTTGTTCGAAAGCCGTGTAACAGCCAGTGAAGCTGCAGTCTCACCTTCTGCTCCTGAGGGTCGATAACGAGGCCGCGGCGTCCCTTGACCTGGAGTTCTTTCAGTTCATTCAACCTCTTCGTCGCCTCCTGGCTGTTAAAGGTGACGGCCCACACATGGTTGATCTGGTAGGCGCCCAATGCAATTACGTCGGGAAGCAGTCGTTCCTTGTCCAGGGCGTCCCCGAAATCTTCGACCTTAAAAGGCCTCACTCGAGTATCACCGTGCAAAAACACTGTGTTCAAAACAATACGTCCTGTTGGCAAATTCGGCAAGATGATCTCGAAATCCTTGTCACTTTCGTCTGTAATCCTGTTTCCGCGGCCACCAAGGACCGCCTTTGCCGCTCCGCGGGAGCCCATAATGCCTGCGTCCGACGCGTGCGACTGCCGGCGAAAGAATGGTGCTAAGCTATTCGCGCTGGATAGTGCGTGCGCGAATAAGTTGTATATATATAAATTTGCTGTTTACACCCTGAGTGTTGGCATAATTATGTACGATATGCGATCGTATCTATTGTTGTCTGCATATGTTTTGTGATTGTATATACGTCACATGCTTTTCGCATGTCTTTCAGCTATAGATTGCCGCCCCGTCACGGATGAAAACAAATATTTTTACACCCACACGCAAGCTTGAGCAGTTGAAGTTTGTTTCCCGGGGCTCTCTTGCGATTGCGTCGGTCACCACAGGAAATTAGAGTGATACGCCATTAATCCCTGCATCTAGCTGTATTCCACTTAGTAGCTCTCTCGCTTGATGACAAATCGAGCGCGGGGTGCGACGCTATAGCGCACGACCATGCCTTGCGTAGCGGTGACATCAGCTGATTGCGCTGTCCGGCTTGCTTCGATTTGCTTCAGAGCAAAGAAATGTCATGCCTTGAGAGATCGCGTACTGCACTATGTCAATATGTTACTGCTTGTAGTCATACTATGATTCATTGCAAATTGATAACTCTGATATGACTACTATAGAGCTCTGCGTCGGCGACACGCACCGAACGTAAAACCGCACTACGTCTGTCGTAGAAGCAGTAGGAGGCTGTCATCTGCTAGAGAAAAAAAACAAAACAAAGACCTGCGAAAGTATTCATAATTTATAACTTGTTTTTTGAGTAACCGTTTATCACTTTTAAACTTCTTTTGCCAGATAACGTACTTTTTTCAGTTTATAGCAGCGACGGATTTTTTTTCCTCACACAGATATCCAAGTCAAATCCATTCAGAGCTAAAGCCACATGTTGTTTGTCTTCTTTGTTTCCGTGGGCATGCCGTTTCGGTGTGTCTCTCATGTGTTCGCGCTGCTACACGAGAGCACGAAATGTTAAATTTACGCAAGAAAGCGTCGTTCCTCGTTCGTGTGATGTGCAAAGATTGCGCCCTATTCCCGCGGTTGTTCGAGTGCGGATCGAGTGCGAGTCGTCCAAGGAATCGGCGGGTTGTGCGGGCGCTCGAAGGACTCTGAGGTGACGGCTGACGCCTGTCGTCACTTCCCTCAGGACAGTGTGGAAGAAACTAAAACTAAGGGGGACACTTTTTTATGTAGACTAAGTATGCCACTCAGTGCAAGTGTGCGTTGATACAAAACTTGATGCAAAACATTTTTGTCGTGAGTACGTCCAGCAATACTAATGCTTCAGCGTGCAGTCGAGTAACCGAGATCATCCTCACCGACCAGACACACCCGGTCACGGCCTACCTCTCACTTGCCGGTCTTACGAGCCGAGGCGTGATTCGCGGCGTCGACACTGACTTCGACGACGCCGCACTCAACCGCATGCTAATCCAACCGCGCAACTCAAGCCTACTAGGAGCGCTTCGCATCAAGAACACTGAAACTGTGATTGTGATCTTCAACGGGCTCAAAGTGCCCAACTACGTCTACTACGGCCAGGTCATCTGCCCCTGCACGTTTTACAAGCACCAAATAGACACCTGCCGCACCTTCGTCCAAGTGGGCCATCGCCAAGATGTGTGCCCCACTCCTTCAACCAAGCTATGCGACCACTGCGGACACTTACCAACGGACAAAACACACGGGTGCAACCAACCAGTGTGCCTTATGCGGCGAAGCACACCGCACGGACGACCGCGAATGCCGACATCGCTACCAGCTGCCTTACCTTGTGGGCCATCGTCGTCAGCGCCGTCGCCGACGAAAGCGAGCCCAGCAGCAAACACCCACCCCAGCACCCAGCCCGGTTCCTGCCAAGACCACCGAACCGCAAGGACCTCCTCTAGGCCCACGAAATCTTACTTCCACTGACCAGCCTACCTGGGCCGACGAGGTGGCATGCATAGGTGAGGCCCGCGCAGCGCAGCGTCAGGGACACTCGCCACAGCAACCTGACTCAGAACTAGCACAGTTAAAACGCATGTATGCGGAGCAGGCTAAAGAAATCAAATCGCTCAAACAAGAGCTAGCAAAACAACAGACCCCCGAATCACGCGAGGGTAGCATTATCAGCGGCCCCGTCTTGATACGCGGCGCTAAGAAACGGTCAGGCCCGACGCTCCGGGCCGAAGAGCAATCCGAATTTGGCCGGTTTACAGCCAATATGTACACGATACTAGAGCAGTACCACGCAGAGACCATGGCCGAGTATAGCGCTTTTAACGCTAAACAAGAGAGCATGCAGAAACAACTTATCGAGATGGCTGCATGGCCAGCACAAATGGACGCGAAGACTAAGGTGTTGGAGGAGGACCTGGCACGCAGTAAGCGCGCTTGGCTAATACCTAGACCTTAAAATGGCGTCATCACAATCATTCACAATTTGGCAATGGAACGCAAGTACCCTCCGTACGTGGAAAGAAACGTTACATTAATTCATTGGCTGTATGATCCAACGACCGGTCGTCATTCTCCTGCAAAAAATGCGTATCGACCGATTCGCTCTTCGGGGATACAGAGTCGAGGCCGTCTGTTGGAACAAAGCTCGAGGAAAAGCCGCCTGTGTGGCTAAGCCATATGCTTACACGACACATGCAGTACGCCCAGACCTCAAAATAGAGCATCAGATGATATAGATCATCCCCAACGCTCACATTAGGCAATCGGTATTTATCCTTAACGTGTACAGTTCCCCTTCACACAGCACAGAAACATTCACCCCACTACTAACTAAAGCGACGCTGATAGCAGGCAACCATCCCCTCATCATCGCGGGGGACTTCAACGCCCCCCATGTAGACTGGGGTTACAATCGCACGACACAGAAAGGACGCCACTTACAAACACGCATCACTCAACACAACTTCACGTTACTTAACGACCTCTCTACCCCAACACACGTAGGTAACTCAGTGTCACGGGACTCATCCCCTGACCTGATCTTAGTACGCAACGTATCGAATCCCTCATGGGTTAATCTGCAAGCTAACCTTGGTGGCGATCACTTTATCTGCAGCACAACAGTCAATATAGGCAGCCTCGAGCCCAGAGACTTTAAAGTAGTAGACTGGGACTTCTTTAGGAAAATACGCAAACAAAACACCAACCATTACTCTTCACTCTCTGAACTCTTTGTGAGACTACAGTGGGACGTAAAACAAGCTACCAAAAATATTTCTACAGCACGCTACATAGACCACATGGACAGCCACCTCGCACAACTCCTGGAGGCTCACAAATGTCTTCAAGAGAGATGGAGAATGCATAAACTCAATCGTGGGCTACGAAAAAGGATTGCATTGCTCATCCGACAAATCGAAGAGTACAGTCAGACACTAGCACACAATCAGTGGAATGAGGTGTGTAATTCGCTCGACGCACGCATGAAAAAGGGTCTAAAATGTGACCTCCTCAGGCATCTGCTCGGCGACAAGCCCACCAAGTCAGAGCATCGACTAACCCTAGATGGACTGTTACACAAAGCGCGAGGACAGCAACTTACCAATGTGCAGATTTTAGACGCTACAGCAGCCCGGTATCTATGCACAGAACCTACCTCACATGAATACTATCCACCTTACGCAACCACAGATGACCCATTTGAGCAGGCTATAACTAGCGCTGAAATACGGGCGGTAATAGCAGAGCGCAATACTAAGTCAGCCCCGGGTTCTGACGGAGCCACGAGCAAGCTACTCCGCAACCTGGCCGACCATGACATTGAATCACTAGCCACCCACATGAACGAGGTTTGGGGGCAAGGGAGCGTCTCGCCAGACAGAATGGAGGGCCCCGAGCGTCATACTCATTCCCAAGCCGAAGAAAACCCCTGGAACTCGACTCTCTACGACCCATCTCCCGCAAATCCTGTGTGCGTAAGGTCATGGAGCACGTCATTTTCCGTCGAGTCACAAAATATTAAGAGCGAAAACACCTCTTTACCTTCAATCAAGCAGGGTTCAGGCCAGCTATGGCCACGCAAGACGTACTTCTCATGCTGCAGGAGACGTTACTTAGAGTAAGGAGCAAAGACCTCAAAGCAATCCTAGCTCTTGACTTATAGAAACCTTTTGGTACCATAAGCCACGCTCATATACAGCAAGAGATTCAGGAGGCAGGCTTAGGCCGCCGCTTCTACGAATACGTCCGCTCTTTTCTAAGAGCCAGAACGGCCACACTTAAAGTTGTAGATCTCAAGTCACACACCTACAACCTAGGCCCACGCGGCACCCCGCAAGGGTCAGTGCTCTCACCGTTTCTTTTCAATTTAGCCCTCAGAAAACTTTCGCAAACGCTGAAACAAATCGAAGGCGTAGAACACGCGCTATACGCCGACGATATTACTATTTGGCGCACTGGAGGGAGCGATGGACAAATCGAAGCGAGCCTTCAGGAAGCAGTCACTGCATTACAAACGTTGTTAAAGCCCACGAGCCTCAGACTATCGGCATCTAAGTCCGAGTTGCTCCTTCTGCCACCACAGTACAGCCGCACCAAAGGCGAACCTACCATACACCTCTTCATAATGGATAGCTCGGTTATTCCGATAGTATCGTCCGTTCGAATTCTGGACGTTACCCTACAGGAGAATGGCAAAAACGACTTAACCATCACACATCTCACCAAAAAAAGCTGAGGCAGTCATTCACCTCTCCCGACGCGTCGCTAATAGACACGCAGGACTCGCAGGACTAATAGACACGCAGTTTACTGCGCATCTTTCATGCGTTCCTAATGTGCCACGTTCACTACGTTGCCTGCGCTCAAGCGTGTAGCAAAGGCGATGAAACTAAAGTATGCAACCTCATCCGAAAATGCACGAAACGAATACTTGGTCTACCCATGTCCACAAGCACGCAGCGCCTGCTAGCCCTTCGGGTACATTACACGTTCCAAGAAATCCCCGAAGCACAAAGAATGTCCCAACTCATACGCCTGTCTTCGACAGCTGCGGGTCAGGAACTCCTCTCACACAAAGGTTCTCCTATCCCAACTCAAGTCAACGAACCAGAACCGTTACCGCAACACCTTCACGCTAAAATCACAGTGCTACCCTTCCTCAGGAACATGCACCCGGTGCACAATCAGACTCGAACAAGGGCACGAGTTCAAGCCTTACTAAAAGCGGCCAACCTACACGCGACAGACGTGGTTTTTGTAGACGCCGCTAAATACGTGGACAAACCCTACTTTGCTGCCGTGGCGGTCGCCCAGACGGAACAGCTCTTAATGCTCTTACCGTAAAAAAACAGAAAGCCTGCGAGGCTGAACAAGTGGCCATTGCCCTTGCTCTAGCACTTCCTCAGCGCGACACAATATTTACCGACTCTAAACCTGCTGCACTGGCATACCGCTGCGGTACACTTTTCCAGGCGGCACTAAGAGTTCTAGCATCTGTTCAAATAATTGTAGACAAGCACACCTACTGGTTCCCGGGTCATGAAGGAATCCCGGGTCCCGGTTCCCGGGTCATGAAGGTCAACCAGGGTTCCCCAACGGTAATGAGCTGGCCCATACCCTCGCGCGTGATCTTACGTGCCGCGGTGGGTCGCGGTCTGGCTCACTGGCCGGGGACACCAACACGCACCGGGAGTCACTCCTATCATATCACGAAATTTGCGCGCACTATAAGCTATTTAGAAAGGAATCCCCTCACCTCACTCAGCACTAAATAAACCACAACAATTAACGCTTCGACTGCTGCAAACGCACTGTTACTCCAGCCCCTATATCTGCAGCAAATACCTACCAAATATAAGGCCAGAATGGCCCAAATGCCAAAATTCAAGGTGCGATTTGAGCCACATGCTGTGGCAGTTTCCCGTGCTAAACGCTAGCTTCGGGTCCCCTGCCATTGAGGACGACTGAATCAACCACCTCAGGAGCCCAAGTAAACCAAGGTTTAGGTTAAACGCTACAAGGTACAAGTTGAAACAGTCGGGGTGCCAAACCAAGCGTACACGTCAGTGTCTTCCGCCTTCCGCCGTACGTGTCCAATGACGCAGTTATTTCAGCTCTTCAGCCATACGGAAAAGTGAAGGGTATCACACTTGTTACTTTGCAAAGTCATCAATCAACGTACACTCTTACCCGCATCGTCCTAATCGAGATGGCCAAGCCCGCCCCTAACTTTCTATCAATTCAAGGTCACCGCGTGATGCTCGAGTATCGCGGTATGTGCAGAGTGTGCACAGCTGCAGCTGAGAAGGTCATGTTGTGGCTACTTGCACAACACCCTTCTGTCAACAATGTGGCACCTTCGGCCATACATCTGAGAATTGTGTGTCCAAGAGTAAGCGCTGTAATGAGGACCATGCGAAGAACGGTTGCTTCCGTCCCCAGTCGTACGCAGACGCAGCGCAGAGCACCTCACAGTCACCGAAAGAGTTCCCAGAACTTGGAGAGTCTGCTTCGAAGAGAACGACCCAAATTGGAACCTCCAGACACATGGAAGTTTTGCAATGCAAAACAAAGCCATGGCAACACAACATTCCAGATTATTGGAATGAAGACAGCGCAACCGACACAGAATTTCATGACGCCAAGCCAAAAGACGCCAGCAGCGTTGATGCCGCGTTGCCATGCAGAACGAGTGACAACGATGATTTTGATCTGATTGGGGACACCGCAGCGTTATCATCTCCCACAACGTCGCCAGAGTATCCCAGCAAAGCCGTAGAGACGCCAACTACATCTGCTACGTCTTTATCAGAGGAACTCAAGGCCACAGAAAACGAACAATCCTCGAACACATCACCGCTGGAGCAAGCGTCGCAAGCATCTCAGGGCGCTGGCAAACCGGCAAAATTGCTGCGACCTTCCGAAACAGCAAGTGCAAGTGACGAGCTCCTGGAACGACCACCTGCGGGCCTGGAAGGTAGTGTGAAGATGACGGCCACGAAAGAAGTAAAAACCACGTCTTCAAGAAAACCTAAAACGTCTCGCACACAAACTGTAGAGGCCCAAGAAGAAGCGTCTGACACGACATCCAGGCATTGTAGGAGCCGGTCACCATCACGAAATTTATATAATGATAGACTTTCGCAAGCCGGACGATCGGTATCTTTGTCTCCTGAAAATACGTGTTCTCCCGACAAGTTGTCGAGAGTCAAAAACTCTCAGCGTCGCTCTAAGCCTGGCAGCTCAAGCAGTGGAAGTGACGTCACCACCTCCGGAACGCCCAAAATGCCCCGAGTGGATTGGCCAAACCGAGATCCATCACCTAATGCGGGTGAGGACTCAAATTCTTTAGTTTGTGCTGCAGACATCCATTCTTTCCGCTTCCTGTTGCCTGTACCGCTTAAATGCTTGCTTCCCAGCCGTACAACCACTATACATTTGTTTTCTCTGATGCACGCAAACTGTTTAGTGTTCCATATGTTACTGTCTTTCACAATGAAACATTCATGCGCCAATTCGTGAGTTCTGTGCTGTGGAGGCTATGCTCTGTTATAGTAATTGCATCATGTGAGTTACGTTCCATGCTGCGTGTACTATTGCTGTTATTAACAATGTTGTTTACTGTGTCCGTTCTATCTGTGCGCGTGAGTAAATCGCTGTGCCAGTCCTTCGAGTATAATCACGTTAACTTCATCTACTGCCTCTCGGCACAGCAGAGGCCAAGGCGTTTCCTGACTCATCGCTGTTAGAAAAAAAACGATTGTTTCTTTTCTATCCTAATTTATTTTAAATGGATAGGCTTTTTTTCATGACTTTCACTGATCGTGGTTTCAAGAATCTTGTTCAACAACAAGAGACAAGGAATCTTGCGCGCTCGCTCGAGGTGGACGTGCTTTTTCTGCAAGATACCAACTCTCGAACGGAGCCTTTGGCAAGCCCTGAGGAAGATGAACACTACCACGGCTCCACGTTGAGACGGAAATACTGACGGGGCTTTATATAACTTTCTTTGACGTCCTAAGTGACTCACTCACTGATATGGTTAACAGGTTCATTGTTGATGGGCAAAAGCCGAGGTCTTTCAGTGAGGGCCGTGTGGTCTTGCTGCCAAAGAGGGGCATGGATCTTGACGATCCACTGTCGTGGAGGCTGATTACTCTCCTTAACATGGACTACAAACTTGTAGCTACGATCCTTGGCTTGAGTCTAAAACCTTTTTTGCCCGATATAGTGTCACCCAAGAAAACGTGTGCAGTGCCGGGTAGGTCAATTTTTCAAATACTTACTCTGATAACAGATTTGTTCTACTATGCCAACATCGAAAACGTTACCGGTGCTTTCGTGTCGTCGGATCAAGCTAAGGCCTTCTGCCGGCTCAATAATTACTACCTATACTGCGTACTTAGAATATTTGGTTTGCCTGAACAGTACATCCGCTTCTATGCACCAACATGACCAGCCGACTCCTCATCAACGGTGTGGAGACAACAAACTTTCCAGTAACAAGAGGTGTTCGCCAGGGATGCCCAATCACACCGGTGCTTTTTGTTCTTTCCATAGATCCTCTCCTTAGGAAAGTGGCAAAGTGTCCTATTATTCATGGCTTTCCAATGACAGGTTTGGGTTCAGTTTGCATCGCCGCCTATGCGGATGACATTTCTGTTTTCATGCAAAACCAAGCCAGTTACCGCACTTTCTTGCAGCTGTTCGAAGAGTATGCCAGTTTGTTGGGTACTTTCCTGAATGCGGAGAAAAGCAAAGTCTTTCGTTTCGGTGGCTTCCACGGCTCTTTGCCGGGTGGTATTCAATACGTGGATGCCGTAAAAGTTCTCGGGATATACTTTCAAGATGGGGAGGTGGCCAAAAGAAATGGGGAGGACGCCGTACATAGAGCCACGCAAATCCTCGCGTATGCCACTGACTTCAATTTGTCACTTGGCGCCAAAGTGACGGTGGTGAAAACGAAAGCATGCGCATACGCTTTTTTGTAACGGGCACATTGCACTCAAACCCAAACTTTTTACAAGGCGCCATGCGTCATTGGTTGGGGCCTTTCTATGAGGCGAGAAGACACCGAAAGTTCAACAAAAGTTCCTGAAGCTCCCAAAAAGTTGTGCATGACTTGGTCTGCCAGATGTGGCGACATTCACAAAGGCTCTTGCGGCTAAAAGAGCTCGCAAAATGTTTCAGGACAATGACTATCCTGGTCGTAGCTTATTGCTCTATGGGACCGAAACTCTTGGAGCCGCATTTTTGTCGGAAAGGCACCGAGGACCTCAAGCAGAACACCCACATGCCTTTTATAAAGTAGCAGAGGGCCTCAAGCGTTCGGTTGACGGCAACGCCGCCAAAGAATACTTTGCAAAGCTTGCACCCGCACGCATTAGCCAAATTTTCATCAGTCGCGCGAATAATGACAAGGAAAAACAGAGATGGAAGCCCAGCAAGTGGAAGAAATGGCGGAACAACCACGTACCGGAAATAGAGAATTTGATTGGCTACGATGATGGGACGCATCGCCCACTCGTCAGACACTGTCAAAGCGGGGCGTCGTTCCCAATGACCACTGCCCCAGCTGCGGGAAAAGAGAAACGATCCGCGACTCGATGTTTGAATGCGTAGCGGGCAAAGGCGTGTGGCACGTTATGAGTCGTCAATTCGGAGTGTCAATTCCTTGGGGCTGACAGCGCAGAAGGGGCTTATTTGAAAAACTCGTACTGTACGTCACAATCTTCATCTTGTTGCGTCGGCGTTGTATGGCCGGAGCACGGCGACGACCCCAACGAGCTGCACACGCGGCGTTACAGAAGATTAGAATGATCATGGTTCGGTACCTTACCGAAAAGATTGGAACTCAGGGTGAAGAAGCTTTTATCAGAAGGTGGTACACACGTTTTTTAGAGTTAGGGAAGGGAATAATGAGTTTTCTTTACTGCAGTTTTAACTCAGAAAAAGATTGCTTCTGGTCGCATGTAATATGTGAATCTGTTCCAATGTACTGCTTTGTTGCGTTAAATTTTCTTTTTTTGAGTGATTCGTGATCTGTGGCAATATGGAAGTGCTGTGTATTACATCCTGTCGATGTTCTCTTGTTTATACACGCCACTGAAGTGATTTTGTTACACCAGACAGTTGTACTCACCTGAACTGTTGTTACCGGTTTGCGATAAACTTCCCTGTCTTAATCGTATCTACAAGTTAGGTGTACTATAAACTTCCCTTTTTAATTCTCTGAACGGTAGATAGTTTAACATGCTCCTAGTAAGATGGGCGCAGCATCCCCATCTTGTCATAGGCAAGGCTTCACTCCTGGGAGATGACTTCCACTCCTACAATGCTTTCTTTTTAAAACCTCATAGCATTGTAGAGATGATGGCCAGAGCCAGCGGAGCCGTGGAATGGGGACCCGACCATTTGGAATGCTCCGCGTTATGCGCAATGAACTTTTCTCTCTCTCCCTCTCTCTTTGCATTGTGCTCATCTGTTTTACCGCGTCTAAAGGCTGGTGCACACCGGCGACTGGCAGTGGTCGCGCGACCATTTGCGACTGATCGCAAACAGTCGCGAACAGTCGCAAACGGTCGCAACGCGACTGATCGATTTCGCAGTCGTGCGACTGCGGTCGCAAAGCTGCTCGAACCAATCAGCGATGCTCAATTTTTGTTGTTTGTTTATTTCATTGCGCTGGCGACAACGAATAAAAACAAGAAATTCGGTGTGCTCGGTTTGCTCCGCTCACTCAGCTGGCGGCGACCAGCTGATTGGCGCCGGTCTCCAGAGTTTTCGCTGATAACGAGATCCGGACGTGACTCTCCGCTATTGCGACTTCCGGTCGCTCGCATGCAGCCTCTGCCGGTGTGAACATCAGTCGCTTTTTGGTCGCCAGTCGCAAATGGTCGCGACCGCTGCTAGTCGCCGGTGTGCATCAGCCTTAAGCGCGAGACAGACGTGCGATTTTCTCTGCGATGCGACGTGTGGCATCCCATGGTGTGGCGTTCAGCATGCGACGTTTTGAGACACACGGAGCAAAAACTGCCGGTTCTCCGGATGGTTGAGGCTCCGCCTTTCGCAGCGTTGCCTGATCAGCAATGTGTTTACAAAAGAAAAAGTACGTAAAAGTCCTCTCTTTCTTGACTTCAACATAACGAAATATAAAAAGAAACTAAAAAAATTTAGTCACTGCAATCTATTCCGAGAAACGTAGTGAGTTTGTATACGCACGTTTGTGTAACTACCACTCAGTTTAGAAGGAGTCGCTTCAAGACGTTGGCAACAGTGGGAGTAGTCAGCGTTGTGTCGTGTTTGATTAGAGAGACCTTTCACTCTAGTTCGGCTGCCTGTTATTGTTGTTCGCGGGTCGCCGACATGGTTTTGACTAAGCGCCGAAAGCGACTGCTTCTGTTAAAGAAGAAGGTCCTTTTGGCCCAAATGATGCTGGAGGATCAACGCCAGCCGATGTGATGGGTGCGCCCATCATCGCGAACATGGCATGCCGAGAGTGAATTCTTCACCACGGTACGTATACCAGTTATCGCATTACCGCCAATAAATTACATTGCTATTTGCGCACGCGTTAAAACATTTCGCTGCGCGTTAAAACAAGCATAACACTAACTCAAGATGGTTCCTCGTCAGAGCATTAAATGTGCATAGCGATTCTATATTTTCTAAGAAAGCGTAGTTTGAAAACGTTCTAGTCTTGTTTGTTTATGTGATTTTAACGTTCTTCAAAAGTAAGTTGATCATCGACAGCGCGGGTGAGCTGTCAATTAAAAAGTGTTCGCGACGACAAAGGACACACGGCAGCACCTCACTCCGCGTGGACCAATCAATAATTGTGACTGCCTGGTTATCAGGCTGATTCGCGCCTCCCCTCCCCCTTTTTTCATATTAGTGCACAGCCGTCACCTGCTCAATACACTGCTTGCTCCGATAAAAATAAATATTTCATGCGTACCGTAATTCTATAAATTTTCATCCTAAAAGTGAACCACTTCTTTCATTATTCAGATTGGCACAAATCGATTTCACCTCGCATAGAAGTCGTATTCTGCCGGCCACATTTTGTTGAGGGCAATTTCGGGCAATCAGTGCACAACTACTTCTTTTTATTTACTTAAAGTTATTCGATTGTGCTTCTGACTGCCAGAGATATGATTTCTAATTTGGTCATCTGAGACTGACTCTGGAACATGCATGAAGTAATCTCCTTGGTCTGTATGGAGCAATACACATGCAATATACGCGACACATATTTCTAGAAGTGTTGAGCTATGGATACGCTGCTCGCTTAGGTGCCAGTCAACATAAATCTGCATAGTTATGTTTTGTCACCTTTGCTGGGGAAGAAAAAAAAATGAAATAATGTTTGTATTTCAGATGAAAAAAATGCGTGCTGGGGACCTAGAATACTTCAAAAAGTACTATCGCATGTCCCCATCTCAATTTGACTATATCCTCAGTTTGGTCAAGGAAGACTTAGAGGGAGAGACCTTCATCCGAGAGCCCATATCTTCAGCAGAGCGACTTGCTATGACCCTGAGGTAATACAATTTGTCTAGAACCTTGCGGCAGTACACTTGTATTTTATTTGTTTGTTTAATGCATGATGAATATTTTTAATGCCAAATGTACTATAAGATTACATGCATAATTCACATATGTAGTGCATTACTTCACCTACTTAGTAAATACTGTGATTGTTTCTCATGTAAACTTGCTCATAATGTTATATCAAGTATGGCGATTCAGTTTGCTTTACAGCACCTGTCTATGTTACCCATGGCCAATTGAACTGGCGTATATTGCGACACCCATGCACAGCAATGGACAATGGGGCATGCATAGGGTACTAAACGGGCGCAAGCACGAGGAGACAACACGGCAGCGGTAGGCGACGGAGTTGGTAGGTACCCGGGCATGTCGGTGGCGCGTTTTGGAAGTGACGAAGGAGCGCTGCGTGACGCACGTGCACACTATGTATTCGGGACTGTTGTCTTGCAAGATATGCAGAACTCTTACAATGTGTCCTGCAGTTCATTTCTGATTTGATTGTGCAGCATCACCTAGATTTCAGCTGCATGTGGTCATTGTGTTTGACGATACGTAAGCTGTAGGCACTCGAACTTTCTGAAAAAAACTAGCCAGCTGATGTGGCTAGGAGTTCCCCAAACCAGTTAACAGTAACGAAGTCATGGCAGGACAATGGATGATATTTTCAAAGGCACAGCAGTTTTGTAAGCGTAATCTATGAGGTGCAGAATTTTTACACCTCTATTGAAAACATTGCGTTGTGTTGATATATATTATGATTACGTACAAAGTTGCTTTGCCTACACAGCTATGCACTTCAACTTCAATTTGCATAAGTTATGCTACTTTTTAGTGATGACAATATGACAAGAGAAATTGCTTGCCAATAGTTCCAAAAATGTCTATTGTAGTTAATTTCTTTCACCACATTTGTCGGTACCTCAAACGGTCATCGGGCTAATTGAATGTGCGTACATAAAAACAGTGCTGCAGAATAGAATGTGGAGGGCACATTAGTTGTTTAAGGAGTACTTCATCAATGGCAAGTTTTGAGTGTTGTACGACTTCCTGTTATTACAGAGCTTTAGTGCCATGGCCCCTAAAGTACTTGCATACACAAGCTCATTTTGTTAATTGTTTTGTTCTTTTTTTCTTTTATGTGGCCGTTGAACAGATTTTTGTCTTTTATGTGGCTGTTGAGCAGATAGAAGAAAGGACCTGTGCAATACGATGCTCAAACAAATATCCAGTGGCTAGAGACCCTTGGAACTAAAACTTCCTGTTCTCATGCAACATTTGTGCCTGTAATGCACCTAAGGACCACATGTAATAACTATACAGAATATCCATACTTGGTTCGAGTTGCAATTGAATTTTGTTGTGGCAATATAAAATATTTATATGGCTCTGCAATGGCTGATTAGAAACCAACTAAATTTAAATGCAGGTATCTGTCCTCAGGAGCCCTCATGCAAGACATTGCCCTATCATTTCGTGTGGGCATATCCACAGCTCGTGAGGCCATGCAAAAGACATGTGCGGCACTTTGGTCAGACTGAAACCACTGTACATTCCTGTAAGTAGACGAACATGTAAAGGTGTGGCTGAATATTCAAAACTTGTAACCATAGTTTCCTTTCAAAGGCGATCACACACATGCCATCAGTATAGTGATTTCCATATCACAGTGTGGTGTGTGGAAGGTACAGTAAGTCATAGAGTCGGAATCATTAACAGATCTCGATAACTAATGGCCGCACAGCCACACATTTCTAATGAACTGTGAAATGCACTTGTACAATTCAACAAAATTAAATCACCAATTGCTGATGGTCAACTAAATGAAACAGTGCCTCAATGTGGCACTAACACATGCATCAGAAGCACCACCTTTACATAATCAACTTGTTGTGACACAACGTGGTCACTTCAGCAATCGCATGTGCAAGTTATGCTTGAAGTTGAGATTTCGCATTTTATGCCATGCCTGCTGTACATCTGTATTCACCGTAACCTAGTTGGCTGTGTTTCGTCTCCTCAGCTTTACTTCCTGCTTCTGGAGCATTATTCGTGCCCTACCTTTTATGGCCATATTCAATTGCAGTAGTTAATTCTTTCTTCACCCTACTTGTCAAGCTATTTTATTCTTCTTACTGATCTTGCTGACTTGGTAAAGTAATACTAATATGACAATTTTCATTTCTTCTTTTCTTGCTTCAAATGAAAGGCCATTCCCTTGAAGAACCTAAAAATGTTGTGCTAAGTAAGAGTGCACTTAGCACTTGATTTGGTAATATCACTTGTTAATGAAAAGAGATGTCGAAATCTTCTAATGCCTTTCTTGAAATCCTATAAATAAATACAAAGATGATGTTGCAGACATGCAAGAAGCATGCTGCGTAGTGAGCAAAGCATACTGAAAAAGAATTGTGTGTTCTGGCTATCTATGGCACCCTGTGGCTTGCCAAATGTAGCCAGAAGTGAAAGTCAAGTCCACTTCAACATGTCCAGCTTTGTACTTACTTTAAAATGCACACTTCTGCATGCTTCAAGCCATCGTGAGGATTCGTGAGATATCTTTAAGAGGAGAGGAATGACCTTTCATTGAACTAGATGCATATGGAAGGTTATTAGTTTGCCAGTGGCCTGAAGGGGTCAACAGTGCATAGCGGCTCAGGCAAAAACTACAGTCGGCCATGGTACATGAAGCTAAGGTTTTAAACTGTGAACAGTTTTTGATGTTTGAGGCTTCCTCTCAGCGATAAAATGAAGCTTTTACTGGCCTAGATATCTCCACTTCCATGGCACTGATCCCACAATGTTATCATTACTGATAAAATCACTGCTTGTTTTATTTTAGGAGCCAAACACGGAGACATGGCTGCATATCGCTGAAGGATTCAGCCGGACATGGCAGTTTCCGAACTGTATTGGGGCTGTTGATGGAAAGCACATACAGATTAAGTGTCCTTCGAGCTCTGGAAGCATGTACTTCAATTATAAGGTCAGTATGTATAACGTTCTGTTGCACTCTGCAGACAATTTAATTTTGTTATAATTGCTGTCTATTGCGCATCAATTTTATGTGCCGTTGTAAGCACTGAACACATAGTACGTTTCAGTGTGCTGTCTGAATGAAGGCATCAGATGTTCCGATGTGTGGAATATGATGCCAGGATCTTTACAAAGCACACATGCACGTTGGTTTGTCATACAGTACATCGTACTTGTAGCAAGTATGATAGTATTCCTTAACGCTCTCACGAACTTTCTTTTGGTAACATGTATTATAACAGGGCACTCTAGGTAACTTCAATGAGAATATTCTTAGGAGATCGCTCCAACTTTTTTTGTCAAGTTTGCTTTGAACTGTTACAAAATAATCAAGAAATAATAGAATTGGCTTCACACCAAAACTTTTGCTATTCACATAGCTGTACCTATGTCCCTTTCTCTTCTTGAAGCTAGGATGGAAAGTTGGTGCATGTGCAGTTATAAATTACATTACAGTTTTCATGCATGCTTTGTTAAAAGTAAACCTTGTGTTTAATTAAAAATACTAGATGTGAACTCTTATGTTGCAACCCCATAATTTGGCCTCTCAGCACATCAGCATTCTAAAGCATCTAGAATAATGTTACAAAACCCTATTGTAGGCATACTCATTGCAAGGCACATACTCCATTGTTCTGCTTGCCGTGGTCGACAGCGACTACAAGTTTGTGATCGTCGACGTTGGTGCTTACGGCAAACAGAGCGATGGTGGAGTCCTAGAACAATAAAAGTTCGGGTGTCGCTTGGAGAATGGAAAGCTTCATATCCCGTGAGACCTGGAACTTCCGAACACGTCCCACCCAGCGCCTTGCGTGTTTGTGGGAGACGAAGCTTTCCAACTCCGCACCGACTTCCTACGGCCATACCCTGGACGAGGGCTAGAGGGCGAGAAGCGCATCTTCAATTACCGATTGAGCAGAGCAAGGTAAATTAGACAAACCTGGATTTGAGAGGAAGTATTCAATTTTTCTTGTTTAGTTCCAGTGTGTTAACTTGGTACTCATTATCGCAAATCTGTTAAACACTTGCTTTTGAAGATAATAATGAATTTATGCCAACTAAAAATGTGCGGTATCAGCTGAGCATGAGTATTTCATCGCCGGGTATAATATAGTTCGTTTTTCGATACCACATGCCAGACAGAAGCCATGGACTTGCAATATGTTTACGAACATATTACTCCTCATTTATTCTTCTGTCTTTTAAACATTCTGCTAAACAAGTACTCAGATTTTAGTTATCGAGTAATGTTGCAAGTGTTGCATTGTTTCGAATATGGGACAACAGCAAGGGGGAATGAACAAGTGGCAAAGCATTTCAAATTTTGGTGTGAGTTGAAAGTGTATTTGTAAACTTGCCGGTGTCATCTTCAATCGCTCATGTGATGTAGAGACTGTACTTCAAGCGACTCCCTCGATAGACTCTACCCCCCTTGCTTTGTTGTGCTTCCAAGACTTTGCATAGTGTTACTGAAGTAGCAGGAAACGTTGGTGGCCGGACTAGTTGCCACTCTTCCACTTCCAATATGAACTGCTGTTGTGCGGCACTTTGACGTATCAAGATGTACCAAGGGAACGAATGCCTGAGATACACAATGCAGGCGAACTGTTGTGGATTTTTTTAACATGTATAAACAGCATGGGAAATTTGTGTAGATGTCATTCTGCACATGGTCATTTAAGTCGTGTGGCAACCGTTTCTGAGCCAACCTGCGCATTCCGTATTTTCCACCTTCACTATAATCCCAATGAACTGAATTTTATTGCCTGTACAAATTTTCAGTGAGTTGGATTTTTTCGACAATATTGCAGTCATCACCAAGCATGAAAAATTGGTCGGCGAATGTAGCAACACTGACAGAAGTCAAGTTACCAATTTTGTCCAGTAGTTTTGACAGTGCTCTGGACTGATCTAGTTACTGCTGTGGTGCTGTGGACAAGCTTTGTTTGATGTGATATCACCATACAGGACGAACATGGTAGCCGACGTAAGCTTTAGGCATCTAGTTTACGTTGTGACATGTTCCATTCTGCCCTCACATCCACAGTATGTGCATTACAATGTTCCTTAAATGTACATTGTTTAAATTTGTTGCTGTCTTGCATATTTTTTGCATACCACAAAATGTTTGCTTTGACTGTTTCGTGGCAGTGCTCCTTTAATTTCGCATTCACAGGGGGACAGAAATCTCGGACGGGTAGCATGTCACATGGGCTCACATCAGTGATTCTCCTTACCTACGCCTCATCAAAGAGGGCCGATGTGATTAACCCGTTTTTCATTGGGGTCTAGCGACGGAAAGTTGCGGCTTTTTCCTGTGTCAATTTTGGCACCACGAAGTGGCACCAAAGTTTCTGCTACTGTTTTTGGTGATTGTTCAGAAATAGAGCTGAAAGTATATGTTTACCTGAGAGTAATAGGACGGGAACTCAAATGGTAACTTGTCATTTATGCTTTTTTCTTTCTTTTTTTTCTCCAAGAAATAGGAGGTGTGCCAAAAACGCTTTCGGGATTCTGGTGACCTGATGGAGACTCTTGGCGCGGACCATGGGCGAAGAGCCAATACAAGCTGAAAAGATGGTGAAGGCCCTCTGTGCTCTCCACAACTTTCTAATGCACAGAGGCACTGTATATGAGGATGCATATTGTGGCTCTGGCTTTGCTTATTCTTTGGATGGCTTAGGGCAGCGGCGGTCTGGCCATTGGCGTGAGCTTCTTGCACAGCCACCAATGCAAGTGGCTCGTACACAGGCACGCCACTTTGCCAAAGCAGCTCGGCAGGTCGGGAGCCTGTATGCTACTTATTTCTTCAGGGAAGTAGGCAAAGTGCCTTGGAAGGATAAGATCTTGTGTCCCGTCAACACAGGGCCCAATGCAGCACTACCTGTTTCCCAGTGAAGAGAAAGAAAATTTTTTAGTAATTTGATACGAGGCGTGTAACGTCCCAAAACCACCATATTATCATGAGAGAACTGTAGTGAAGGGCTCTTAAAATTTCGACCACCTGGGGTTCTTTATCGTGCACCCATATCAGAGCACACGGGCCTACAGCATTTCTGCCTCCATCAAAAATGCATATTTTTTTAGTAAAGGTGTCAAAGAATACGTGGCACCGTGTGACCCAGCTTAAAACTATCACCACCATAAATGGGTATGTGCCACACAAATTGGGTCAACCCCACTACTCATTATTAGTCAACTAAAGATGAAGGTGGCTACAGTTGGTCCGACAAATGGCTGTGAAGTCATGGTGGAGTGCCAACGACATTGCGTATCAACAACGAGAAAATAATGGGGGAAAATAAAAGGCAATGGTAGCTGCGGGAAGACCTTGATTGAAGGCTGAGGACCACAATGACTTGCCCGTAGTCTCCGAGAAGTGCAAACACTTGGTTTCACTGAGACTTTGTCTTCAAAATTAGAGCAATCGTGAGTCTTTCACTGTTTAAATGGTCAACCTGCTCTTGCTATCTGGATGATGTCATCGTTTTCTCCCCCACTTTTGAAAGCCACCTCCCTCGTCTGTCAACCTACTTGACGCCCTTCGGCGAGCTGGCCACCTTTTCATTTCCTGTTTTGCCATTATTTTTCGTTATCTTTTGATACCCCTCTTCTGTTTAGCCAACACCAATCATCACGAAACTCTACAGCATGTCTGGTTGTGGCAAAAATAGACGCACATTCAGTAGGATCTGGCATGTATAGAAAGATTTTGTTGATTTTGTGCGGTGGGTTGGAGCTTAGTAGCAGGCGTCCACAACCAATGGGTCTTCGCGAAGTGTCGTCGCACTTCGACTAATGTAAATTGAGGTGCTGATCACTTCCAAGAAGCTTCCCGAGTGGTGTCAATAAATTTAAAATAAAGCATCAAATTTAGAAACACAGCTCGCAAAGGTAAACAAAGGTTTTCTAACAGGCACAGAAGCTGAGAACAGTGGCCGGCAAAAGGTTGTCAGCAATAGAGGAACCAAATGCATGTGTGAGTGAGAAACCATACTAAGAAACTGCACCGAGTGCACTGGAATGGGGACAGTGCATGTCATCAGGTGCTTTCTTCTGTGTCTTCAAGGGGTAACCATGTACTAAGTGGATCAGTTGCTGACAAATGGTGCACCTTGCCCGAGAAACGCACAATCACAAAAAGCACAAACAGGCCCTTCAATGTGTGATTGTGATCAGGTTGTAGAAGTAGATTAGAAGTTGTTTTGAGGCCACAGCACTCTGCCCCGATTTGTGTAGGTGTTGATTGGACAGCACTGCGCGCAGGCAGCACAATGGCAAGTCAAGGCGGACTCCCTGTATCAGGGGCATTTGCTCAGACTAGGACGACCAACAGGAAGGCACTGAAAAGAATTCCCCACTACAGCATTTCAAGGCTCTGCTACGTGTTTAATATTGTTTTGCGCTGTCATAAATTACTTAGTTGTAACAATCAAGCCCCTCATTACATTGTTTCCGGCGGCATCTAAAACAGTTCTTACTAACAATATGCGACACCTGAATATATACGTATGTATATATATATGTGTTTAAATACGGTTATATGCATTTATGTGTACGTGTATAGGTTCTGAAGCAACACTGTATTAGTTAGTGATATGTAGGTGTTATGTTATAGTCAATAATTCTAATTAGTTATCTCCTGTTGTATCACTTACATGTAAATATCTTGAACTACCATAAGTTTCAATAATCATTTTCATTTGTTCATTTTGTTTTATTCGCTTGCTGTTTTTTCCTCAGTTGCCAATCTTTGTTCTATATTACTATACATGAATTCACAGGAGATCCCCCTGACAGTTTTTACTTTGGGACCTCCTTCTGTATTATATCAACTTTTTACTTGCACTGTATTGTACTGAATAAGCTGACTGGATTCCCAGAAAAAAAACAGCTGGTGAATTTGCCTTGCTTACATGCAGACAAGAAAACAGTTATGAGGTATTACCAATGGATAAACTGGGAGGTGTTTCTGTGTTTTGAGTTTCACCATACGTGTTCAGCAACATTTCTGTTTAGAGTGTTTAGACTTTTGATAGTGACTGGTTATATTAACGAAGGTACTGTGGATGATGCTGTTATTGTATAATTAAATTCAATGAAGCACTTCTTGTGTCATATTAACTGCAGTGTCCGGCCAGCACAGTACATTGCTCCCAAAAGCTGTCCCAATTACAATAGTCACAAAGCAAAGTTAAAAGAACTCGCAAACCTAAAATAATACTGAACGTTTGTCAAGCCAGAAGACACTAAACTAGGTGCTATATGCTACACTACCACTTGACTATTGCATCTGTACTTCACTATCGCATTTGTAGTTTGTCGTTCCTTGTTTCTTTGTATCCGATCTTCCGGTGCAATTTTTTTATTGATTATTCCAGAGCATCGGCCCAGTCTCTGCATTAACAACGATATTCGTGCGCTGACTAATAATGAGGTTTGTACTGTGTCGTAGCAGACGACGTGGTTCAACTCTACACTCTTTAAGCGTCTGCACACGCAAGAGCTGCTGCCGGTGCACGATTGCAGCGCTAGTCGCATCACGATGCGAGGGGCTCCGAGATTTCCCCCAATAA
The DNA here is from genome assembly GCA_013436015.1 of Rhipicephalus annulatus. Taxonomy (NCBI): domain Eukaryota; kingdom Metazoa; phylum Arthropoda; class Arachnida; order Ixodida; family Ixodidae; genus Rhipicephalus; species Rhipicephalus annulatus. Next base: position 437,378 of record WOVY01000883.1, on the reverse strand, counting down.
CTAAACGGCCTAATATTCTATAGAACCCCAAGCATTCAGAAAATTGCACAATATGCACCTTAGTGTCGTCCATACGAGAGGGGCACTTTTGGTGTAACAACAATGCACTGCAATTGGCAGCATATCCAGCAGAATGGGTCTTGCTTGTCATCAGAGGCAGAATATACGATTCTTTTGAAAGCTTGCAATAGTATTTTTTGAACACCAAGCCTGTGTGAGGCCACGTGGCCTTTAGCTCTTGCTCCACTTTCTAAAAATAAAAGATAATAAACTTTCTGTAAAAGTTAAATAATAAATGTAAAAAAACAATAGTTTTATTGCCTATGCAATAACTACACGTTCTGGGTGCTACATGGCCTATAGCGATTCACTTGCATAATGGTTCTGCCTTGATTGAAAAATTTGTATATTGTGCTTCATATCAGAGCTAGAAAACTGTACTTCACCGTCAATCGTTTACTCTGCCTCTGATGACCTATTTTGTATCACCTCGTTTTCACGAAGTAATAGGGCCCAAGTGCTGCTTAGGCCCCAAACTTTTCATGAAGACAAAACAAACTTTACGCAATAAAAAAAATCAAAAAATTTATTTACCATACTTCTGGCAGAACTCATTACTGCTGGCTTGCTTCAGCCGGCCCTTGGACTGTCGACAATACAGTTGGCACTTGTCCTACTTCATAGTGCATTAGCACTTCAAGTAGGTGCATTTTGCACTGCCTCCTCAGATGTTCAGGCACCTTGTCCATGTGCTCCGCCAGCGAAAGTAAAATTTGCTCTGTTCTGTTTTCTTTCTCGTTTTTCAATTCCTCATCAACTTTATCCAGCAAGCTGGCTGCTTGTTTTCTTTTGTTTGTTTTCTTTGTTTGTGATGTACGTCGCGTGTAACATAGTGGGATGGGCGTTAAAGGAGTAGACAGGACAGGTGTTGAGGTGGATGGTTGTGTGGAAAGCGTGAGAAGAAGGGGAGGAGAAATAGGTCGAAAGAAAAAGTTACTGTTATCTAAAGTGGGAGAAGCGGGTATGGTGTGGTCTGATGTGTCAGAGCAATAATTATTTTCGCTCTGAGCACTGGCACACCGAGGGGGCAACATTGATGCAACTACCACTGATGCATCGTCGGTGGCATCTCCGCTCTCTTCATCCAGGTTACTGCTTGTTCTATGAGGAAAACAAGCAGCTACGTAATTAGTGCCATGAAAAATACAGCAGTAACAAATACATTTCTTTGAATGCATGCACTAGCTGCTATGCATTATCGCTTCAAGTGTGCAGGCCCGAAAGCACCACCTTCCTAATTGCTATTATGCTGCAAACTGTGGTAACAATCTAAACATGAAGAAATCGATTCCACACGTGAAATTCTACCGATTTCCAAATGAATGACAAACAAATAGCAGATGAATGGTATATGAGGGGAACTTGTTGCTAGTTAGTGAAAATTTAGTTACAAATTAGTTGAAATAGTTATATAAGAATACTTCCAAGAAGTGCGCCTAATTCTACGTACATGAGCCTCACTGATACACTTCAAGTGATAATCAGTCCAATGCTGTGTCCATTTTGTTTAGTATGTGTCAGTGACACTGTAGCCACAACGAAGGGAGCAGTTTGGGTGTCAGGTGTTTCCGCTCCAAGTAAAACATTTTAAAGTGTCAGCTACTTTCAACGCTTCAACTTTTGCTACAAACCACAAAGAAAGCTTCGACTTACGGACGTGGCTCGGTGACGTCCTTCAAGAAGAGGAGGAGGTCGAAGAATTTCCATTTTGGCGTTGCCTGCGCCACCCCGGCTCCGCTCTTTTTCTTCTTCTCTCGTAGTTTTCTGGAGAACATGTCCCTTAAATTGCGCCGTCTATTATATGCAAGCTTCACATTTTCTAGAAAGGAAAAGGTAACAAAAACACATTATGCACTATTTCTCCAAAAATTTTTAATGAAATATTGGTGACGCAAAATGAGAAGCAAGAAAAAAGAACTCTGAAGGCAAGATGACATGTGGCATTCCACGCTTTTTACTGATTGTTCCATCAATGCTTCCGAATTTGCCACTCAGATATCTTATAATACTATGCACCAAATCGGCCAACACAATTGCAATTTGAATGCTTGCAATGACAAAGTTGGCAGTTCACAGTCGAAAAATGTTTCCATGTTTAACCTTTCAATGCTACAAACATTGCACGAGTTGTGTACTGCGTAACAATTTCGTACGATACATACATAACTGATGATTAATGTTAGGACAATTCGGTTGACGTTAAGACTGCAACAGCTATTTTAGACGACGCATGAAAAGTGTTTGCAAGACTTTCCGTTAGAAGTATAAAAAGTGGCTTTCATGTGAGGCTCCTTTACTGGAGGCTACATAGCGGCTCGAGAGGCGCGGGCTCGTTCGCTCGCCACAACACTTCTATGGGGTCATAATATAAGCGCCGGCGTACATTACTTTATGAAAAGAAGTTATAGGCGCTCAAAATTTATCATTACGTACCGTTTCAAATAACTACGGAGTGTAACCAGTTGGAATGTCACTTGCTAATTTGAAACCGGTAAACATAGCTTTCCAGATTTGCCTTACGTCAAGTTTCAAGATTCGCGCCATGTGAGTCTAAAACTTACGTGTTTTAAACTTTATCTCACGCGAAGAGCTCAGCTGCGTGCGCAGTTTACACTACAATAAAAGCGCCCTAAAGAAAAAAAATATTTGACAATGAAGTACATGTACATAGCATCTGTCAAAGCAAGGCCTAGCGTGCTGACGACTCGTCTCCAGGCATCCGCACGTGCGTCTGCCTTTCTGTGCGTTGCCAAGCGCTGATTCCACAGTGCCGGCTCCTGCCGCACAAGTGAAATTAATAGTTCAGTGGAAAATCGGGCCGCTTCTGAACTTATGGCTTTGATGAAACTGCCGGCACCGATGCAGCCACCTTGTCAGCACAAATATTTGGCAATATGGCAGCTCCACTAGCTGGTTCACCTGCTTCGTGGCACGTCATCGTGACGTTTCCTTCTTCGTGCTGTAGTTGGCTGCTGCAATGCGACGGTGCGATGCTGCGACAAAAATATTTGGCTGGTTTGATGCTCGCCGCACTGGATATGTGGCGGTGCGACGCGATGATACGTCACGAAACGTCGCGAAACGTCACCACTCCGGCAGTTGCATCGTCGAACCGCACGCCGAATCGCAGAGAAAATCGCACTTCTGTCTCGCGCTTTAAGCGAGCGTTTCCAAACCATTCCCCAGAAAGAGCCAGAAAACACAGAATAACGCTGGGCAACAAAACAACGCCGCTCGCGTGCTCGAGTGCTGGGCTTGTTTAAGCACGTCATGCACACGTGACCAGTTGTTCAGATGCTCGAGAGGGCAGGGAAGAGATTTCACTTGAGAAGGCTACGTGGGGAACGGCAAGGGTTTCGAGCTCGCCTCCTATCATCTTTGTTGCGAGCCGCTTAAAAAACAGTTTTCTCAGTTCGTAATAAATCGATTGAAAAAAATGTTCGTGGCATAATGCTCCTCGTCAGTCACACAAAAGCTTCCATGGTCTAACTAAAATTTGTTATGGTGCAAGGTGAGTGGCTCGTTAAAAAACTACGCTGCCTGCGTCAGCGTTGCGAGGTGAAAGAGGGGATAGTGCAGCAAAGGGAAGAAGAGTGAACAGACGCGTTGTGCCATGGCGGTTTGCACGCCGCGGAGAAGGATGCCTATAGCAGAGAGAGGAGAAAGCGAGGGTTGGCTAGCAGGCGCTGCCTGCATCGGCTTCGTGAGGTGAGAGAAGAAGAGAATATAGGAGAGACGAGAGATGAGGAGGAAATGCGCAATAGGAGTAGTCACGCCGCACAAAGGAGGGAGGCAACACCCCCTAGAAAATAGAAGGTCTTCTTATATGAAGGCCTTTTTACCAGAGCACTCACACGTAAGCGGATAGATAGATAGATAGATAGATAGCTATATAGATAGGTAGATAGATAGATAGATAGATAGATAGGCGCCAAAAGCATTTGCGCTACGCAAAGAAATGCTTCGCATTTAATAACCAACTCACTATGCAAGTAAAGCCAGCACACCACCCACGAAGAAGAGTTTGTTTCCACTTGTCCGATAATTCATAGCCAATAAGGTCAACGCTGAACGCCATCACACTTTTTAACCTTTTTTTGGGTGGTGAAGGCTACAGTGCCTGTTTCCCTTTAGAAGACTCGCACTCTAATGCCTTCTTATAACCTACTTACGGTCCCTCCTGCATCTCACGACATTTTGGGTTTAGCCGCCGCTTATGTGTCTGTACGTAGCTGACGTGCAATAACAATAATATTAATAATAATAAAAATATTAACAATATTAATAATACAGTCATACAGTCATGTTATACAGTCATGTTATTACTATTACTCATACAGTCATGTTATTCCATACCAAAAACCAAGTTTGTTATCGCTACCATTATCGAAACAGCCAGGAGTGGTAAAAGTCGTAGCCGGCGAGATAGATAGATAGATAGGATCAAAGTTGCCGAAGTTCGCTAAGAAATGCTTCGCACTTATTAATAATAATAATAATAATAATAATAATAATTGTTGGAGTGTGACGTCCCGAGAATGCCTTTTGATGATGAGAAGTGAAGTGAAGTGAAATTAACTTTATTGGGTCCTGGAAAACTGGTCAGACACCTCCCTAAGAGGAATCCGCCGCAGTTGCTGGCCGCGTTGACGCCGGGACTAGAAGACCATGGCCCTCCGCCCGTTCGCAGGCCTCCTGGACTGCCGTGTATAGGAGTGAGAACTCGGAGCTTTTAAGAGCCCTCTTCCAGTCTTTTGTGCTGAACTTCGTGCCATGTAACGCCGGGCACTGCCAGAGCATGTGAGCGGGTGTGCAGTTATGTGCCTCTCAACCAGGGCATCCTGGAGTTGTGTCATCATCAAAGTTGCTGAATGTTCTACAAGATGAAAATGAACCTGCCTGTACCATCCAAGAACTGATGAATGCGGCTGAGTGAGCTTAGAATGCGGAAGCGGTTACCTCCCCCTAGACAACTGATAATGGGACGCCACTTCGTTAAAGGTGCCAAGTGGATCTTTAAAGTTATCTGCGAACTCACCTCCGTACCCGCCCAGACCGCCGCGCCACGTCACTTCTCGCAGACAGTTATGGGCAAGTTCGTTGGCATTGGGAAGAGACGGATGCACCTCTCAGCCCATATGGGCGGGAAACCAGGTGATTGTGTACACCCCTCGAATTTAAAATAGCGGCAGTCTTCCTAGAGATTGCCCCCTAGACAAAGGCCCGTGCAGCAGCCCTGGAGTCAGTAAATATCTCTGCATGCGAAGGGTCTGTCATGGCCAAGGCTATCGCTACCTGCTCTGCTACGGAGGCAGACGATTTCTTTATGGAAGCTCACTTGAGTACGCGACCACTATGATTAATACCACAGCTGCGAAACGATCGAAGTGGCCATACTGCGCCACATCGACGAAAGCTACACTGCCCGTGGACCTAGCCACAAAATCAAGGAGAGACTAGGCCCGTGCCTTTCGCCGGCCAACACTGCACTGTGGATGAAAGTTACGCGGAAAGGGTGCCACCTTTTACTTGTCCTTCATTGTTTGTGATAAGATCTTCTGTTCCTCCTCTGTTATATGATGATATCTCAGCGAGGGCAGCAGGCGCTGCTTAGCTCGGTCACCAATACCCTCACGGAGGTGACTCAGGTGCCTCGGTCTTCTCCGTGAGGGTATTGTGCATGCCCAGACTCATGAGCCTGTCCGTGCTAGTGCTCATGGGAAAGCCTAGTGCCATTTTGATGCTTTATGCAATAAATTGTCGACTTTATCCTCCTTGTGTTTAGAGCAAATTAGCGAGGTCGCCACGTAATAGTGTGGCTTATGAGGAATGCGTGGAAGAGCCGAAGGAGATTGCTCTCCCTCAGCCCTCCCCTGCGGCTTGAAACCCTCAATATTAGTCTGAGCATGTTCTCCGTTAGAAGGAGATGCGAGCCAAAACCTGAGAGTTTCTGCCGTTGGATTCAAGAAGGAAGCGTAGCACCTAAATACTTCTTCCTGGTTGAACTGGTCGGTATAGAAGCGATTCCGATTTAGAGGTGGACAGCTGAAGTCCTGGATCCTGCAGAAAACGTTCTGTGATAGACAAAGCAGATTGGAGCACCTCCTCCATTTCAGCATCCAAACCGCCTATGCACCAGACTGTAATGTCGTCGGCATATAAGGCATGGTTGGTATTGGCTACAGTGGACTGGCGCTGTGAGAGGCCTTTCATGGCTGTGTTGAACAAAAGGGGTAAAATTACCACTCCCTGCGGGGTGTCCCTCGCACCCAGGGTGAAGGCCTCCAATTTTAATTCACCAATCTTTATGGTGGCTTTGAGGTTCCTGAGGGAGGCGCGAACATTGAAGTGAAACTTGGGACCTCATCCCATGTGCTCTACTTCCTCCAGTATAAACTGATGCGAAATTGTATCAAAGGCCTTGGCGAGATCAAGGGCTAATATTCCTTGAACATCTTGGGTATGTCGGTCTCTAAAAAAGCCAGGCACGCGACCTTTTGCCCAAACGGTATTGACCTCCTCCGTTAACTTAGCGATGAACTTTCTGTGGAGACTGTGCAGCAACCTGTTTGTAACGCCGTTTGGATCAGGCGCTAAGCGGCTACTGAGTGCATGAAGCACCTCTTCTTCTTCTTTCTTCTCTCTTTATTTGTTTTTTGTGCCAGTACAGAAAACGGAGCGAAGGCAAAAGGCTGGAAGCCTGACTAAGGGCCTTTGCTCCAAATACAGCGAGACAGACAGGCCGTCATAAGAATTTTGCTGGATACAGAAAAATACAAAAATATACATAAATACGAAAGGTACATGTGCAAATACTGTAGCACATACAACAGTATTAATATGTTATTTCTAGTAAACAAATATATACATAACCATCGTAATGTTTTAACTACCAATAGATATAAGTTGCGATTTCTCATCGCTATTGCAAGAGATATACAAGAATAACAGTATACACAGAGAAGCATAGGAAAAAGAACACACACATAAAAAGCATCTTCGATCTCAAGGTTCGTAAAGGGCGAGCTTATTTTCTCGAGCGGCTTTCCCTGGTGAACCGGGTAGTCCCAGTCTCTGGAAGGTATCACTCGGCCAATTCCTTTAGTAAAGCGGTGTCAGTGACTCCAGTGCTCCGCTGTGCTGGAACTAAGTGGTCGATTGCCAATTTCTTATTACTTTTGGAGTTTATCTGACCGAGTAGTACCTTCAAGATGTTCCATTTACCTCCGATTCGCATCTGCCCATCTACTTTTGAACAAACCTCATTCCGCTGCTGCCTTGAAAGCTCGTGGCAACAATCTTCAATATCTTTATTCAGGAGAGCTATGCGTTTGCAGAGCCTCTTATTTAGCTTTTGTGTACGCCATCTCTTAACCAGCGATTTCGAAGCCTCCAATAGATATGCAAGACGTGAGTCCACCGTATTCACCTGCAAGTCAGTTGGATACTCTTGGTTGCGAGGAGCTCGTCCTGTGTGAGTCGAGAAACGAATTACTCTTACGTGGCATATTCGATCTGATCAGATTTCCAGCGCATCCTGAACTTGTCCCAGTCCGTCACCCTGTACTCTGTGTGTGGAGCCGCCCAGGTTTGCTGCGTGACTGCGAGGATGATGTGATCCCTTCCCATGCTTTCCTGCAAGTTAACTCACTTAACTCTCCCCGCATTTCTGGTGAATTCCAGATTCAGAGTGGTGTCTCTTAAAACGGAATTACCCAACGAGGTTGGGAACTTAGGGTCCGTGACCAGCTCCAAGGAACAATCCGTCATAGCTTTAACAAGGTTTTTCCATTTACCAGTGGCCTTTGTATAACCCAGGCTGGGTGAGCTGCGTTAAAGTGACCGATGGCTACGAGTGGTGACTTGCCTACAAGAGTAGCCGCCTTTGGGACCACCGAGGAAAACGCCTGCTTGTGATTTTGACGGCTGCTGTAAACATTCAGTACGAATATGCTGCACTTAAGCCATTTATTTGGAATAATTTCAACCAGCTGAGCCTCCAAAGTAGAGTTGCCGAGCGCAAGCGCGTGCTATAAAATCAAGCGTTTGTTCGAAACCAAAACAGCCAGACCACGTTAACCCCCCCACCCTAAACAATATAGATAGATTGCTGGGCAAGGCGACCGCTGTGTTCATGGTTTCTTGTAAAGCAATCACATGCGGCTGAACCGCGAATGAAGCAATGTACTGCTGAAGGGAGGCCTTACGCTTCCTGAACCCCGCAGAGTTCCACTGCCAAATGACGCACTCAGTTGCGTTGGGAGCCGTGACTGCTGCTACTGGTTTGCCGACTTAACGGCACGTTCATATTGACGAGAGGCGGATCCATTGGCGAACCGGGGCGCGCAGAGGGAACAAGTGAAACAGGCATCACCGGGACAAAAGAGTTCCCGCCTGGAGTGAGTCTGCTTTCAATCATGGCAACCTTACATGCTACGAGGTCAAAGCATACCACCTGCCATGTTACCACCTTTCATAAATCTTAGATTGCCCCCAAGACGTCCAAGTCGGAAGCCACCGCTTCCTCTTCGTACCTATCCGTCTCTTAGCCGGCCGCGGCTCCACTGACGAAGACCGCGCCGGGGCCTGTGCTGTATTTTTGAGAGCTTCAAATTCTACCCTCATCTGCTTAAGCTGCACTTTTACGCTAGCATTCTCTTGAAGTAAGAATGCATTGCTAGGGTCTTCTTTTTGCTCTGGCAGTGCCTCGTGTGTTATTTGTGCTGTTTGCTGCGCCGGGCTTGGCCTTGCACGATTCAATCAGGTATTGGGAGCCTCTTGAAGCGTAGCCTAGAGTGGGAGCTCCTGTTTCAGTGGGCGCGCTTTTTGGAGCGAGAGCGTCCTCTTGAGCGGCTGCGGCTCTTATCAACAGCTGGCGAGGGAGAGCGCGTCATTGGGGTTGGTGCCACACTCGAACCCCGTGACGTCATACCCTCTTGGTGCCGCAAGCGTTTCTTGGCGGCCTTCGTACGCCGTCTTTGTCACCTTACCAAGTAGGGGACTGGAATCGATGCTTGCAGGATTTGTCGGCTGTTAGATTTGCCCCCCCCCCACACAAGGCACATTTCGGCTGGCACTGGTGATCATTCGATCATTAACAATACACCCGTGGCACACCTTCTTCGTCGGTGTCGAGCAGACATCGGCACGATGGCCGAGAGCTCCCCATCCATAACAAACGTCAGTCTCTCTCCTGTACAAAGTACACCGTAGCATGCTCGTACAACACATAACATAGATGGGTACCTTGAGACCACTGAAGAGAACGACGACGGTAGTCGTTTCCTTGATGCGGTGCACCTTCATGGCTTTAGGGTTGTGCTGTTTGAAGATCATCGCCACCATTTGACGCTCATCGATGTCCACCTCGACGCCTCGGATGACAACTTTGCTAGTATCATCAGAAGCGGCCGTGTAGGCCAAAACGTGATATTCAGCCAAGCCAAGGTGGATTAGACGCAGCGCCGCGTACGCGCTCGCATTGCGGGACGCTGGGGTAGAGACCATAACAGTATTTTGAGTTATGTTCGGGCAGACGATATCCTCCAGTGTTTCTTCCGGGGGCGGTTTCGCTGCTGTCTCCAGGGCTTGGGCTAGACGACGCAGGCTAACTTTGTTGAGATCCAGGCCTCCTTTCGGTTGGAATATGACTCGGATATGCTTCCTCGGCAATCAGGGAAACGTCGATGCGGATGCAAGACACCGAACGACGCCGTGCGACGACCATCCATTCCTTCACTTTGAGAGAAGCAGACGCTTGTTGTCGGGGAGAACGCTTATTATTACCTAAAGCAGTATGGCACCCAGGTGCGTTAGCGTCATCTTCGGAAATAACTTCTTTGTCCACCACATCACCTCCGGCATGATGCCGTTCTATCGGCATGGGTGGATGCCCGGCCGAAGAAATGTCTTTAAAATGGACGAAAAACGAGCCTACCAGGTCAAAAATGACCTCGGTGGAATCCTCTAGATAAGATCTGTCGAATGGTGTACAATTTTGTAGGATCGAAGCAATACTCTGACAGCAATCATTCGAAGACGATAAAGACGCCGCAGCGTCTCTTGACGACGCAACAGCTCAGAAAAACACGTCAGTTCCCACTGGATGCTCAAAAGAGATTCCTGATTATGAGAGACGTCACATTGAGGGGTCGGGATATCTTGACCACCTCTCTCTGTTGACCACCTGAGGTTCTTTAACGTGCACCGAAATCTAAGCACACGGGGCTCCAGTATTTCCACCTCCATCGGAATGCGGCCGCCACAGCTGACATATCAAAGATCAGATATTGTAGGTACAGAACATCACGAACAGGCCTGGTCTGTCCGCTGTGCGTGCGGTGCCCCATCAATGTCGAGGGTATATGTCTCAACACAAATCAACTTGTAAATAACCACGGCTCGTGTTGTTTTACGTAACATCATTGAAAATACGAAATAATTGTACTGAAGCCGTGAGGAGCTACAGAGACATTAATTCATTTTCTAGTTGCTGAGACGCTCGACCTGTTCAAAGAAAAATTGGACGTTCCATAATTAAGCGGGTGGACCAAGAGTGGAAGAAATTCTGTGTGTTCATTTTTGTAAACCGATATCATTCATACGGAGGGTGACTCGTGAAATCGTTGCGATTCACAACAATGACACAAAGGCACGATGAGTTCGGAAACATGGTCCCCGTGGGTGATGACGTTTATGATTGTGTTTCTATAGTAGGTATCACCGAATGATGTTTTCTCACTCGGGGAACTTGATGTGATTCCCGCAGGGTGGGGCTCTTTGCCGTAAGGCTAAGGCTTGGGTGATTTGGAACAATGTGCAAAGAATGTAACTACAGCACGGTGATTCTGACAAACACAACGAAAAACAACAATAACAGGTGGACAATAACAAAAAATAAAAATTGAAAGTAAGAAACAAAAAATAAAAAAGAAAAAAACTACAATAAAAACACAAGCACAAAGGACAATAACTGGTGCTGACTTTTAACAGATGTTCATTATGGAATGCGGACACGTTTACACCACGGTAGTCAAAACACACGTGAGTATACCACCAATATTGTGTTACCCCTCTGATGTCGACATCACCCTATAACCACAAATGGGTTAGTATGGTGTATATAACCCTCTTTAAAAATGACTTTTTATGTCTGAGAGGAGTCACGGCTGTTTGTGTCACAAAATGGTGATGGGGTGACTGGCGTCAGGTGGTCAGGTGACTGGTGGTAGTCAGGTGTGTTTTGAATGCCGTGGTGTAAATGTGTCCACACACCGAAATTGATATCACTCGTAAGTCAGCACCGTCATAGTTCATTCTGTGTTTGGGAAAATTTCAGCGCTGTTCTTTCATTTTTGTTGCCAGTTTTTTTCTTTGCTTAATTTTACGATAATTTGTATGAACCAGGTCGTAAAACGGATGAAGCATTCGTTATTTTTGTAAGTCATACAAGGTGGCCTGGTTTGGCCTCGTGCCATTTTGGCTACATTATGATGTTGGCATCAGAAGAGCATGTTTCACGCTTGGCTGTTTTTGGCGATCAATAAGTATTTTGCCACGCGCGTTTTTTATTATCGTTCTTGCTCTACTTGGTTTACGCTTTCAAAGATCTCAAGCAATGCTCAGCTCAAGCTGCACCTGCAGTGTTCGGGTAGCTTCAGGACTTTACTAGATCATTTTGTTAAGATTTCGGGAATGGCGCGAACGTCACAGATTCTTCTGGAAATAACGAGAAATATTCGACAGCACATGCATAAATGCCGCCGCACATCACTACCTGGCAATTGATCAAAGGCTGACGCTTATTTCTCCGCTATCCTTGTGAGTGTGTTTCACTTTAATCAGACTTTCCGTTCATCAGCCACAAGATTGAACAAACAAACAGTTCGTTCTTGGGCCTACAGTCTGCTCTCTTCACCTACGTGATGACTCATGATAATATAACGACATCGCAGCTGGTGGCGTTCGAGTATGTGAAGTCAAAGCATGGGGAAAATAACGTGTTTCTGCAGTTGACAAAATTGAGCAGAAAGCGTGGATTACGCATAAGCCTCCCAAAATCTGCCAGGGGGCGCTGCGCCGCGCACGTTTGGCCGCCTTTCTAGTGAAACTTGACGCTCGGTACCCCGCTCTGCCTTCAGCCTGCGCTTTCTCAGCACGTTCACGCGCGCGCTGTTGTCTGGTTGCTCTGCAGGTGCAGCGTCACCTCTGACTTGCTCGGAAGGTTTAAAAAGATTGCGAAAACGTTTTCACAGTGTTAATCTTATCAGAAGCGAGAGCGATTCCTTGACAATCTTTGCGGAACCAAGCAAGTTTAGCCGATGTCTTTAAGCGAGTGCTATGGGCATTTAGATGATGAACAGCCGCTTTTCTACGACATTAAAAGTGCGGTGATGGCACGAATTTTAAGTGTATGTTACTGGTAAAACACGCATTTGCGGCAGAATTTGTGTCTTCTCAGAGCTGTCGGCAACCCACCACCACGCTTTCGCATGCTTTTCTATATAGCGTTTGAAATTCGACTGCTCAAATGCCGAGTTTGTCACGTGACTCTACATTTATGAGGAGGTGAGTGTGAAGAGACTAAACTTACAACTGCCGAGGGTTTCATCGGATATTACCAAGGTTGTATTTTAACTTCAAACACACCTTGGATTTTCGGCAGCTCCTTTGAAATTATGAAAAGGCGCACAAAAGAGTATTTTATATCTACTTCTACCATGCATATTTCTTGTAGCGCATGTTTCATTTCAGATAACATCCATGTCTGATCACGCAGCAAGTTCACTGATTCGAATGTCGGTTTGGTTCTTTTGACAGCTCGATTAGTCTTCATCATATTATATAATACACGCTAGAACGAAGCATGTTTTTAGTTGTGCCGCGATTCGCCCCTAATAACCACGTCAAATTTCGCGACGCCAACGAAAATTTTATATCTAGCTTGGTTCTTTTATCAACTCCTTTTCATAGTGGCAGCTGTGCATCGCCCACAGCTCGAGCGCATGCAACGTTATAGTATTTTACGCGCCAAAGCCATCATATAGTTAGGAGGCACGCCATTTTGGGAGACTCCAGATTGATTCCGGCCACCTGAGTTTTTATTGTAACGTGCACCGGAATTTATTTGAAGTGTGAGAGTCGACCACAACATACAGAGGTTGCACACACACCAGGCGTCACTTCTGTTTACATTGAGCGTCATACCACCGTACGCTTGGAATATGCAGCACCAACATGCCCTGACTATGATTCTTGCATTAAAACATAAGCGCACTGTTACTGCATTTTGCTCCCGTGGAAATGCTGGCGTATGCGGGCATCAATTTCATGACTTCGATCCTAGCATCGCAACACCTCATCATGCTAACTTATCAGTGAGTGTTGCTTGCAAGACCTGTACTTTAAACGCTCAGCGCGGACCCGATTGATTTGATTGATTTGTGGGGTTTAACGTCCCAAAACCACTATATGATTATGAGAGACGCCGTAGTGGAGGGCTCCGAAAATTTCGACCACCTGGGGCTCTTTAACGTGCACCCAAATCTGAGTACACGGGCCTACAACATTGCCGCCTCCATCGGAAATGCAGCCGCCACAGCCGGGATTTGACCCCGCGACTTGCGGGTCAGCAGCCGAGTACCTTAGCCGCTAGACCATCGTGGCGGGGCCAGCGCGGACCCGCCGCATATATCTGTTTACACTGAGTGACGAAGAGAGGTTAACAGCCATCAGCTGTTAAACCACTTGCGGGGCTCACAGTACGGTATTCTAACAGTGGTGTATTAAGCTAGCAAGGTCCGTCAATTTCGCACTTCCAATATTTGTCTCGCAAAGCCAGAGCCCAATCACGTTACGTACAGCGGTTGCCTGTTTGCTTTAGTTACAATTTATAAACGTACTTTCTTTTAGTATGAGTCCGGCCATTGCGTGTCTCTCTGGTAATAGTTTGTAGTACTGTACACAACTAAAATATTTGAAAGTAACCAGACCGCGAGTATTGGCGAACTCCCATATTCAACTGTTGACGCCTTTGCTTCTCACACTGCTTGCATTGGAAACAGTAGATCTTGACGGGCAGTTTTTAGGTCTTCGTCATGTTTAGACTTTCGTAGCAGCTAACAGTGCAGTACTATTTTGTGCCAATTTTCGGGATAACGAAGGAGCGGTGCCCATGGCGTAAAAAAAAGCGAGATAACCACCCCAAGGAACACGTTTTCCGTGCGGCCAATGGGAAAACTTAGCAAGCGCAGCCCGTCCCAGCTACCGGAGCTTTGCCCTCTTTCCGCTAGGGTGGCCAACGGCACTGCGCAATCTTGAGCCTGTCTTCCCTATAGAATGAATTTCCATGATATCAACCAATGACTCAGCTGCCTAAGCAGGACTGATGGTCAATGTAAGAAATACTATAATACAAATAGCAAACGCGTTTGCAGCGACACACACACACACACACACACAAAGCCTTTGATACGGCAGTGGGACGACTTGATTTGATTTGATATTGACCACCTGGGGTTCTTTAACATGCGCCCAAATCTGAGCACACGGGCCTACACCATTTCCGCCTCCATCAGAAATGCAGCCGCCGCAGCCGGGATTCGATCCTGCGAGCTGCGGGTCAGCAGCCGAGTACCTTACCCACTGGACCACCGCGGCGGGGCAGGGACTGGGATGAGAAAACTTTTGCATGGTCTCTAATTTTGCGTGTCCCCTGCTGCTCAACCCGACAATAAAACGTATAATTAGGAAAGAACAGAATAATTGGGAGCTATTTGTATTTAGAGAACTCCGACTCAACTACATTAAAAATAGCATATCCGAAAAAGTGCTTCTCATTGCATAATGTTTGGTACGAACGGCCACTCCGGAATATTAATCCCTCGGGCTTTCTCACGCATTGAAGTATTGAAGAAATAACCAATGTTTTCATTCCATTAAGTGGAGTTTCAGTACAATTATGCCGTGTTTCTTTTTCTTGTCGTTGTCTAATTTTCTTTCCATTATCATGAAAAGTGCAAAAAAGAGGGTTGTTTCGTAACACACTCTAAAATATTATCGAGTAAAAAGGGTGTATTTTTGTCCCACAACAATAATTGTCATCAGGCTTGCGTGCGCTTCCTTTCTTGAAAACTTGGCGCTGGCCACTTTCCTATCGAGGATGCAATGTAACCCTTATAAGGGGCATGTCGATCGTGACCGGAATGTACCGAGCGCGGGGTGATGGCGCAAGAATGGAACACAATATAGATGACGAATATTGTTGTGGGACAAAAAGACAACCTTTTTACTCGCTCTCTTTTTGGAGCGCAGTGCAAAGAACTTCGTCGTACCACATGGCATAACTTCTTGAGTCAAGAATGTATGCTTTATTCTCAGCAATATTAATATCGAATAATTTGTACTTTGCTTGATGAGATTTTTCACTGAAAGGCTTTTGCATTTATCAATTTCTATACCTTTATAGAAATTTAGAAACACACTTGGCTTGTTCTGGCTATGTTTGCTGTCTTTGACTGAATTAGGCAACTTTCTGTGTGGCGTTTTGCCAGCTGTCAGCCTAACTCTCACTGGACTACTCGAGCACCTACCTAGCACTGTAGAACTTTCCGTCTACGCTGATGACATCTGCATTTGGACAGCAGGGGCCAAATTCACAAAGCTTAATTTTGGCTACGCATTTTCTCAGCCAAGAATTCTCTTATTTGGAGGAATTAGATGACGCGGGTACGAATTTAACTTATTCGGCACCCTAGAGGGCGAGGAGGACACACGATAGCCTATGAAACGACAAGGAAATAAATAATTGTGTGCTAATAATACCAGGGTAGCACGCAAAGCATCTAGCGTCTTGAGTATACGAGGATAGCTATTGGTTTGCTGCATCTCAGTTTCATTTCCACGGGCGTCTGCTACAGCGCTTACGCGATGCCACGTTGAAATAGATGCCTGGGTGCGCGGCGCAAAGCTAAGCGCTTGCACTTCATCATTGCCCATAGCTAAAAAAATGGCAGCGTATCTACAGAGTGAATGATGGAAAGTGGGGCGAAGCATTCGTTCGTCCATTCGTTGGCCGCCCGTGCGTCCATCCGCCCGTCCGTGCGTGCGTCTGTTCGTGCGTCGGCACGTGCATCTTTGCGTCCGTCCCTGGGTTCGTCCATGCATCCGCTCCTGCGCCCGTCCATGGGTCCATCCGTTCGTGCAGCCATCCGTGCATCCGTGCATGCATCTGTCTGTGTGTCCGTTCGTCCACCTATTCAACCCTCCAAGTACCACGATTTCGCATCTTCTCATCATATATTCCTCATATAGAAGCACCGCCATCCAGCGGACATTCCAAGGACTGAACGAGAGGAGGCACACTCACACTTTCTTACGGCTTGCTCTTCGTGTCTACTTCCCACCTTTAACCACCTCGAGTTCATGGTATATACTAGTTCACTGTATCCATGGCACTGCGGCCCAACGCTCGCTAAACCTTTCTAAAACTGAAGAGGTTACTCCCAGCGAGTATAACGTAGGAACCCTTTCTTGTCAGATAGTGCTCAATGTACATGCCAATGGCTGCTAAGGAAAAATTAGAGACAAGTGAACTTTGCTTTTAGTTAACGCGTACACGGCGAATTTTTTATTGTTCAACAACGCACGGAAGCAATCTCCCACCGGCACCACCTACTAGGTCAAAATGTAAGACTGGTTACACACTACTACTACGACTATGAGGGACGAACGGCTGCCGCAATAAGGACCTAAATAAATTGCTCGATGGTCTTCAGCGATAAGCAATCTCGCCAAGTACAACTAAACAACACTCCAGGTGCACTACATCAATAAAACCACGAATAAATCGATGTATGCAATGTTTGAAGATGTGCCTCAAATGGCTTCCCTGTTAATCGCGGCCAGTTACCTTACATTTTAACGAATCTGCGCTGCTACTCAACTAATCTGGTGTAATCGAGCACGGTGTAGTGGTGAACGTTAGATTGTTTTGTACCTAGCCGTAAAAGGTTGCCTTTCTTGCAATATTCTTATTACAAGACACAGAAGCAACTTTTGGGCATGCGGACGAATTGTGAAGAAATATAGAACAGCAGTAATTGAATAAAATTGTGAGCGGAATTTCGCAGGTTCCATGCACAGCAGCATTATTAAAAAGCCGGACTGCGAAAACGTGCATACGCTTACGCTTAGATATGTGTCTACCTAAAACGAGGGAGAGTCGTCGGGAGGTCTTTCAGTGGTAATGCTTTTCAAAAAACATGGTGCAAGTATTTCGTCAAGCGTTGTTTGAGTGAGTCAACAAAGCAAGGGACGTGTATACGTGTCTTGAAGTCGGGAGACGTTATCACACGCGCGAAAAAGAAGAAAAAAAACAGAGAGACTCTCGTTTTGTCTCCACAAAAGCTTGAAATTGATAGATAATAAAGACAATTTTCTGGCCCAGAAGACGTCAAGGAAAGTTTCCGCAAAGCAGCTTCGGATGCTTGGAGAGCACAAAAAAGTGAAGTACTCGTTTTATGGGAGCGGCAACCACACAAAAAAGCGAAATGAAGTGTGACTGTCTTTAGATGTGAGAATCAATGCTCGTTAAGAGCATTGTGAGTTAAAGAGCCAAATGATCGTTAAATAACTCTAATGGAAACAAACTGAGTACTTCATCTAGTGTCCCTTTCATTTAGTGAAAGGGACACTAGTTACAGTGAATTCGTAATACTTGATTAGCAATGTCACAGGCCGATGAATATTTTTTAATAATATTTGGCAAACTATGAGAAGGTAGCGCACGTTATAGCAGGCTATCCCAACATCATGACAGTGATGAACAAGATAAATAGTGCACGGTTATACAACCACACGTGGCGGTTTCTATCTTCTAGTAACGTTGGGCAAACGCATTCTATTTATTTTTTCTGTTTTTGATCAAGTTTCGCCGGACGTTTTTGCATTGGGCGTCCTTCTAAGCATTGATGCTATACCAGCAACAGGGTGAGATTAGGCACTGCTGCAGTAGACGAGCGGTTACAGCACTCAGCTGCAATCTAGGAGGCACTGGGTTAAATCTGCAGTGTCGCTGAGCACATTTTTCAAGAGGTTGCCCGGCCTGAATATATACGTGGCGGCGGGTACTAATTTTTTGAGAAGGTGGCTTTCGCGCTTTCTTCTTTCACTCCACTTTTGACCCAAAAGTGCTGTGCCGTGCTCCTTAAAAAATTACAAGTCAGGGCTCATAATTTTCCCCTCCATCTTTTCTTATCGCAAAAGTGCCCAGTGCTGAAATACCAATATCATACCTAGTATAATACTTTGCACGTGTTTGGATATTCGACCAGCGATCAGTCATCACGGTGTTTTGAAGAAAATATAGACACACAGCGAGCTAATTGCTTGCGGCCAAGTTGACTGCCTTGGTCGGGACACGTTTTCGTGCTAATTTGATGGGCATCATTACATGCAGCAAGGTCAAAGAGCACAGGCAGAGAAGACACAAACAGAGTGATTAGTTGGTCTTCTCTCCCATCATCTATCATGCTGCGTGCTTCAATGTAAAGTCGCTATCAATGATTAAAATGAACTATAGCAGTTAATTGAGTTCTGCTGAGAGGGTCCCATATTGTCCAGAGCATAACAGAACAATGGCAATTTGCTTTGTGTCCTAGAGAGATACTGTGCTTTTGGTTACTGCAATAAATTTCTAAACGGAAGTTTATTTTTATTAACAGTTCCAAAACAGATGAAATGTGCATGGACATATTTTGGTAATTAAGTTTGACACGGTTTGTGACCTTAATAGTAATCGCCAACCAGTAATGAAATATGCATAAATATTACGCACATATACAACTACGGGTGATAACTTGTTTATTCTGATTAAAATTGATATGTTGAAATCGACATATACGGCCTACTCAATGTGTACAAAATATGCCATGTAGAGTGGCTATGCTCTAAACTAATCTTCGCTGGTTGGTTTCATTTTAGCCGAATTCTCGCTGATAACTGTACATTGGCAAATGAAACAACTTCTTCGAAAGCAGATATTTTGTGCGAGGTTACTTTATTTTTATGCAGTAAAAACAAATTGAAATGTATAATGGCTCAGAAGTAAGAGAACTGGAAACAAATTCAGCCAAATCATTACCAAACTTACTCGTCCATGACAAACATATTATCATTTAAAAGATACATACATACATACAAACATACATACACTGAGCGGTAAATATTAAGATGAATGGCTATAAAACAACCATTCTAATACACTCATTTTGAACATACAGAAAGTAACTTACGAGAAAAATCCAACAGCACTGAACTCGGTGTTTCTCACACCATCTCGGAAAAGCTTGATCCATAGTTTTTGCTGCTGCCCATTGACAAGCAGTTTTTATAAGAAACACAATAAAGCCCTTGCCAATGTCATGCTAAAGAAAAGAGCTCTGCATCAATATTTCTACGTGTCTGCAATATTCGTCTGTTTATTTACATAGCTTGGCTCCTGCATAACAAACTAACAAAGCATGTTAGGACACTTGGGCTCAAAGTTGGCAGAACGCAAAGGAATTCTAGACAATACATGAATAATAGAATTATAAGCTCCTAAGCTCCTTGGTGCAAACAGTGTTTATATTGACAGCTATAGACCCCCCTTTTCTTTCCCAAAAACACTCCTCAAAAATACTTCAAAGTTTGCACATCAACACAGTCCCCATACTATTTGTTAGTCTGCTTGAAAAAAATTCAGTTCATTGGTAGGCAATGACTGTACACTAATTATGTGAGGTGACGCTCTAGTGCACTGCATGTATGCCTTGCTGCTGGCCTTCACTGCGATGTTGCTCAGCACATATGCGTAAAATCACAAGTAACACTTTTATTGCTTACTTTGCAATTGAATACCACTGCGAAGTGATTATCTGTCATTTGCATGAAACAGGGACCACAATAAAAGAACATAAGAACATTTACCATCTCACAGTTCAAAAATGTAAATACATTTGCGTAGGGTTTTCACAGCTCATCTGAGAATAGTAATAGTGGTTATAAACACATTGTTACTTCCACTAACAAACTATTTTATGACGCAAGCTTCACTACTAGAGTATACCAGTACCTTTGTAAGGCTGAGCAATTGTGGAGGCACCTAGAAAATGATAAGCAAATGCATGCTATAGCTACATATAAATTAAAATAAATACATTTATTCAACTCTGAGTAAAGCTGCATCAACGACAAGTCACTTGCATAGTACACAATCATATTATGAACAAACCTATTCGAGCAAAGTATACATTAAAAAAGTTACACTTACACAGTGAAAACATAGAAGTATAGTGTTGAAGGACCGACGGGCAGTGGGATAACAATACACAATCACTGAAATCTACTGTTTGAGATACAAGGAGTATTGGTGGTCTTCTTCCTTCCAAATAAAATAATCCACATAGATTCACTTATCAGAGCTTATACACACATGGCATCATTGGTGCTATACATAGAAGTGTATACTGAAGGATTATATCAACTAGGTACGAATTTACCGCATCCATGGCTTTACTTCTTGTACTACAAAAGAATGCAAACACAGTTACTATTGCCGACCACGGATGCTGTGATTTATGGCAGTCATATGCAGAGACACGCAGGCACTTTGATTAACATGTATGTTAAAAACATCAGCTCGAAATTTTTTTCCCAATAACACTAACAAATTAGTGTCATAGTTTGGTATCCTCCTTGTCAAAATAAATAATTTGGAATGCAAGCAAAGGAACTGCTTAAAAATACACTGCTAAGAAGCCAAACTGCAGCTGCACAGAACGTTACTACGTATACAAAACTGCTCCTTACATTACAATGTGCTCTTTCTGATGTCGTAAACATTGAGCAGGAGAAGAGTCACTGACAGTCCCTTTCTACTGTCGGTCTTGTGTGCTCTGTTTTTGATACACTGTACATGACCGTGGAGCACCAAATCCCTTGTCACTGCTGGAACTTAGAAAGATACAGATCATTGTTACAACCATGCTACATGCAAAAGTGTACAGTTGTTAAATAAGTGCTCATATTTACAGATGTCGTAATTTCAGAAGCAGATGACAAGCCTCAACACACATACAAACAGTAAAAACTGAAAATATGATTAATTAGGCTACAAGAGCAAAACTACAATGTTATAGATGAAGGCATAAAACTTCTGCCAGGCCTAATAAGCCAATAAAGTTTTTTCTAATTCGACTTTACACTAGGTGCGAGAAGCAGACCACAAATAGGTTCTCTAAACAACACAATTTAGACTGCATAACAACACAACAGCTAATGTTCATAACTTTAAGGCTGTCTAACATAGCCAGCTCACCATATCGCGTATAGGAGCAAATGGACAGTCTAAAAGACACAAAGCACTTGTGGATTCTGAGTATGCTTGTTGCTGACATCTATTATTTCAAACGAAGAAAACATTTCCAAAATGCACTTCATCAGAGTAAGTAATCATATGCAACAAACACAACGGGCTTCTACAAATGGCATCAACACTCACCGTTATTGTTTATATCAGTGTCTTGACGGATGGATAAGCTGTGTGCTGCACACAACACCGAAGGAGTGCTCCGTGGCTTGGCTTGCATGTGTGCTGGCTGAATCGCACTGCTGCTGAAGTAGGCTAGCCACAGACAGAGAGATGAGAAGCCATGGCTTTGAAACACACTGAACGTCACCTTTAGAAATCAGCAATGCATACTTAGGTTGGTACGATTTGTAGAAAAAATATATCACTGTGTCATCATGGTGAACACGTTCGGCTAAAACACAACATGCCGTAGCACTGAGATAGAAAAAAGCTACATCAAGTAAAACATGCAATTACTGGCCCCATTTCATCTGAAGCTTCTTCAATAGGTCTTTCTCCTTGCAAGTTGTGAACATCCAGGCGATTTTCACCCACTTGCTATTTCCTTCCAGAAAACTTGATCCGCAGAGTGAGTCACAAGCTCGAGAGCTCAATAAGAAATCAAAGTATTTGTGCTCGTTCAAAAGCACGAGCTTTTGAGCCTCAGATAATTGGAGTTTCATTCATAAGCTTCAGGCTTTCACCTTTCAACATACTCAATTATCTCACAATTTAGTTCTGTATATGTTCAATAAGCATTATGTGTGAGATTAATACAGGTATCCACTGCAAGCAACCATGCTTGGGTTTTCTACTTGTGCACAGAAAGTGGTGTTCACCTAATCGTAACTATTGAAGCAAAACTAACCTTGCAGCGAGCCGTTAGGCAGTTTTGTGCCCTGCAAGCTCCCAAACAGATCGCAGTCCTTCCAGTTGAGGCTGCCATTTATGCTTCCAGGCCACATCCAGGTCCGCTGAATGATAATAGTCCCAGCAGTGACATGGACTTGCACAGTTAGCGAGCACATGGCCTTCCTATTTTTGTACAGATTATTCAAGTTGTGATGAGTCTTGATGTGCCAACGTGTGCAACCAATGCACCACAGGACTTTAAAAAAAGTAATCTCTGCGATCTGTGAACAGCCAAAAACGAGATATTTAAAAACAATCATTATAATTACTCAATTTTATTACTTAATTGACGAAGTTATCACTTCGTCAAAGTGACCAAATCTGCTATAATGACTTTGAAATAAACTGAAGCCACATGTAAAATTTACGTACCGCAATATAAATGTCCTAGTGAACTATAGTGCTAGCACAGCGGTAATCGTCTATAGAAATAATTTTTCAAAATAACACAATTCCTCAACTACAACCTGGCTCCTCGAAATAAATTCACATTACCTTTCCAACTATCAAACGTGGTAAATCTGCAGGCCCATCCTAATTATCAAACAAGAGCTCACTTATATCAAATCACAAAACACTTTGATGTATTTGCCCACCTCTCCATAATATATGTATGCATATACCAGTAGTAGTAAATTTTTCACGCTTGAACCTAACATAGCGAATTATTACATCTGATGGGCTTAAAAACTTGCGCACGTTATAGTACTGCGTGAATGGCAACAAATATATTTCTGCAAGGTCAACTTACCGATGGCAGCATTTAGTAGCCGTCAGTGTCATGAGGAACCAAGTGTGCTCCAGGGCCAACAGGCCAAGGACATCTGCAGACTGGATGCTGCCGATGACAGCAATGTAGGGCTGACCAGGTGTGCACGTCCATTTATATAGTGTAAAAACTGGCCATGACCGGCCGTTGTCAAGGCTCTACTGCCGTGCGAAACTATAGCCAGACGAACTCTGAAACCGGTAGTTAGCCGGTACTGGCCTACAACTTAATCCAAAGCAAAGCACCGGTGAAATCTGTGCTCTTTCTGGGGGCCGGAGGAAAGCTTGACGTTAACGGACTCTCGCTGCCACATAGAATTCTCAAGTTTTTGCCGAAGAACAGTCTTGGCGTGCTTCTAAAGTAACACGATCCACAACAGATTGTAGCATCTCGCAGCTTCGGTTCATCACATCACAGTTCTTGGACTATGGTTATCACAATAAGGAGAAATGACGACTTAACAAAGAAAGCGCTAAGCTCCACCACCGCAACTTCGCAGGGCAAAACAGTTATTAGCGCTGTCTTTTAATTTTCGGTCACACGAGCACAGCTTCTTCACATGTATTGGAAACGTCAACACAGCACCACTTGTCACAATGAACGTCATTTCACTCCCGAACACTAAATTGCTCACAAGAAAATAGAAGCGTACGGGCTAACCAGTGGCGGCGCAAGAACCGAACACAGCGCGTAGTTCATACGTTTCCTTACGTATGTACAGTGAAGTGCAGCGAAGCCTCTGCGTCGGTGTGTTTATCAAGCGGGGATCGGCACCGGTGTATTGACGGCAATAGCACTCGAGAAGCCTGCAATGTGTGTTTGTGTGCCGGTAACAGTTCGTTCGCTTGACTTTCCAGTCTCTCAGTTGAGTACTGTGCGACATTTTGGACTGACAGCGTTTTGGCACGTTACTTGAGTGACCCCAAGTACAGTCGGGTGCGATTTGAAGGTTATCACACGAGCGTCGACCGGCCAAGCATCCAGAGGCTCTAGCGGAACGTTTAGGAAGAATAAAGATCAAGATTTCGCGTTCTTCTTTTCCTAGTTGGCTGTTCTATGCTATGACAATCACCCCATTGACGTACTCGTCCTCCCCCCTTTCTCTTTATTCTAAGTGTTCCGTTCGTTCCGATCAAGCGTAACTTGGTAGGCTATTATCTTTCCTCACGACAGCAACGCTGGTGGGAAAGCTCTTGTCAACCTTCATTTGAGTGGCGTGCTATGTCGCGCAAATTATAAGCATCGCATCGTAATACTGACTTCACCAGCCAATAGAATTGCGCTAAACGTTTTCGCACAGGTGCGTCAATTCTGCAATGCTGGATGTGACCCCAGACCACATGTCGCAAGAAAATGCCTCGGCTTCTTACATTAGAGGAACGCCGTGAAACTATTTCTTTGGGAAGGTTTTTGTCCCAGCGAGAGATTTCCCATAAGCTGAACCGGCCACAGAAGACAATCAACCGCATCCTTCAAGCATTTTACCAGGAAAACCGCTTGTAAGATGCACCACACCGTAGGAGGCTTAGAAAAACAACTGAGGAGGAAGATGCCTTGATAATAGCTACCATGGTCAAAGACCCTTTCTCGACAACAAAGAAAATTAAAGAAGATCTTGACCTTTCCCTCAGTCTTTCGGCTATCCAAAGAAGACTTCGTGCTGCCGGTCTGAAAAGCCATGTGGCGGCTAGAAAGCCACTCTTGACCAGAGAACATCGAAGGAAACGTTTGGACTTCGTGCGTGAGCACGAACATTGGAGGGCTGAAGACTGGCAGCAGGTCATCTTCAGTGATGAATCGACGTTCACCTCTTGCTGGAACCAGTGACTTCGTGTTTGGACAGTCTGTGGCAGCCGGTGAGGTTTATATTGCTTGTGTATCATTTCACACAGACAGCGGTTCGGCACCGCTCTTAGATTTGGGAGCGTACTCATAATCACCATAATCCGCAGCAGCCTCACCCTGACTAACCTTACTGCAGCAAAGGTCTCTCCCACACTACTCTAGATAACCCAGTCCTGTTGTTGGCCATCGTCCCGTAATTCACTCGAGCTTCTTAATCTCATCTAATCTTCTATTCTCGCTTGCATTTTCTTGTAATCCACTCTGTTACCATTATTTACAATTGATTATCCTTCTCTCTCTTTTCATGTTCGGCCCACTTTCCCACTTCGACTAGTCAGTAACTCACGTTTTTCTCTGACCCACTATGCCATTTTTGTGGCTCGACGAAAGGGTTTTTACATAGTTACCACGCTGTGATTGGTGTGCGTAGAAAACGGATTCATCACTTTTATTGCAGGTACGAGCATGAAAACATTCGCAGTGTCGGTGCAAGCGAGCGTGTATCGGTGAACGTCTGGGGCACAATAACATATGCCGGTCTGGGTCCGCTCTTGCGCATCCCCGGAAGACTTACGGCCGAAGTCTACAATGAGATCATCGACAATGTTCTCCTACCTTTCGCCACCAATAAACCATTTTCTAACGGATGCTTTTATTTCCAGCGCGATGGCTGCCCTGTCCACAATGCATCCACAGTGCAAGAAAATTTGAATGCTTGTGGCATTGCAAAGCTCTGCTGGCCTCCCAAAAGCCCCGACCTCAATATCATCGAGAATGTTTGAGGAATAATGAAGGCACGATTGGCTCGCGCTAATTTAACAAACAATGACGCAGACACTTTGTGGAAACATGTTGAGATGGAATGGAATGCTCTAAGACAAGACCCTAATTTGGTAAAATCTCTGCTTCTATCCCGAAAAGGCTAGACGACGTGAAGGAGAGCTCGGGTGGCGTATCGAAGTATTGATTAAGTTGTGAGCACTAAATGTACTGTAATAGTGAGTTTAGAGAGACCCCAGAGTTTTTTCCTCTCCAATAAAGAATATTCCATAATAATTTATGTAGTGTCTGCAAAAAAACATCTCATTTTCAGATGTTCATTAGTTATGATGATATAAGTCATGCTCTCTCGTCCGAAAATCGCGATGCTCTGAGTCCCTCAAGCTTCTCGACGACCGTGAACCAAAAATAAATCATGTTTCAAACAATCCTTCTTTTTTGTCAAATACGCGACTCTGCGAAATAAAAAGCAAAGTTAATACTGAAAAGAGCCCGCACCTTATGTAGTCATCACGGGCAGTGTTTGCCACGGCAGCAGTGACGTAATGCACACGCTAGATGCAGCCTTCATACTGTTCGATTACTGCTAATAGCGAAGAATGGGTTGTAGTAAATGCCATCCCCTTCTATTATCGGGAGCCAGTAAAAGAAAAAATAAATAAAAAACACCTTCCTCGGACGGGAGTGACCGCAGCTGCAGGAACAGCAAAAAAAGTGAGGGAAGCTTGCCTACTGCTTCCCTCTCCTGAAAAAAGAATTCTGGGCCGTGGCGCTGTTCTCGCTCTTGGTCGACGCTCGCGCGATTACCTTCATATCGCACCCGACTGTACATCATTGCTCTGCCACAGCTTTCCACATTGCTTAAACGCACCGAAAGAGCTGCCGTAACCACTACGCATCTGGTCGAACGCTGAAGTAACTCATGCGAGAAGCGCGTGCTAAAATGCGCACCGACCGATATGCTGCTAACGACGCCATGTTGTTTTCGACAACTGGGCAGCACCTAAGAGAGCTCTTAGAAAGTACTTGCCTATGTTTCACGGCATGACAAAATTTGCTCTTATGTGCGAGGGGGGTGATATGACGAACACGACAGGTGTGCTAGATGAAAGAAGTGTTTTGCAACGTCACGAAGTGAGCTGATGTTGAGGGTATTGCTTCACAACCAATCAGAAGTTGGGCCTGTTAGCCAAGCCGTCGTCTTTTCGCGTTTGTCGTCTGCTTTGATCACAGCAAGAGTTGGGAAATTCACCTTCGCTAAGCAATTATTCCCAGGTCGAGTGGTCATTGCGGCGCACAAACCTGATGCCAGTGACTCGCTCTACCTTTGAATGATGTTCATGCGCCAAGTTAAACGGCTGGTAATTGTCGCAGGAACGAATACAGCCAAGGTTTGCTCCAGAATTGTGAGGGTTTGCATATTTCTGGTGTCATTTATTGTACTAGGGTAATTTTATCCCGAATGCTTGCCATATTATCTCGGTTCATATCAGTTTCTGAACAGTGAAGGTGAAAATGCTTGATTTTTTTGTAGTTCCATGCGTAATAACGCACACCCTTACTACGCTTCGGTTTACAAAGTACGTGCCATTTCAGATCGTCCCAAAGTGTATCTAGAGCTGTATTTCAAAGATCGCACCCATTAGACAGCTAGAGGCAATTGAAGTACACTAAAGCACAAGCTTTAGGAACCACTCACTAAAACGTTCCACTCATTTTTATTTACAATAGCGTGCAAGGAATGTGCTCCCATTAACCTCTTTGGTGGTAATTGCCACCTATGAGGCAAGGTTTTCGAGACGTACTTTTAATTGGATGGCATGGGGCGTAACACAACTCCATAACAAATAAGCTTGATGCTATGCCGTGCCGCGTTCGAATGCACCGACTATTCACGTAGCACATTAGTTTTCATCCAACCACAAATCCTTACATTCATAATTTTACGCCATTGTTGCTCAATAGCATTCTTCAATTACTGCGACTTCGAACGTATTGAACGCCGGTGGTTGTCAACACCATCCACTGCGTTCAAGGGAAGCAACACACGGAACTCAAAGCGCTGAAATAAATAAAAAACGCACCAGCAGTCATCGAGTAGCCCTTCATGGGCGTGAATTACCTTAAAACCAGCCAGGCACCAAAGTATACCGCCACGGCGGCAGGTTCTAAGTAGCCACATCCTTCCTAAGACTCGTGCAGACATCTCTAAAGATTTTCTCTTGGCTGCGCTGTTTTTAGGCGAAATTTCGCTTCGTGAATCCACTTACGGGCACTTTTCGGTGACGTAAGCATATATAGCAACTGCATCACCATCGCTGACATGTTCCCGTGTAGTCACAGCGCGCTTTATTACAGCGGCCGATGTGACAAGGATGGCCTCTTACCACATTTTCTTCGTTTCGTGAATCAACTTACGCAACAAAATTTCTCTTGCGCAAAAATGTTTTCGTAAGAGAGTTTTGCGAATCCGGCCCCAGGTGTGGCAAGGCCTCAGCATTGTGCCAGCCTTCACAAGGCTGCTACAACGACATCATGCTGCCTTTATAAACAAGGTCTCGAGATGTCCTGCAGAAAATGTGCAGTGGTAGCGTTCACGCGAAAACCAATGTCTGCTTACTGCATATCGATTAATGAAAAACACATATCGTTCAGCAGAAGCCACAGGTGCTTGGGAGTCATAATAGACAGAAACCTGGCGTGGACTACACACGTGAACTATGTGAAGAAGCGGCTAATCGCAACATGTCACACGTTCAAATTTATGTAGGAAAGATTTGAGGAGTGCCCATAGCATCCATGCTGCAGCTGTACAGAGTGCTGTTTATCGGATTCCTACGGTACATCATCATCAGCATCATCAGCCTGTCTACGTCCACTGCAGGACAAAGGCTTCTCCCATGTTCCGCCAGTTAACCCGGTCCTGTGCTTGCTGTTGCCAATTTATACCCGCAAACTTCTTAATCTCATCTGCCCACCTAACCTTCTGTCTCCCCCTAACCCGCTTGCCCTCTTTGGTAATCCAGTTAGCTACCCTTAATGACCAGTGGTTATCCTGTCTACGCACTACATGCCCGGCCCATGTCTATTTCCTCTTCTTGATTTCAACTATGATATTCTTAACTCCCGTCTGTTCCCTAATCCACTCTGCTCTCTTCTTGTCTCTTAAAGTTACACCTACCATTTTTCTTTCCATTGCTCGCTGCGTCGTCCTCAATTTAAGTTGAACCCTCTTTGTGAGTCTCCAGGTTTCTGCTCCGTAGCTAAGTACCGGCAAGATACAGCTGTTATATACCTTCCTCTTGAGGGACAGTGGCAATCTACTTGTCATAATTTGAGAGTGCCTGCCGAATGTGCTCCACCCCATTCTTATTCTTCTAGTTACTTCAATCTCGTGGTTAGGCTCTGCGGTTATTACCTGCCCTAAGTAGACATAGTCTTTTACAACTTCAAGTGCACTATTACCTATCGCAAAGCGCTGCTCCTTTCCGAGGTTGTTGTACATTACTTTCGTTTTCTGCAGATTAATTTTAAGACCCACCTTTCTGCTCTCCTTGTCTAACTACGTAATCATGAGTTGCGATTCGTCCCCTGAGTTACTCAGCAATGCAATGTCATCGGCGAAGCGCAGGTTACTGAGGTACTCTCCGTTAACTCTTATCCCTAACTGTTCCCATTCTAGGCTTCAGAAAACGTCCTGTAAGCACGCAGTGAATAGCATTGGGGAGATTGTGTCCCCCTGCCTTACACCCTTCTTTATTGGTATTCTGTTGCTTTTTTATGAAGCACTATCGTAGCAGTTGAGCCCCTGTAGATTTCTTCCAGAATGTTTATATATATTTCATCTACGCCCTGATTCCGCAGTGTCTGCATGATGGCTGATATTTCTACTGAATCAAAGGCCTTCTCGTAATCTATGAAGGCTATGTATAGTGGTTGGTTATACTCTGAGCATTTCTCTATTACCTGATTGATAGTATGAATGTGGTCAATTGTTGAGTAGCCTGTTCTAAATCCTGCTTGTTCCTTTGGTTGATTGAATTCTAATGTTTTCTTTACTCTGCTAGCAATTACCTTTGTAAATAGCTTGTATACTACAGAGAGCAAGCTGATCGGCCCTGTAATTCTTCAAGTCCTTGTCATCTCTTTTCTTATGTATTAGGATGATGTTAGCGTTCTTCCAAGAGTCTGGTACTTTTCCCATCAGGAGACACCTCGTAAATAGAGTGGCTAGTTTTTCTAACACAATCTGTCCTCCATCTTTCAGCAGATCTGATCTTACTTGATCCTCAACAGCAGCTTTGCCTCTGTGCATGCTCTCCAAAGCCTTTCTGACTTCTTCTATCATTACCTGGTGGGGAGTCTTATGGGTTACTGCTAGTTCTTAAAGTATTAAGGTCGTGGTTGTCTCGGCTACTGTACAGATCCCTGTAAAACTCCTCCGCTATTTTTACTATCCTATCCATATTGGTAGTTAATTTGCCTTCTTTGTCCCTTAAGGCATACATCCGCCTTTTGCCTATCCCAAGTTTCCACTTCACTGCTTTGACGCTTCCTCCGTTTTTCAGAGCGTGCTCAATTCTCTCCATGTTATACCTTCTTACATCGCATACTTTACGTCTATTAATCAGCTTTGCAAGCTCTGCCAGTTCTATTTTGTCTGTTGTACTTGACACTTTCATGATTTGACGCTTCTTAATCAGGTTCTTTGTTTCCTGGGAAAGCTTGCCGGTGTCCTGTCTAACTACCCTGCCTCCAACTTCCACTGCACACTCCGTGATGATACTCGTCAGATTATCATTCATTGTATCTACGCTAAGGTTGGTTTCCTCGCTAAGAGCAGAGTACCTGTTCTGCAGTGACACTCTGAATTCCTGTACTTTCCCTCTCAGTGCTAGCTCATTGATTGGCTTCTTGCGTATCAGTTTCTGTCGTTCCTTCTTAAAGTCTAGGCGCATTCGAGCCCGTACCATTCTATGGTCAATGCATCTTACCTTGCCAACCACTTCCACATCCTGCATGACTCCTGGGTGTGCAGTCATTATAAAGTCTATTTCGTTCTTATTTACGCCATTAGGGCTCCTCCATGTCCACTTGTGGTTTTCTCGTTTTCGGTAGAAGGTATTCAAAATACGCAGATTATTGCGTTCTGCGAATTCTACTAGTAGCTCTCCTCTGGCGTTTCTAGTGCCGATGCCATAATCTCCTACTGCCTGGTCTCCAGCCTGCTTCTTCCCTACCTTTGCATTAAAGTCGCCCATTGCTATAGTATACTGTGTTTTCACCTTACTCATTGCCGATTCCACGTCTTCATAGAAGCTTTCAACTGAAGCGTCATCATGGCTGGATGTAGGCGCGTAAGCCTGTACTACCTTCATTTTGTATCTTTTATTCAGTTTAATTACAATGCCTACCACCCTTTCATTAATGCTATAGTAATCCTCTATGTTGCCAGCTATGTTTCTGTGAATTAGGAACCCTACTCCTAGTTCTCTTCTGTCTGCCAAGCCCCGATAGCAAATGACGTGCCCATTCTGTAGCACAGTATAGGCTTCATCTGTCCTCCTAACCTCACTCAGCCCTATTATATCCCATTTATTGCCTTCTAGCTCCTCGAATAATACAGCTAGACTTCCCTCACTAGATAAAGTTCTAACGTTAAACGTTGCTAAGTTCAAGTTCCAATGGTGGCCTGTCCGTATCCAGAGATTCCTAGCACCCTCTGCTGCTTTGCAGATCTGACCGCTGCCGTGGTCAGTTGCTCCGCAGCTGGTGGGGACTGAGGGCCGTGAGTTAATTGACGAATGCCTACGGGAGGGGGTGGCCAAATACTGCACCAGGGTGGCCAATCCTTCTCTGGTGAGATCATCGGTGCGTACCGGCTTTAAGCTGGTACGATCAGACAGTAGTGGGAATGCTCCATGCATGTCTTCCTTATTGTTGTTCAGCAGCGTTGGCGGCCACCCACCACGGAGCCCAACGAGGGGACGCAACAAGGTTACAAATGCTGAAACCTGCAGACGCCAGCCGTACAACGCCACTATAACCCGATGCGCCTAGACCAAGGTAAGCTATTTGCACAGGGTTAACCCTAGCCGCCAGGAAGTTTGGAAGTAAACGGAAGAGAGTAGAAGACAGGACAGATAAATAGTAAGAGATAAAGACGAAGATGTAGGGAGAGAGAGATAGGAAAAGGCGACTGCCGATTCCCCTGGGTGGGTCAGCTCAGGGGTGCCGTCTACGTGAAGCCGGGGCCAAAGGGGTGTGTTGCCTCTGCCTCGAGGCCTTAACGGTCCAATCACCCAGCGTCGGCTCAACCCCCAGGATCCCCTTTTCCTCGGACACGGCAAAGCCACGCACGGCTAGGCGTTGGAGGGAGTCGAAACTTCCCCCGTTAGCTCGGGTTCGTGGTGTCGCTACACACCAAACGCCTACTTGCGCAGGCGCCCCTGCGCTACAACTTACCGCAGGCGCCCCTACGGTACAACTTACCTGCAATATCTAACACCGGAAAGACCAACCGGCACGCATTTCAGAGCATTCAAGCCCAACCACTTAACATAAGCCTTGGACTCCGCAGTGCTTGAACGGCTGAAGCCATTGCCATCGCTCAAGATCACTCAATAAAACGCATATTAATACCGAGACAATGCGCATGAACCACAGAGCTTATACAAGAACCATTCCCAACACCTGGCGAGCCTCGCTGCTGAAAGGCCCCGAATGACATGGGGCTACTGTCTGCAACCATCACTCGTCGTTCACTGAAGCGTACGCGTCTGCATCAAAGCCAGTGCTTCCTCCTTGGAGCTTGAGCCTGCCGCGAGTTCACTCATTGATTCCAGGAATGCGGAGAAAATTGGCCTTACCGACACATGCCCTGAAACAACTGAGTCTATTCCTACTTGAACAAACTACAGTAACCACGTGCACATTTACATGGATGGCTCGACTACGCCGTCTTGTTCAGGTGGAGCAGTGGTTATACCATCACAAGGGGTAACTCGACGTACTTAAACTTCCCATGCGACAACGTCCACGTTTACAGAACTCGAGGCTCTGCGCAGTGCACTAGAACTCATCAATTTCGAAGAAAGACCAAGTAAATGGGCTGTGTTTTCTGACTCATAACCAGTGGTAGAGTGCCTGCTGTCAATTCTCCGACGCGGATGCCGGGACCAGTTGACCTACGAAACCGTGAAACTTCACAACCTCTTAATACAAAAAGGCCACAACATCGTCTTTAAATGGTTACCTGGCCATTGTGGTATAAGCGGAAATGATTCTTCAGATCATGCTGCTCACAAGTCACTTAAAGAAACAAACGACCTTCCAGTTCCGCTTTCAAGAGCGGACGCGGCGAGGCCAATTCGTCAACTGGCCCGCAGTCTCACTCTCACTGAGTGGAACACACCAAGCATACGACGTACAAGACTGGACGAGCTTGACCCTTCACTACAACTCCGGCCTCCACCCGGTCTAAATAGACGTGAAGCTTCGTTTCCCTATCGCTTTTGGCTGCGAGTTGCTTTCACGAAAGCTTATACCACGTTAATCGGAATGACTGACAGTGCGGCATGCGATGTTTGCGGCACCGATGGAAATATCAAACACCTGCTTTGCCACTGTCCTCAATTTGCATCAGACAGACAATTATTTGCCAACGCAATGCAGTGACTGCATGATCGGCCTCTTTCGTTGCACGTGCTATTACAGCAACGTCCTCATCTCTTGACAGTTCACAAGGCAGTGAAAGCCCTGCTGTGCTTCCTGGGAAAGACGGGCTTGTGTGAACGCCCCTGACATGCGGTGGAGGTCTACACGCTGCAGTAAAATTACTGTCAGTCTCTTTTTTTCTTTTCCATCTCTTTTTTTCTCATTTTTCTTGTCCCCTTCCCTAATCCATCAGTGTAGGGTAGCCAACCGGATGTCTCTCTGTCTAACCTCCCTGCCTTCTCACTTTTGTTGCTTCCTTCCTTTCTTGCCAACTACATTTCTCTATGAGCGGTCAACCAATATGTTATACACATGTGCGCCTTAGTGTGAGTGCGAGACATTCCCAGGTGTGGACGCCGCTAAAAAAAGCGCTACACATAACAAGGGCGTACCTACATGCCAGTTTGTTAAGGCCTCCACATTTGTTAAGGCCTCCCGAGCGCGTCATCTAATATAGTGTTTCAAGTGACGACGTGACAATACCAAAAAGCACCAATTCTTTGGTGTTATTATTGAAAAATATCTCTCTTGAAAGACTCACTTTTCACACTTGAAGTATATTCGTGCCTCTGGCGCATGAGTGAGAAAGTTTCTTGTGAATAAAACGTGGAGCATATGCGCGTCTTGTGTGCATCGAGAAAAGAAAGTGCTTCTTTTAGGGTATTTTGTATATAAAATGCCTATACTTTACAAGACTGGAGAAACTAACATCCGGGTCCTTCATAGAGTTAAGGATTTGGAGTATACGTGCAGCAAGAGAATACTGAAGACGATGGCTAGGACAACGGCCATGGCGAGAATACGTCGAAGTGATGGGAGGCCTGCGGTCTCCCATCACTGGGAGGCCGCAGGACGCTGTGCCCCGATAGAGTAGATAACGCTTAGGTGCAGCACAAGTTTTCTATCAAAGTTAGGCGATTGATTCGCGCCTGCGACTGTCTTGGGTGTAAACTGGACTCTTTCTGCACTGACAATCAACGTAGAAAAAACTTAGCATCACATAACTAAAGCCCAGCAACTAGCTCGAGGAAACTTAAAATGAACCTGCATTACCTAGCTAAGGTCTAGAAACAACCAGCATGCAAAATCGTCAAGTTTCGCTCTGTGAACTTGAGTGTAACTTAGCGCAAACTTCGCTATTTGTTTTCACTCATAACCTTGACATCAGAGTTCATCTATTATTCGCTCTCCTTCGGTGTCTGCTCAGTGTATCCGCTGCTGAGACACGATACCTACTGTAAATCAGGCACCAAAATGTAACTAATTCACTGTGTGGTTTTTATGGCACCTTCACTAGACTCATGAGATACAAAAATTAAAATAATTTCTCCCTGATGTTCTGAACGAAAAAAGAGTAAGGCGACTGTCCTCACAAAGGGAAATTCAGTTTTTAGAGATTATTTAAAGCGCCATGGTGAGTGATTCTCACCGGTGCAAGCTGTCTTACGTGGCAGTAACCCCACGAACCAAACCGAAGAGAATGAAAATGAAACGTCATGGGAAAGTTCCAGTCCCTAAAGATAACATTTTTCTGACAAAGCGTTTCAAGCAAAAGCTTCTGAAAACTCTAGAACGCCTTCAGCGTTGTTCTTAAGTGAAAAGTAATGTTTAAATTAGCGTTTTCTGCTCGAACAACGATGTTCACGTGTCCCGAAGTTGTGAATATTGGGCGCTAATTGCATATTTATCCACACCAGCATGCCTGCAAGTTAATAGAGCCACTCTGCATTCTTTATTGAACTTTCAGATTCCCGTCAGCTCTGGCTCTTCGGAAACAATTCGATTATGCAAAGTACGCGAAAATATGCGGGTGATACACACTCTGCTCTGCCGTCAATCCCACAGTCTGATTGCAGAACGAGTTTTGAGAGCTGCTATTTCAAACTTCGGCACAGTGGCACAAGCTTTGCAATAATTTGCAAAGCTTGTGCCACTGTGCTCGTCGACGTGTGCTCGTCGGCGGCACACGTGTGTTCGTGGGAGATAGTGATGAAGTTGCCACCCTCGTACGGACCGGAGAACAGGTTTGACGATGAAATTTTTTACAATTTCACTGCGACAGAAGGACTCTACCTCTAGTTCCCAGCCGCATCGACGTCGCCAACACCTCCCGTGGTCTACTTAAGCACACGGCGCATCGATTTGCCTTTCAGTGGGCACGGAAACAGTGCGCTTTGCATGGCTTCTAACCACCGGTTTTTTCATCATGCAGGTGTGAGCAAAGTTTTCTCTATACGCTAAAAAATCAGACAACCCGTTTTTGCTACTGTTTCCGTGCCCAAAATTGTTGTATGAAGTTGTATGCGACTGTTTATCCATGTTTTTTTGCTCCTACAATCTGGAGATGTTGAAACTAACCCGGGACCTAACACGCGCTCTGAAAACGTACTCCATATTGATTCGTACCAGAAAATCCTGCCGAGAGATGAAAGCAATGTTTAAACTACTCAAAGATATACACAGCCGTTCACTCCAAAGTTCAAAAGTGCAAACCGAACTAGCTGCTGACGTTAAAGCAATTAAAACGGGCAAAAAAACATAGAAACAAAAATAAACCGGCATACAAAAAAGACTAGACGAACTCGAAGAAAAATCGAAGGACTTTGATCAACTTGGCTAAAATTTATCAGAAGTACACGCGTCGTTATCTGGTCTAACGCACCAAAGTAATAACTATCAAACACGCTTCGATGAGATGAGGACAGATCTAGGCGTGACAACCTAATCCTTTCATGGTATAGCTGACGCTAAAGAAACCTGGAACGAAACTGAAGCTAAGCTATCAGCAGCGATAAATGAAGTACTTGGATCTTTTTGCACAGAGTCAATTGATCGCGCACACCGACTTGGCCTGTTTGCACCCTGCCAAATGCCGCCCCATAATAGCCAAATTTTCCAACTACAAGACCAGAGAAAAAGTTTGTCACTTCGTAACCAGCTGAAACAAAAGAACATTTCAGTGACGGAAGATTTTTGTCAACGTACCCGCACTTCTCGCCAAAAACTAATTGAATTTGCAAAGAACTATCCTGGGCGCCCGCAGTTTAAACTGCGCTATAACAAAATGCTCATGAATAATAAACGTTTTTACTACAACTTTGAACTTGATCGCGTTGAAGAAATATGATCGCGTGGCAACCAATCAGGTCGCGGAGACACCACTGGGCGAAATGCCTCACTGTAGGGAGAAGGGAGGGGTAGTGGCATATCATCGCATCATCAATCACATCCGGTATCTGTATTGTTTGCTAACGCCAGAAGTGTTCTCAATAAACGTTGTGCCCTCTCGTCCATTATAGATACATGCGATGCAAAAATAGTAGCTTTAACTGAAACGTGGCTTTCCGCACAAACAACAGACTCAGAAATATTTCACGAGGCAAACAACTTTATGGTATATCGCTGCAATCGCAGCGAGCATAGAGGAGGAGGCGTACTACTTGCGGTCTTGAAGGACATACCATCATCACCAATCCAAGTAAACAGTTTACTAGTAATAACCTGGGCTTTACTAACTTTGGGTAGCTGTAAACTTGTTCTAGGTACCTGCTACAGATCACCTTCCTCACCATCCTCATTTGTTAACGAACTGCATGACTCCATCAACATAGTAAGCTCTCGTTTCCCTTCTTTACCTATGTTTTTACTCGGAGATTTTAACTTTCCGAACATAACGTGGAACACAATGCCGATACGTATTTCCCCCTTTTCACAGCAGAGTGAAGATTTCTGAATACATTCTCCGTTTATTGTTTGAATCAGTTAGTAACTCAAGCCACAAGAATTACAAGTAATACAGCAAGCACTCTCGACCTAATACTAGCAACGCATCCTGACCTTGTCTCCAACATTACATACTTACCAGGAATCAGCGACCACGTCTCGCTAAACTTTGTTTTCAATATTAGCCCTAGTAAAAAGTCTAAACAGCAGAAACGCATACGATGCTACCGGAAAGCTAATTTCGAAGCAATAAATACTGAGCTAACTCACTTTTACGATGATTTTGTTAGAGATTTTGAATCTCGTTCCGTTCAATCTAACTGGGATCTGTTTGCATGCACAGTCCATAAGTTGATAGAGAAGTACATTCCAAATCGCACACTCATTTCCACTCCCCAAGCACCGTGGTATTCCAGTCATCTAAAACGCCTATCTAATCGGAAAAGCGTTTCTTTCGTTTAGCTGAAAGCACGCCTTCACCTTCGCGTTGGACAACTTACAAATCTGCGGGAAATGCCTACTTAAAAGCTCTAAAAGCTGCAAAAAACAACTACCTAACTAGAACACTACATGAAACATTGAAAAATAACCCTAGAAAGTTTTGGCAAATGATTAACCCAACCACTAACAACACTATATCACTAGAAGATTCATCTGGAAATAATATCCCCGATAACATGTGCGCATCAGCTATTATTGATTCATTTTCAAGCCAGTACTGCGAATCCGCCAACATCATGCTTCCTCATGCGCACCGCTATAATTACATGCCCATGGATCCAGTAATTATTGAGGTACCTGGAATATTGAAACTAATAGATAAGTTACCGTTCCACTCCGCTCCTGGCTATGATGGCATTAATAGCAAATTTCTTAAAAGCACTAACGTAGTTAGTTCAAAGATACTAAGTCAAATATTTCAACAATCATTGAGTACTTGTCAACTTGCAAAGGAATGGAAAATACGGAAGGTGGTTCCAATCTATAAATCTGGCCCCAGAAACTCGCCTCTTAATTACCGACCCATATCACTAACAAGTAATTGCTGCAAATTATTAAAACATGTCATCTTCTCGAACCTTGCTAACTTTCTAGAGTCTAACTCATACTTTGCTAAAGCGCAACATGGTTTTAGAAAACAGTATTCCTGCGAGACACAGCTTGCTTCGTTTACTCATAATCTGCATCAAATTCTGGATCGATCATCTTGCACTGACAGTATTTTTTTGGATTTTAGCAAAGCATTTGACAAGGTTTGCCATAATTTACTGCTCTTAAAACTAAGCTTGCTAAATATTGACACTAACCTTCTTAAATGGATAGAACATTTTCTCTCTAATCGTTTCCAATTCGTAACTGCTAACGACCATCATTCACCACTCACTGAAGTACAATCCGGTGTGCCTCAAGGTTCTGTGTTGGGACCTTTATATTTCTTGTATATAATAATGATCTAACTTCTTCAATAACTTCTAACATACATCTGTTCGCAGATGACTGTGTTATTTACCGCGAAATCAGCAATGTTGATGATACTAAAACACTTCAAACTGACCTAAATAATATAGCTAATTGGTGTAATATCTGGTTAATGGAACTTAATATTAAGAAATGTAAGATAATACACGTATCAAGAACTAACTCGAATCATAACATCTACCACCTAAACAACGTTCCTTTAGATTGCGTCGTGTCTTATAAATATCTTGGCGTGCACATCACAAATAACTTAAGTTGGACAACTCATGTAGAGTACGTGATTAACAATGCTAATCGCATGCTCGGCTACTTACGACGTAACTTCTCCAAAGCACCCTCTTCCTTGAAACTAGTACTCTATAAGTCTCTCATACGCCTCAAAACTCGAATATGCATCCGCCATATGGGATCCCAGTCATGCTAATCTCATCACATCTCTTGAACTAGTACAAAATAACTCTGCTAGGTTCATCCTCTCTGACTACAACCGCACTGCAAGTATGACTTCAATGAAAAATAATTTATCACTTATCCCATTGGCTCACCGACGAAAAATTGCCCGTCTTTCACTGTTTCATAAATTTTCTATCACCCTACACTTCATAATGACCTGATACTCCAGCCTCTGTACATCTCAAACCGTGTTGATCATCGCAATAAGGTAGGAATCGCATCATGTCACACTAGGTCTTTCTTTCAG
The DNA here is from genome assembly GCA_013436015.1 of Rhipicephalus annulatus. Taxonomy (NCBI): domain Eukaryota; kingdom Metazoa; phylum Arthropoda; class Arachnida; order Ixodida; family Ixodidae; genus Rhipicephalus; species Rhipicephalus annulatus. The sequence continues at coordinate 398,003 of WOVY01000883.1, read as the reverse complement.
TCATTTATTCCCCGCACATCTCATGATTGGAACCGCCTTCCCCCGAATGTCGCAACCATTACTGACTTCAAACTTTTCCACGAAACATTAGCTAACATTGTATAACCAAGAAAATCTGTTACCTATGCTTATTGCTTCTGTTTTTGTATATTTAGTAATAACTATTTCTTTATACATTCTGCAGAAATGTTAATAATATCTGTCTTTTCATGTATTGTTTTATTTGTAATTATTGTATTGTTTATTTGTATTTATTGCACTGTTTTATTTGTATTTTTCATGTATTTGCCCACTCCTCTCTTTAATGCCTTGTTGGCCCTGAGGGTATTATAAATAAATAAATAAATAAATAAATAAATTTATCTCAACACACGGCACCTGTCATGAGAGCTGCGTAAGGGTGCTTCACATTTCCCCTGGAAGACAAAGCACCTGTATATATGCCTGTTCTTGTATGTTTGCGTTAGCTCGGAAAGAACCAACAAGTTCAGTAACATATGTCCTTCTATTTATGGATAGTCCAATCACTCATGTACTTATAGCAGCAGGAACCTTGGCAGTGTCCTGAATGTAATGACAGTATCTTAGTTTTGACGTTCTCAAACAACATAATTATGAGTAGGACAAAATTTTCATGCTCTGCAAATTTTGGTCTACTGGTGTGCTTTAACGCACACAGAAGTCGCACAGTATACGGCCCTCAAGCATTACGCATTCATTGAAAATCCAACGCTATGGCCGGTATAAACCCAGCACCATCGGGTCAGTAGCCGAGTACATGCAACCGCTGTACCACCACGGCGTATCGTCATTGGTATCACTGATCTCGCAAGAACAGTAGAAAGCTTGTGTAAAGCGTAAAACTTGACAACTTGCGTATGTGTAGTCTCTATAAATGGAGAAGCGCAGAATGGGGGTAAACAATAAATTGGGACTAAACTTTTATGAGTGACGCCGTAACAGTTACGATTTCAGTGATACCTTAGGTGCAGTAGGGATGCCAACATCCCAATATTTTATAAACATTCTTCGTGAACTTCCTCAAAATGGCATGTTTTCATTTTCTGTAATATCTTCACCAAGGTTATTCTTTTATGGAAGCCAATAATCCCTTTGGTTTATTTAGCCTTTAGATCAGGCTTACTTCAAAAAGTAATGCAAAAAAATTGCATCCGAGTCCTTGGTTAGGTGCATAAGAAAGAAATCTGCTTCAAAATATAACTCCACTATCAGGCCTTCAGAAGACCTGTTTAGTGGAGTTCGGTGTAGGCGTTTGCTTGGCTTCACCGGCTACCAAACCTGAAAGTTCTTGAGGTGGCTTTTTTATCTATTCAATCTCCGTAATGTGTATCCTACAGTGAAGCACAGGCACATGATGATTGCCACTGCCCTTAATTAGCAGTGGAACGCACACCTAAGAAATTATTTGCAGAATAAAAAACAAACCTCTCAACGGTTTCCAAATATGCATGACATGGCTGATGGCTGATCACTTGCGTTTTTTTTTTTCAAAATGCTAATATTATTCCTGATGAGACTATTTTCTGCCCAGCCAGAAGAAATTTCGTCTAACCACTCACGTCCTCGACAAGTACCCGATTAAGTCCACCATTAACAAAAGAATCTGGGTTAAAATTCATAATGCGCGTGTAAATAACTAAACCACAATTTAAAGAATAAATAAACTTGTTTCATGTAATTCAGAAGTATTGGGATATTTTTACGAACCACACAATATACAACTTCATTTACAGCGAATCTTAATTTTGTGAGACGGACTATGTTTCATTGCGTAACGTCCTCAATACATCTTGGAACGCATATATTTTTTGCCGCTCTCTTCGTTAGCTGATGGTCATAATACGAACCCGCAAATTCTTTACTAATTTATTCTCACTTGTTAAAGGTGAAATGCGCGCCACTCATTCATTTTAGATGCGGAAGCATCTTATACTTGCGCCTTGTAGGGCGCCGTCCGCGCCGTCCGCACCGCTTCTCGAACATTCGACAGCTGACGCGCGCGCATGCGCCGTCGCGCCGTCGCCCACCATCTGTGCCGCGCGCGCTTCTCCTTCGAGAACATTCGACAGCTGACAGCGCATGCGCCGTCGCGCCGTCGCCATCTGTGCCGCGCGCGCGCTTCTCCTTCGAGAACATTCAACAGCTGACAGTGCATGCGCCATCGCGCTGCTTATATACTCAAGGTCGGCGCTCGCTCGCTCAGTTGCCGCTCGTCGGTTGGTTTGTACGGCGCGTCGACGTCCAAGGTCGCGGTGAAATGAATTCCAACGAATCCACAAACACAATGATCGACGTCCCTTCGACCAGCGCCGTCCTTTCGCATACGTGTGTACGTGTTCACTCATTTAACACCCCCTCCTACAACCACGTTAACCAATTTAGCCATCGACCCAAGTAAGTCGCAATTTAACACCCCATTTCACAACCACGTTACCCAATTTAGCCATCGACCCAAGTAAGTCGCACTTTAATACCCCGTTAACGATTTATATGCTCCGCATCCTCCTCAGTGTTCCCCCGAGGGAAGCTGCGGGCAATTTTTTTTCAAGGCACTTATTGTCAAGTTTCGTAGCTGATCATAGTATAAACTCGAAACGTTAACAACGCAATCATAAAACCTTCGTTGCGCTAGCAAAAATATACATCTGAGCCAACAGCTCTTGCACTAGGAGAATGAAGAAACTGTAAAGTAGAGAATGTGTGACAAAAAACGATATATAACATACAAAGGTCGTAAAACGCAGATAAATGATAAAAACTGGGAACGGTGCTGCAAAGGAAAGGTACGCTGAGCTGGTGAGCAGACTCTAGACGTTCAGAGAAATAGTCGTCGCTATTCGAAGTGAAATCAAGGAATCTGTGCTTCCCATTGCGAACACTTCCCAAGCCAAAAAGTGAAAGTAAAGCGGAAAATCTGACATCAACTTCAGCTGACAAACTTAAGCGACGGGTACTAAAGATCTGAAAAAAAGACATCTTCCTATGAGTATAGCTCGGCGAATAGTTTATCAACGTCCAAAAAGGGCGTTCCCAAAACACAATTTCAAATATTCCTCTTGGGTGCTCTTTATATTTTTGAGTAAGAATAACGTGTTCACACTTTATTTTGCAGAGAGCAGTGAGGTTTCAGTTTTAGTCGCGATAAGAGCCGGCGGTATCGAAGTGAAAACTCTCCTTCGCGTAAACTCTCCTCGCTAATACATAAACGCCACAAAGCGCGAATACCACGTTCACTTGGTTCTACTAAGCCCGTTGTTTTGTTATTTGAAACCTCAGTCCTTTCTTGACATAAGCTTATCAGGGAAAGTGCATGGAGCGTTGAAACACATCGAAGATGGCGGGAAATAAACATAGAAATGAACTCCATCGTTGATGCTAGAGGCGTACTTATTCAAAAGCAATCTTTCTTCGGCGCCCAGATATACGTCGAAAGCGTTCCGTGACAAACGTTCGCTAGCAGCGCGAACTTCGCGATTGTGCATGACCCAGAAATAGCGCTTTTTCTGATGTTTTCGTCGATCTGCCAATGTCAGGCGTACGGACAACCGCACAAAGGAAGGGTTTCGGAGCTTTTATGGAACATGTCAGCTTGCCGCTTCGGTTGAGTTTTGCTCTGGCACTCAACGCGGTTTCATCCGTACAGCTGACGTAGGCAAGGCCTAGGGTGAAACTTTCTCGCCTTTCTCAAGCATTCATTTCGCTCGTAGTTGCATTGATTTTGCCTCCCTTATAAGTTTGTCATGCAAACGATTTTTAATTGACGAGAGACAGGGTTGGTCCTTTCTTCACACTTTTTTTGCAAAGACAAATACTTTGTCGACACAGAGAAAATGAATTATTGGAGAATATATAGAGGCATTCCACATTACATAAATGAGTGATGATTACAAAATTAGGTGATCAGCCTTTTTGAGCAGCAGCAGTCGTTATCATTTCTGACACTACGTTTTGTTGTACATAATCAAATGTACTTTTATTAGTGGGTCGTGGCGTCTCAATATGTCATTGTGTTTATTTCCCACCAGGTGTGCTTGTGACGATGTTGTATTGAAGTGTCGTTCTTGACTATAATGAACTACTTTTGGAATCACCTTCGTGTTTTTTCAGTCTCCTCTTCGTCCGTGTTGTATGTTGCCGAGTGAATGATGAATAGACAGAGTGAATGGTCGGCGGTGCAATATTTGTACGTAATAAACTACTTATATGCAACTACTAATGCTGAAAGATTTTGCAAGGTGTAAAGTCAATGCAATTAGTGGACTATCATTCAAAAACCCTCCCGCTGAGATTTAATACGGAATGCGTGACAAACATACCTATCTTGCCCTAGTGAATATTTAGGCTTGGTGTAACACTAACCGAATGTTCACGCCAATTACTGTATTCACCATCCCTTGGTAGTAATAGTTTATAACGTGATAGATGCGATGGCAAAAGGCACGAATGAATTAGTTCTAAATGCAGCGTTTATTTTGGTTATTCTTATTATTTGATAAAGTCCGTCAATATGACCTAATTTAGCACTTATATTAATTCTTCAGAAGCTTTATGACCATTGCTTAGCATATGGTGAACATTCGCGAAAAATAAAAGTTGAAAATTTCATTCTAATGAGATTTCAGAGCTGGAATACTTGGTACAAGTTCAAGAGTATGGCTGCACTGAACTACCTTGGTGGTGTAGGGGTTATTGATCCACAGGTCGTGGAATTTCATCGCGGCCGCAGCTGTCGCACTTTCGTTGGAAGCAAAAATGCCTGAGGCCTGTGTACTTAGATGTGCGTTCAGGTTAAATAAACACCAGTGGTCAAAATTTCTGGAGCCCTCCAATACGGTTCCTGCCACAGTCATATCGTGGTTTCAGGGTATGAAACTTTATCAATTATTATTACTATGACGGCTGGGCGAGCTTACGCACATTGCTATGACTTTGTTGGGCTGCTCGTCACATCTCTGTAGTTTTTTTCAAAAACCTAGATCAAAAATGTGCACTTCTTTATTTTTTTTCCATTATTAGGCCTTCCTTTCTAAATTCGTGCTACAGAACTTGCCATGCCTGTTCGTTTGGTTCCCTGTTCGGGCAACTAGTGGAGGCATGTGTAGACGCGAAGGCCACGACAACTTGATACATCGTTGGCTGAAGGAGTTTAATACGCTGAGTGCACATAGTCATAAATGCGCAAGTAAACGTAATCAGTTGAGGGTGATCCACAAGACTTCACATTAAGTTTGAAAGCTCCATGCACGATCGCTGATGAAAAAGCGATAGTGTGGCACCACCTGGGAACTTACTCCACATCTCGTTTATTCAAGACTCGGCGATAAGTTTCCTCTGCACTCTGTGCTGTCGGCGGTGATTCCACCGACACATCAATATTCATTTCACTTAGCACATAATTCGTCATGGAAATGCAGGCGATGCTCTGCTGCCAGCAATGGATTTGCGCAAGCATCAGACATAAAAAAAACATTGCTTTTTAGGGGTGAAGCTCCTTATAGCGGCACCCGTTCGTCCCTCGTAGCCGTTGTAGTAGTGTGTAACAAGTATAACATTTTCACCACCAAAGTGGTACCAGGAAGAGATTTCTTGCGTGCGTTGTTGAACAATAAAAGATTTTGCTCGATGTACATGCCAATTGCTCCTCAGGGAGAATGAGAGACAGGAGAATTCAGCTTTTAGTTAACGTACACACTGCGAATTTTTATTGTTCAACAACGCACAGAAGACAAGAAAGGGTTGCTACGTTATACTCGCTGGGCGTAACTCCCTAAGGTTTAGAAAGGTTTAGCGAGGGTAGGGCCGCAGTGCCATGAATACAGTGAACTAGTATATACCATGAACTCGAGGTGGGTAAGGTGCCAAGTAGACACGAAGCGCAAGCCGTAAAAAAGTGTGCCTGTGCCTCCCCTCGTTCAGTCCGGTATACTGACAGCATGTTTCGAATTGAGGAAACAAGCAAGTAGCCAAAAGTATCTAAGTAGTCAAAACAATTCTTTTTGCTCCCTGTGAAAGCGTTTAGAAGTAGCCGGCAACACTAATTTAAAGTTTTAAAGAATTGGTGCTGCAAATCTAACAGTATACTACATTTGTTATTTAGGCACTTATTATGTGAAATCACCACGTTTCAATAGAAGAGACGATTGGACTAAAAACCATTGATAAAACGCAAGGCGATACATAAAACCATCCCATCAACAATGTTTTCACAGCACTGAAGACTAACTTCCATCCAGATTGATTCGAAGGTTTTTTCTGTTTTTTGCGTCTAAGAGATATTAATAATAATAATAATAATAATAATAAAATATTACACCCTGGTAATAATAATAATAATATTACCAGGGTTTAACGTCCGAAAACATGATATGACCATGAAGGACGCCGTAGTGGAAGACTCCGGAAATTTTGACCATTTGGGGTTCTTCAACGCGCACCTAAATCTAAGCACATAGGCATCCATAAAAATGCAGCCGCCACGGCCGGAATTTAATCCCGTGACCTTCGGGTCAGAAGTCAAGTACCTTAACTACAAGACCACCATTGCGGGCCTACTCTCCAATCTTACAATGCCCCGCTTGACGGAAGCGCTTAATCGATGCGGAACTATTGCTGATTTCCCGTTCTTCATTGCACCACAAGCTAGCCACAGTCCATTTCCCTTTCCACGACAAGACAACCCATGTTAGTTGACAGTATATGAGGATCGCACATGGTTAGTGTCAAAGCTCTCCCGATTCTAATTACGGTAAACAATGCACTGAGGGGTAGCTGTCAAGAAGGCAACTCAATCCTCTTATTTTTACCTAATTGATGTCAAAATACTGCTCAATGTCAGTTTATTTCAGGTTACTCCAGAATTTAATCCTTCTAAATTTTTTTATATTACTTTTTACAGAAATATAGAACGCTCCGCCTAAGAGGTACTACTTTTTAAGTACGCCCCCAGCTACAGGACATTCAGGACCCTGTTCGATTAAGTGAGAAATGCTTCTGGACTGGAAGCAATGTCCTAGATTTAGGTCACCTTCATAAAGCATACCAAGATGGAATGTAAGTAAGACTGGTACACAAAAAAAAACACGTCGCAATAAATATAACAAAACAGTGTCTACGTTCTTTCCTACGAGTTATTTCTTGTTTTCCGTAATTCCCTTCTTTATCGGGTTCTGTCATTCCGGGCTCGACGCCAATGTGTTCGGTCCACTGACGGGTGCTGTCGATCAGAGTTAGCGTGATTGGTTTCGGCCAATGGTGGCCTGCACCGCTTCTTCAAGCAGCCTCGCGCAGCTTCCATTTACCGCTGATAACAAGTCTTCTAGTTCGAAACAAACCTTTTCGCTCCAGTAGAGGTCACACATCACCGGATATAATTGGCACCGATGTTCAGAGATCGCAGAAGTTCATGTGTTCAGCCGGAGGCTGCTCTTATGCTGGTAGAGGTTTGCGCTGCCCACGGGTGTTTACGCACACTTAACCTGAGGGCCCCGTGAATAAATGTTCTGCACAACGGAGTGCCTCGAGTCAATAAAGATTGATTTGGGAGATAATAAACTTTGTTTCTCTTCTTTTATATAACAAAAAATTTATTAGGTCTAAGAACTTGCATATATCATGTGGAGTGCTGAACAGGAATTCTCAGAAAGGAGGTAGGGACGAATGGCCCTGGAGGTAGCCCGATTATGAATGCTTTAGTTTGGGGTGCTACGAAAGCTGCGTTCGTGCCGTCTCACGTAGGACCCTAACAATCACGCCGATGAGTGTATGTACGTCCCAAAATATTTACGCTTATCTTTATACACATCATTTATAGGCCGTTTATTTACTGCATCTTTTCAGGACGCTTTTGGTTTCCCGTTAGGTGTTTCCACGGCTGGCGGATGCCGGTGAATGGATTCACTTGAATATTTGTGATACGCTGTGTCGCATGTTACCAAGAATTAGTATCGTGGGAAAGAACTTGAACGTAATGAAACAAATAGTTGTAAAGGTCATACTGAGCAAATATATAAAAGCATAGTAAATGAGAATACATAGTTGATATATTATAGCTGAGATTAAGCGAATGAAGGCGATGAGGCCCGGTACGTAAGGGGCCGGACAGGTGTTTTGTTAACTGAATGCAAGTCTCAAAAATGGCTGAAATGAGGTATTCTAGGCGCGTAACATTTAACAACATGCAAATGGTAAAGTAATTTGTATACCGATAGAAGTCTTCGCGTCACAGTAGATATAAATCTGGCTATGATCACCATCATCATCATCATCATGATTATTATTATTATATTATTATTATTATTATTATTATTATTAAATTAGTTATTCAACACAAACGATTTTGTGCTTTCAATAGATTTTCACGGGTCTCGAAAGTCCGAAAGACCATTGTAGGCTATGTAATGCTGTATAATGCCAGCCAAATAAAAGCGAAAACGTGGTCGTAGTACAAGAAAACACTGAGTCTAGCAGAATGCGATGCCGTGCTAAGAATGCACGTACGAAGCTACAGCATTGAACGAAGTATCAAATGAAGTCAGAGTGCCAGCATTGGTCACAGAAACTATATTAGCGTAGTCTTCTCGGCACTGTTTTTCTTTTGTTGTTTTGCTCGTGGCCCGTGAGGCAACGATTTCAGGCAGCAGGTAATAGGATTGCCGTTTGTAAAGGAACATCACAAAATAGGTTCAGATTACTCCTCCAGTTACAAGTGTGCTTCCTCCGCATAAAAGTAATACTGCTGACGGCTGCTTTGTGCGCTCAATCTTGTCAACAGAAACTAGTTTATTTTCTACGTGGTCGTCCATCTTTGTGCTCACCATTTTGTCATCATCGAGTGTAAGTATACAGTGCAAGCTGTATTTTAGTGAGGCCTATAGTGCAACGTTTATGAGTAGGCAACTAGACTAAAGACTCCTTTGATCTAGGTAATCTGCGTCTGCATTAGGTTTCTCTGCTGTAAACGAGTCAATTCGTCCTTTAATATGTCAAACAATGAGCAAGGCTAGCCATCTGAGCTTTGTGTGTCATGTTCTACTTGTAGCCAAATCAGCAAAAGACGATAAAAAAGAGTGTGCCATTGGCCTAGATATATTAGGAAAAACTCTTCACTTTGTTTTTCGGGAGATGTGCAATTAGAGTACTTAAGAAAACGGTGTACTAATAAATTTAGTACTGAAGCTATTGTGAGTGCGGGAAAAGTGATGGAACATCGAGGGTATGAGTTCCGAAATTCAGTAAGCCTATGAGCGAGGCAACAAAACTAAAACACAGTTGGCTGCCTTCGAGGTGAAAAAACAGCAATTATCATAATACTAAATTGCGTTTATCACGATCGGTAAAATCACGCATGACTTCGTAGACAGCGCTACTGGTACAAATAGTGCATAATCAATACGATGAGAAACAGTCCAAATGGTATTACGTTTTCTTACTCATGAAGTTCATTTTATTATTCTATTTATCTATGCTCACGCAATCCCCTTCTGGGAATTTCAACCCCGTCAGGGCCCTCGTGTATAACTGAAGGAAATGGAGAGAACATAAGTATTGACTGAGCATGGTGGAATACCAACATACCTGAACAGGTGATGCTGTTTTTCCCGGTTTGTTCAGTCTACCGCTGTGGCCAAGATGCTCGGCTGCAGACCTTAATGTCGCGGGTTCGACCTAGAGCATGGCGGCCACATTAAGAGAGAGGTGAAATGATAGATGCTCGTGTACAGTGCGATATGAGTGTAGGTTAAGCACTTGATAGTTTAAAATTTCGGATCCCTCTAGTATGGCGTTTCTCATAGTCATACCATGGTTCTGGCACTTAATTAAAACCGCAGTTATTATTATTACTCGTGTTGTTGCAGGTGTGTTACCAGTTCGCGCTTACGAACTGACCACCAATTTTTACAGCGAAAGCTGTTATGAGATCACAACTCGGGTCACGCGCAGTTGTCCACCGCCGCCGCCGGTGTCCGTAACCACATCACGCAAAATTAAAAGAAAAACCTGGAACCAAAGACGCAGTGGAAATCAAATCCGGGTCCGCTGGGTGTCAGCCCAGTATTCTACCACTGAGCTACGCTAGTTTCTTTCTTCTTTATTGAATGGAATTATCACCAGTAAAGTACACAGAACATACTTCATCAGAAGTCAGGCAAACACACACAAGCGTCAAGAACGGGAAGCCACTCCGGAACGGGGTCAAAAGTCTCGACAACACTGCGCACTTGAGCAGCTACTTCTCGTCGACCGTAGTGGCTCGGCGTGTCTATCGATTATGCGACTTTTCCATAATGAATAAAGTCCCAACAACATAAACAAGTCGTAAGGAGTACTATCAGTCAGACTCTTTTTGAATGGAAGGAACCTAATACCATCAGCTGTGATTGAAAGTTCTTTTCTTAACGTTCTTTTTAGAATGTCTCCAAAAGTAAAAAGCATCACGACAATGAATAAAACAATGCTCTATAATCTCAGGTTGGTTGCAGAGTCTACAGTCCATTGTCCAGGGTACATATATTGATTTTTAATTCAGCCACGTTTTCACTGGCAGTGTGGAAGTGTGCAGTTTAAAAAAATGTGTTCGCTGAAGGAGATATACACATTCTACGTACACGACATAATACACTGTGACCAGGCAGACGCGCATATGGCTTTCGATAAACAAGTTCGGGGAAAAGGTTATTCACAAGTGCAGTGGTTAAATTTGTTCTGTCAATAGTATACAAATACTTCAAGGTAAACCTGGCTCTCAAAAAACTGACAGTATCAACAATTTCTTTTAGGAATCCCCGCAACAGCAAATCCTTAGCGACGCTTGTTGTACGAAGAACCGCTAATAGAAATGAGTGGCACACATCCTTGAGGTAGAAAAATCGCAACAACTGTCGCACGAACAAATGCACAAGGCCGAGGCCACCCTTTTCAAGTGCAAGAAGAAGATTGTCTCCTCTCATGGGTTCCCAGGAAGAGCTCCAAATAAAGCAGGCGAATAATCTATGAAAGGCTTGAATGTGTACCCGAGAGCAATGCAACACCTGCAGAATATAAATAAGCTTCGATACAAGGATTATATTGCACGCTTTCGCTTTGGCAAAAATGGAAAGCTCCTGTTCGTACCATGTTGCCACCTTTCGGCGGATCGTAGTTATCACAGCGGTCTAGTGTGGGCCGCTGTTACGATAGTTATCGAGAGGCACACCAAGGTATTTCAAAGAAGTCGCATTACAATGAATATTTGCGAAGGCCGAAGGAGTTTTGGCCCACATGCCTAGCCAGAATCCACTACTTTTATCAAAATTTATGCTGGCGCCAGCGACTTCCTAGAAATGTAAAGTAGTGTTGACTGCTTCTTCAACGCTGGGTTTATCAGCGCAAAAAAAGGCAATGTCATCTGCATAAGCTAGAACTTTAACTTCCTCAGCATCATATCGGTAGCCTCTTATGCTGGGCTTTAGAAGCACGCTTAAACATAATGGTTCCAGATAAATTGCAAAAAGCAAAGGTGACAGCGGACATCCCTGACGTACAGATGAATTTAACTCTATTATATTGGAAAGTGTGCGATTTACAATTAGCTTAGTTGTGCACTTTTTATAACAGAGTGAGATACCATTGTATAGTACATCACCCAAATGCAGGTGTCTTAGGAGCCGGAACAAAAAAGCATGCGGTACCTTATCAAATGCTTTTGAAAGGTTTATTTGAAGGAGGGCTACTTGGTCCGCGCTACCTTCTATACACTCAAGAACTGAACGTACAATGTGAATGTTTGTCTGTATAGAGCGACCACGAATTTCAGATATTTAGGGGTCACCTACACATTTAGTAACCACTCTCTGTAGCCGATTTGTCAACAATTGAGCAAATATTTTGTAGTCAACGTTACATAACGACATAGGCCTGTATTCGTTAACTCGCTTTAATGCGTCAGGATCAGCTCTTTTTGGGATTAATGTTGTATGGCTCTGATAGAAAGAAGGAGGAAGTTCACCATGGTCATAAGCCTCTTTAAAAAGTTGCTCAAGGAAAGGTATCAAAAGTTCCTAAAAAGCTGTGTAAAATTCGCCACTAAAGCCATCTGGGCCAGGAGTTTTGTCTTTCTGCAACGTTGTTATTGCAAATGTAATTTCCTCTCTGGTTATTCGCCCCTCTAGGGCAATGAAGGGCAATGAAGTGGTTAGCTTTTTCCTCAAAATTCTCCTGAAGCTCAGCCGCGGTGAACAAACATTTGTAATATTCTTCAGATGCGGCTCTTATTTCGCATGTCTCTGTGCATAGGGAACCCCGCGACTCAACTTGCAGTATCTGTTTAGAAAGTGCTTATCTCTTTTCAACCCCGAGGGATTTTTCAGTGGGTTCCTCTTCAGTGAAATGGGTAACACGGGAACGAATCTTAGCTCCTCTGTATAAATCTGTACAATGTTTTTGTGTCTGTGCTCGAATCACATTTATCTCGTCCCCGTACAATCTCGGCTGTTGACTTTCAAAAGTATGGAGCTTATGAAGTAATTCATAAAATAGCGCTTTTCAGCTTTTTTTCTTTGCGCTATTTCGCATGAAATACTAATTGCCTGATGCTTGACTCTTTCTTTGAACCTTTCCCATTGAGCGAAAATTGGCAGCTGTCGACACTGTGTTACCTCTTGTACCGATTCTTTTACTATTTTAACAAAACAATCTTCGCGCAACATCTGTACGTTAAGCTTCCATAGGTCCCAGTTTAGAACAGTTTTACGAAAATTTTCAGGACCCCAAGAAACAGTGACATGCAATGGTCTGTAAAAAATATAGGCTTTAGAGTATAATTATGAATGTGAGACCATAAGCTTAGAGATACATATATACGGTCAAGCCGAGCATGAGAGATGCCTTGAAAGTGCGCGAACCTCAGCGAGGAAGGCGCATGCGCTCCCACGTCTATTAAATTGTAATCATTCAATAGTTTCTGCAGTAAGGCTGCACTTGCATTATAACGATTTGTTATATATGAATGATCTCTAGCGTCACAAACACACTTAATGTCTCCAAAAACTACCAAAGTTCTGTCAGTGTTTAGTAGCGAAGTTAAAGAAATAAAAAAAGAATTCCTTTCATTCACTTTGGAGGGAGCATAGACACAAACAAACCTCTAATTATGTGAATGAAAAGATAAGTCACAACAAATGAGGCGTCCTTCCCCATCAGCATATAGTGACGTCAAAATAAGATTCAAGTGCTTTCTAACTAATAAAAAGCAACCAGCGGGTGCACCACGTGCTGGGCTGATGTATAAATTGTGATCACAGAAAACTTCCAGTGCAAGATCGGCGGCACGAGCAGCGGAAATCTTAGTCTCTTGCGCTGCAAGTACATCAATGTTGTACTGCTCAAGCACGTGGCGCAACTGCCACTGACGCCTTACATTTCTCAAGCCACGTACGTTGAGTGTCGCTACACACATGGGAAACGTTAGCGCGATAGCCATTTTGATATCTTAGAACTTTTGTAGGTCACCTTTAGCCACAGGGCAACCTGTAGCTTTACCTTCTTTTAACTTTTAGGAGCACTTTCCTCAGGACGCTGGCATAGGCGGCGCGTCTCTCGGTTCCCAAAGAAGGTGACACGTGGACCACACGAAGACACTTGCTCTGTCGTGTGTGGCGCACTCGTTGTTGCTTCATCGGTGACCGGTGCCTGACGCTTCCTTGTCTGACTGCTAATCATTCCTTCTTGTTCCTCATTGTTGATTGATATGTGGGGTTTAACGTCCCAAAACCACTATATGATTATGAGAGACGCCGTAGTGGAGGGCTCCGGAAATTTAGACCACCTGGGGTTCTTTAACATGCACCCAAATCTGAGCACACGGGCCTACAACATTTCAGCCTCCATCGGAAATGCAGCCGCCGCATCCGGGATTCGAACCCGCGCCCTGCGGGTCAGCAGCCGAGTACCTTAGCCACTAGACCACCGCAGCGGGGCTTGTTCCTCATTGTCAGGAGGCTTGTCTTTAAGGCCTTCCAAGTGGTGTTCGTCTGCAGCATTGCATTCATTGATGCTTTCACTAGCGTCGTTAGCGGTGTTATTTTGCGTGCCAAAGGTATCCATGGTAAAGTGTTCAGCTTCCTTTAGGGCACCTTCTGCTCCTCCCTCTGCTTCTCCTGTCGCATCAACTACCTCAGTGTCATCCATAAGATGATCCAGACGTTGCTATTTTGTGGCTTGGCCAGAACGGAGTTCGTTGGCATAAGTCTACACGCAGGCATCCAACAAGTGACCAAAACGCTGGCACTGCAAGCAACTCGGTGTTTTGCACTGTCGTCGTACATGCCCCACTCGATTGCACCGAAGACACAGTGGAGATCTACCGGGAATAAGTTTGATGCATTGGTGGCCATAGATTGACATAAGGTGCAGTATTGAGCTCACAGTGATGGTGTCCTTGAGCTCCAATACAACGACTCTATTTGTTGTCGTCCATTGTTTCATTCCTGCACATCTCCATGCCTCTCTTTTAACGGACTTCACAACGCTGTAAGCTTGGAACGCCTTTTCAACACGTCGCGATTCAAGATGAGGCGGAAGCCAAAGAAATTTCAGCCTAATATTCTTGGTCTCCGGATCTAGCCCCATGCACTTCAGTCCTTTTACGCGCAGCTCACCACAAGTGACGAGTTTCTGTATCGCCATGCTGCTTGCACACGTAACCATCCATACATGGCACACTTGGTACTGGCCAACTCCTATAATATCCGCTGTGCTCACCACTTTAGGCAGCGCGCCTCGGAAGTCTGAGGCACGGTACGGCCTACCACTCAAGTCGGCATGAAGAAAAACGGAATTTAAAACGTCGTTACCAGTTGGAAGACGTGGCAGGACGACTCTATTGCGACTCTATCATGAAACGGAGTCGATGATCCTCGGCCGTTGGCCGATACGCTGTTACCAGCAGAGAGCATTTTGAAACGCAGTCTATCGGTGCAGCTTCTTCTTCCTCACCCCTCACCACAAGCTACGCTAGTGCTTGTGACTTGTTGGCAAACTTGCTTAGCCAGGCTTGGTGTTAGAAAAGCCATAGCGTTAATACGACTTGTAAAGCGTTTTAAAGCAGCAAACGAACAACCAGTCGTCGCACAATTCGATTAGCGTAGCGAATGGGCTGTCGAATGCTCCAACCCATCTCAAAAGCATCAACTACCTCAGTGTCATCCATAAGATGATCCAGACGTTGCTATTCTGTGGCTTGGCCAGAACTGAGTTTGTTTGCATAAGTCTACACGCAGGCATCCGACAAGTGACCAAAACGCTGGCACTGCAAGCACCGCGGTGTTTTGCACTGTCGTCGTACATGCCCCACTCGATTGCACCGAAGACACATTTGTTCAGCTATAACAATGGCGCATACACAATTGTGCCATAATTCATCGTCGTCAGCCACTGCATGAACTATTGGCACAAATTTCTTTGCAAATGTTTAGCTTGAGTAAGTGGCCTTTACCGACCACCAGCACAAACGGCCTTTCTTCTCTTAGCCACACGACCCAAACGACGCCACGTGTCAGAGCACTGCGAGCTAGATGTAGGGTGGCGCGTCGTCTTGTTTGTCTCCTCCCGTCCTGCACCTAGGCGCAAACCACACAGTCATGTACCGACGTGTTTCCTACTGAGATATATCAATCACATCTAAAAGGCAAAGACAGACAGGAGACTCGACTACGATTGGACACAGACACCCGCAGTTCGCTTTCAGTTAATGCGCATGTTGCGAATTATTAATATTCAAATACGCACAGCAGAAATTTCTTACGGGCAGCACCTTGGGTGTCCCGGTCGCGTTCCTACGTAGAGTTTCATACAATAATACCTAGAGAGGATTCTAGCGCTGTGATCATGTACCCTCATGGGAATAATGGAAAGTACAGGCCTCGGATAGGATGACGTTAGCCAGTGAATCTAGTCACAAAAACAATTTGCTATGAAGTTTGAGTACGAAAATTGAAGATAGTTTCAATTAAACATAACTTCACATCCCTAAGTTTCACACTCAGCAAACAAGCGTCACGATTCTCAAAAACTTGATCCATCCGAAGCAGATCCGAAGCCTGTACTTCTGATGATTCCCACGGGGTTACAAGCGCCGCTGAAGAAGCCCACGTAGACACTAGCGCCAGATTCAACTCCAGTTATTATTGCATGAAATTCTATGCTTGCCTATAAATATAGAGTGGCCAGTGAACCGTCATCAAGAAGCATTAAGAAGCGCCGGATTTGCGAGGCGAGATAGAGGGGGGGGAGGCGTAGGAGAATAAACAGATGGGATAGGACGCGCATGCGCAATGGGGCTGAATGCCACAGCGAGGGATGCCTACAGGAGAAAGGGGCGGTGGTGAAAAAATTATTTCAGCTATGTACAAGTGAGAGATAAGGGCGGCCTGAATGGCCGACCCTGCATAAACTCTGGGAGAAGTTCTTAGTCCAGCACCCCTGTGACTTCCTTGGCGGTACATGCCCTGGCCACGCGGGCTCTTTCACCCTCCAAGGCCGCGCGGCCGAGCAAGAAAGTTTCGCAGCTGTCTCAGGTAAAAGGTAATGATTAGGTCATTCGGGGGCGACCGGGTTAGATGGGCATGCTCACACCTATTGGGAAGTATTCGCAAGCGTAAGATTACAATGCGAGCATTCCTTGGAGAAGGCCGGATTGAAATGCTCATGTATTGCCAGGAACATTACTGGGTTTATACATAAGCTTAGAGAGAGAGGGAGAGAAAAAAATATTAGAAAGGTAGAGAGGTTAACTAGATTAGGTACGGTTTGCTACCCTACACGAGGGGAGAGGAGAAGGAGAAAGAAAAGCGGGAGAGGAGGAGATAAACATGGCACATAACACACACACCACATACAAAGTTCAGGTTTCACAGGCGGTCGCACTGTGATGCTTCCCTCAAGAATCGTAGAAGGGCTCGTATGGCATTCTGGGCTGAAGTACTTCAAGCCAACGCACCAAAAATCTTCTCGAGAGTAAAGCGTCGATCATCCAGTCTGGTTTAGGCACACTGGAGTCCGGCGATCTTCATCAAAATCTGGACGATGGTGCGGGAAATGGTCGAGAGTTTCTGCGCAATGGCAGTTATCGCAGTTCGGGGAGTCAGCCATACCAATGTGATAACTGAATGAAATGGTGAAGGCAACGCCGACCCACAACAGACACAGCATTGTAGCGTCCCATCGCAAGTTTTTCATGGCAGCTGAAATTGGAGTAAAGAAGCCAGGTTCTGTGCGCATCGAGTAGAGGGATGTACGGCCTAATTTACGTTCAGCTCGTAATGTTCGGCTCATCTTAAAGTGACATTTGAAACTTTTTCATTCGTGCTTCGCATATTAACAATTCCCACACAACGTGGTATCTGACAATTTTGTGAGCAGCTACTTTTCGACTGGACTGAAAGAGGAAAGTATTCGGGACTCGACTGAGAATTTCTACGGACCTGCCACGCTATTCATGAGTGATTTTATTTCGCATCTTCTAACATGAGGATCTCGTACAGACGCCTCAAATAAACTTTTGTGAATTTAGATTTGTAAAAATGGCTGTACATATCTAAAATCTCAGGTAGGTAAATTTATTCATGACTTGCCATTGGCTGGCTCAAGCCTTCTGATTCCTTTCTTGGCGGTGGTTACTACTTCAAGTAATGCTGATCACTGGCCAATAGTGATTTACATTTACTACTTCTTGTTGCCACTGAATTATCAGATTTCCTGTGTTGTAAACTATTCATATATTTTTAAAGTTTTGCAGTCAGCTTTCGTCTCTTTCAATAACTCTGAAAATTCCATTCAATTCATGAGCTAGTGTTTGGTGCCGAAGCGTCGCACTCTCAAATCTCACTGTTGATTATACCATCAGCAAAAAGGAAATGTGTTAGTGTCTGGTGAAATTCTGATTGTGAATGAGAATAGACGAGTTTAAAGGTTGCATTGAAAAAACTTTTCACTAACCCGTGCCCGACTAACTGAAGCAGTTATGATTGCGCCAAAGCAATGTTTAAAAGAACTGTTTTTATGGCACAATTTCAACACAAAGAATTGCATTTTGCAGTACTTTTTAAAAGTAAAAACACAAAATCTCTCCCTAAATTTCTTAGGACTCATCAGGCTGGCCAACGTTGCGATAGCAGAACCTATCTTTTTAGAAGGCTCTTCTACTGTTCACTCTGATTATCCCACTACGTGCTTCCAACTATCAGCTCCCATCCTAATTTTAGGTCTCATCAAGGTATTCCTTCATCTATAAACATTGATTGCGTTGTGTTGACTTCTAAAGAATTGGCTGATTCATTAGACGGTATTGAAATGAAATCACAGAAGCGTTATACCTTTTGATCACAAATATTGTAATCCGAACCTTCTTATGTGGATGATTTAGGGAGCGTACCTATGGAAGAACTTGCTCGTCTTGCCGGGTCTCTCCCTAATTCAGCTGCAGGTCCAGACTTCATTACAATGTACACGTTAAAACGATATTTGATATGTCTCTTCAGTACTTCCTTAATCTTGTCAATCATTCAATTGAGAATGACTTGATTTCACCACATTAGACAACTACAAAAATAAATATGTTGCCTAAAAACAAAGTTCAGGTGCACATATTGATAATGTAAGGCCTATCGCATTGGCGTCTTTAGTAATATAATAAATTCGAAGAGTGATAAAATTTAGAATAATTAAATTCATAGCAGATAACATTCCTACCATGCCCGTCATAGAGAACGGAACATATACCCAAGGCCCGAACGAGCTCTTAGATGAGGAGTTTACCGTGGCTTAAATCAGGGCCACACTACAGAAGCTAAACACCAAATCTGCCCTGGGACCAGAAGGAATCACCAACAGAACAATACGGAACCTTGACGACTAAGTCATAGAGAACATCACGCAATATATTAACGAGTGCTTGACCGAGGGCACTATTCCGAAACAGTGGAAAAACTAAAGTAATACTCAACCCCAAGCCCAGCAAACCCTCTGATCTATCAAACTTACGCCCCCTACCACTGACGTCATGTGCTGGGAAGCTGATGGAACACGCTTTTATAGACTAAGTCAACATATTTCTTGAGAAAAACAAAATCTACCCAGATTTTATGTTGAGGTTCCGTACACGGCTTTCCACGCAAGGCACCATGCTGCAAATTAAGCAGCAGACTCTAGACCACAAAACAAAATCTACCCGAGTGATCTTAGGATTAGACCTTACAAAAGCCTTCTACAAAGCATTGCATATGGCAATAATACATCATATCGGCACATTAAGCTTAGGAGTGAGAGCATCTAGCTATGCCAAGGACTTCCTAACAGACAGAACAGCATATACCGTAATACGAGAACTGAGATCTGAGCAAAGGTTTATGAGCAGTGCTGGTACCCCACAGAGTTCAGTCATATCGCCAATGCTGTTTAATATAATAATGATAGGACTCCTGGCGCAGCCTAACTCAATTAACGGAATACATCATCCAATATATGCAGATGATATCATCATCTGGGTGTGTGAAGGTAGTGACGGAGAAATAGAGCCGAGGCTACAGGAAGCCGTCACCTCTGTCGAGGAGTATCTTGAAGGTACTGGCCTCGAGTGCTCGCCAGATAAATGCGAACTACTCCTCTATCGCCCCACGCTTAAGGAAGAACACCCAAGTGATACAACTGGGACCATGCTTACGAAAAAATTCAATTTCCCACCAAAAACGGCAGGACTATTCCTATAGTGCAACAAATCACAGTCCATGGACTCATCATCGAGTCTAAGGGTACAAATGTCTAAACTGACAAGAGGTTAATAACCAAGGTCACCAACGCAATACGGCTAATCAAAAGAGTCACAAACTAACACCAGGGCATGAAAGAGGCTAACGTCATCAGGCTTATTTATTCATTCGCCATAAGTCACATCATATACGCCGCAGCATATCTGAACAGGTATTCAGCCGGAAAACTCAAGATCAACGCCCTCATACGAAAGGCGTACAAACAAGCTTTAGGCCTTCCAGATAGCACCAGCACCGAGAAACTGTTTCAACTAGGATTACACAAACACTTTAGAGGAGCTGATAGAAGCGCAACAGATTGCCCAGTTGGAGAGACTAGCCAGCACACGCACAGGACGGAGAATCCTCGACAAGTTAGGGATAAATTACCAAAGCCAACAAGAAAGTAAAGTGTCCGTTCCAAACGTGATCAGTGAAAATATTCAGGCCCCCAATCTGCCCAAAAACATGCACCCCGAACTTGATCAGGACAGAGGAGAGAGCCGAGCTAGAACTCTACTCAAGGCCTACTGCAGAGACAAAGAAACGTTGTTCGTGGACGCAGTGGAGTACTCAAGTCATAAATCCTGCGTTGTGGCAGTAATAAACGCCGACCGCAAATGCGTAAGCGCGTGCTTCATACGCTCTGATAAATCAGAGCGTATGGAGCACGGTGGCTATAGCACAGGCCTTAGTTTCCCCAAAGTGTAGATATGCCATCACCGACTGGCAGTCGGCTATTCGTAACTATGCACGAGAAAGAATATCTCCCGAGGCAACAAACATAATCCTCCGCAAGGCAAAGCTCGTTTCATCTGAGGAATTGACGAATTTGAAAAAAAGGTGTATAATATGGTTCCCAGCCCATACCCCTTGTGTGTCTCCCATCCCCAACCTCAGCGAGCAAGCTCACCGCATAGCGTGAGGTCTCACTTACCGCATTCGTGGTGGATCTTCACATGAGTTACCGGGAGGAGAGGAGTGGTGGGAGAGGGACAGAATGTTTAGGTTCTGCGACATGATCCAATTTTACCAAAAGTTGAGGCGCAGATTTTTACTACCTAGCTCCAAATTAGACATATCTCAGGAGGATGACAGGAGGTGACTTTAAGCTAGAACATTTTCCAATTCGAAGCACCACAATCGCATCTACCCCGAACTATACCCCGATGACTCGTGTATGCTCTGTAGCATGAGACACACCACCCTAGAGAATATTTTCTGTGAATGCGCACAGATACAAGACGCCTATGCAGTCTCCCCAGAACAGCTTGAGGCGCGGTGGAGAGCCGCGCTGATCAGCTCAGATCAAGCAGACCAAATATGGGCCATCCAGCGAGCACGGCAGGCAGCTGAGAGTCTCCACTACCCCTGGCGCGGCTTAGGCCCACGCCTCAAAACATTGGTACAATAGGGTTTGTTCACTCACTCTCTCACCCTTAAGCTTCGTTTTTAAGAGTTGAACGTGGCAGCTAGATGCGGCCCCTAGTGCGCCCTTCAATCGCAAAGTGCATACTTATTAATATTTTTTGTTACGCACACACACGCACACAAACGCGCGCGCGTGCAAGCGCGACCTTTCTAAAGCACGGAGGAAGGAAAAAGGTAAGGAGAGGGCATGCCCAGCCGGCGCAGGGCGTAAAAAAATGTGGCAGAAATGACATCATGGCGGCCATATTCAGTAGGCACAATGGCGGCGTTGCTATGGTTACGTGTTGCGCAGTGGAGCTGGTCTAGCAGTGAGCGGCCGCGGCTGGCAGCGGAATGTGTGCCTTTCCAGGTCTCGTGCTGAGCCGTAGCGGACAATATCTGTGCTCTGCGCCGCGTTATTGGTTACGCACTGTTCTCCTGGCTGTTACATTACTCTTAGCAACGTTTACAAATCCCTTTGTTCATCACGGGGTTTCAACAGTGCGTAGAACAAGTGCATATCCATGTGTCGTGCGGCTGATGACGCGGATATGAAGCAGTCAGTGCTCAGCGAAATTGCGTTGGGCACCATGACGAAGCTGAATGACGACGACCGCCTTGCAGGTCAGTGACGATTGAGCAGTGCTCCTGCTTGTGACAATGGACGACGCTGTTGAGCCCAGCAAGACGCCATGAGGACCATGTGCACATACGTAGTTTCGTGTTGTGTGTGTACAGTAACAACTTGCATGTGCGTATTAAAACACCTTTTCTGTTCCGCTTGGTACACCCTCCACCAGCATTGCATGTAATCTCAACGTAACAGCAACCACGTTCAACTGTCACTAGCACCGGGCTCAAAGTCACCACGTTGCAGAATGCTGGCGCCGGTGATTTTCACGCGGAACACGGACGCAGTGGCAGGACGCTGCGTCGGCCGCATGGCGGAATCCAACCGTAGAAGGAGCGCGACCGATCTTGTTGTCTGTACAGTTGCTGAATTAATGACGTGAAAGCACTCGCCGTTGTCAGTACATCTAGCGCGCGTTCTCTCGTAGTTGCTTCTTTGTCGGCGAGCTGCTACTCCCTGTTATTACTCGGACGAAGCGATTTCGCTGAAGGTGTCTAGCTGGCTCAGAGTGATGAGCCCAGTTCCATTAGTTTTGGATCGTCACGACACACGCGCTGCGCAGCCCACGTGCTTTCCGAGCCGGAGAGGGAGTCGCGCCTTCTGCCTCGCATTCATATGTAAACAAGAGAGGAGAATTTGCCTACTCAATATGGCCGACTTCCGGCTTCATCGCAGCTTCACAACGAGTGACGTCAGGGCCGCTCCTTACCTTTCCTTCCTCCTTAATCTAAAGCAACGCAGTGACTGCGCAGTGTGGCCACTCCCCTCAACTAGAACAGCACTCTGCTGTAGTCGAGACACGTTTTTCACAGTGTTTTGATCTAAAGGAATAGTCGTATGGCCTCTAAGATACACGCCGCACGCTAGCGATTTTAGAAGCCACAAAGTGTCACGCAATGCCTCACAGATGGCAGCGCATTATATAGTGTTTGCTGTTTGCTTGATCAACGTGTCTAGAAAGACATGACATGTTTTCCGCTAGATTGACATAGTCATCCCTTTTTAGAGCTGTTTTAAAGTTCCTGTGTGCTTTTTGCGGCGATGGCTGCACTATGCCAGCCTTTCTCGACATAGTTTGTTGGCCTCCCAAATGTGCCTACAAATCGCTAAATGGGCTCGTTTCGACGTAACACCTGTCGAACAAAAGGCGTTAAGAATACTCCTTTCACTACAGTGCATTATGTAGTGTTCGTGTTTCGAAGCAGCTGCAAGTAACGTTGTGGCTTTGTGTACAGGCTACAAAAAAAGAAGAAAAACATTATGGCTTTGTGTACAGGCAATGAAAAAGAACAGAAACATTGTGGCTATATTGTAGGACACGTGCTTGTCAAGCGAAAAGCCCGGGTTCGATCGTAGATGAGACCGAAAATTCTATTCTTCATTTTATTTGCTTCTATCTCAATTTTTCGCTGACGGACAATTTATCGCCCACAGTCAACGGTGGCGACTCCGGCGGCGGAATTCGTGCAACACGAGCTCTCTAACGGTATCGCGTTAATAAAGAAGACGTGTACTTTTGAAAAAGATAGGTTCTTCTATCGAAATGTCGGCCAGCCAATCTGAGGCACTTCCACTGTTAACCCTGAATATCTCGCTACGTTGTCTTCATCCATCGGCTTCCGTCCAGATCCTGCAGAAAATAAGTCACTTTCAATGTCAGCCCTACCTGCAGACTGCAAGGTCACAAAATTGTACCGATGCATAAATAATTTTCAGTTTACTGTAGAGCCACTGATGCCCTACTTTGTCATAAAAAGAATGATAAGTAAGATGAAGTATGTGTGAGATTTGAGACTGGTTGTATTCACTGTGACCTAACCAAGATTGTATTTTTTGCGTCGCTTCCAGAATGCAACACTTGAAGTAACTCGCCAAAATATGATAATGCCTTCGAACAATTAAATTATTCACATTTCAGTGTTTCTTCTTTCGTGGCAACTTCTCGAGTGAACATGCACAAAGGAGTACTGTTCACATATGTGGACAATGTGCCTAAATGGCCTACATCATTTGACTATTAGGTAAAACAAGAAAGTTGTTTATATCGCTTGATGACTTTCTGAACACGTGAAAAATAGAATCAATCGAAAATTTGGCATCATGCTTTCAAAAAATAGTGCATCACTGTAGAGACCACCCCATGTCTATGTGAACAAAAAAATGCAACCCGTGGATAACAAGTCTGATTCTGATGAAACTCAAGAAAACATTGATTGATATGTGGGGTTTCACGTCCCAACACCACCATATGATTATGAGAGATGCCGTAGTGGAGGGCTCCGGAAATTTAGACCACCTGGGGTTCTTTAACGTGCACTCAACTCTAAGCACACGGGCCTCCAACGTTTCCGCCTCTATCGGAAATGCAAGCGCCGCAGCCAGGATTTGATCCCGCGACCTGCGGGTCAGCAGCCGAGTACCTCAGCCACTAGACCACCGCGGCGGGGCAAAACTCAAGAAAACCAGGAGAAAGAAAAAGTGGTGGCCGCTGATGTTTCGATACATAAAAGAAACCGAAGAACCGAACTGAGGCCAGCTAAAGAAGTATTTTTATTGCGACGCTCACTAACGCTCTGCTGGGTTTTCCATGAACATCTCAGCTCATTTTAAAGAATAAGGGTGAGAGATTTAGGCAAATATAACATGAAGCGAAAGTTGTAGAGAATGAGAGTAAAATTTTCTACAGGCTCACTCCCGATTTCCAATCAGTGTTCATCAAAAGCCAGGACAATACAGAAGATTATCAGTTACCTTCTTCATTGGGATGCACAGCGGAAGAAATATGAATAACTGAAGAAGAAATAATCAACCAGATATTACCGCTAGAACAACAGAAACTTGCTGCTCTTGGCAATATACCGACTGTTTTTTTTTCTTTGCCACGACATACAGGGTAGTTGTCTCATTACCTCAGATACTGTATGAAAACACTTGAATTGTTGCCCGCTACCGCTATATATACCGGTGCTGTGCGGTAGTTGTTCCACTTTTACAAAGTTTTAACCCATTGTTATTAAACAAATATAGGCCTGTATCTCTGACACCCGTGTGCTGTGAAACGGTTCAACACATGATTGCAAAACGTAAGCGACAGTTCCTAGATAAAAACAATATATTGTGCCCTTTCGAGCATGGATTCACATCCTCTAGTTCTACTGTTACACAACTAATTGAAAGAATTTATTTTCATAATTCTCTGAATCCATGCGAGTGAATTGGTGTTGTATGTATTTCTTTCGCAAAGTCGTATTTTAAAGTATATCACCGTGTGCTAATTTTTTAAGCATCGCAGTGTACGAATCAGTACGCGGTTTCCGACAAGCTCTAAAGTTAATATTGGTTTCAGTAGAGCGGAATAACTATGCTTCTCAATCGATAACCTATACACTACCCCTTCTGTTGAGTAAATTTACTGATAACGCTATTAATATATATCACCTGCCGAATAATCATTTGCAAAGCGTATTTTTGTCGCCTGACTATGTTATTTCTGAAATTTAATATATGTCACCACGAAACAACCGTTTACTAAGCGTATTTTCTGCCGCCTGACTATGTTATTTCTAGTTGTGTGCGATCTGTATATTGTAATTATTTGCGTTGATGTACACTTTTGAAATGAATTTGATCATGAACTGTCTCTTCTGAGAGGACGTTTTGATTGTAGGTATAAGCGTTTCTTGGTGTTGTTGATTTTTTGGGTATTTTCGCAGGTCATTCGTGATCATCTCTGCGTAGAGTATTGCTATTTCTGCTTATTTTGTGCCACTGATGACTCTGTGATTCTTCGGTGTGTTTTCCAAAGCTGTCAATTTAGGGGCGTCTGCCTCGTCAAGCTACTTCTCACAGTAGCTCTTTGCAGCCGCTCCATCCTTTTATGGAAAAGTAAAATAAAGATTTCATTTGATTTGATTTGATAGAGTGCAATAAAGAGGTTTATTCAGATGTGTAAAAGAACGTGTTGGGCTAGTTTGTAGATCCCTACTAAAAAATTGATTTGAGCGCTAACACGCGACACATTCACGCACACACACACATCCAGACATCAAACATGCAGAGAACGCTGTGCATGTTTGATGCATGGGTGTGTGTGCGCGTGAATGTGTCTTGTGTCTGCACTCAAATTACTGTTTTGAATTTTTTCAGGAGTACCGCAGGGCTATGTGCTAGGGCCTCCTTTCTTTCTGATATGTATCAATGACATTGCATCACTTGTCATATCACATGTAAAAATTGAGCCGTTTGCTGACTGCTTCTAAATTATTGCCAAGTTACACGCAGAAACGGTGAGTTAAAACTCAACCACTTTTTTTATTCGGTAAGTTCGGGCTGCATCAAATGAACGCTGAAAATAAACCAGAAGGAGTTCACTTATAGAGACATAACAAAAAAGAAAACTCCTCTTGTTAGAGTTTAAAGTTGAGGACAGAAGGCTGCATAACATGATTAGCTTTGGGTGTAACAATTAAAGATAAATAAACTGAAGAGATCATGTACACAACACCTGCTTCACAGCATATGAAAATAATTCAGTTGAAGTCAACATATGGAGATTAATAATGTGTCAGCTAATCCTTCTCAAAAGAAACGGGCCGTTACCTCGATATATAACAACACACTCTAAGCGATTTGTATCCAGAACTCTGTTTGCTTCCCTTTGTCTGGTTCTCATAGGTGTTGTGGTATGAATTGTATCCAGTGCTCTCGGTGTGCGTGTGCGTGTTATCCAACATAAGCCGTGTCCATCGACCACAAGTCATGAGCTGCAGTACAGCGCTTGTGTTTCCTTTATCATTTGTGTGTGTGATTGCGTCCTCTTGTGTGCTGCTTTATCATAAATTAAGCAGTATGTTTATTTAACAAGAAAATACCATAAGAGATGAAAAGGGTGATTATAAGCACACACCTTACGTGCGTCGTGTTTTAGAGTACGCATAATTTAGAAGCACAATCAGAAGGTTCATAAAAAGAATATGATCCTTTTCAGCAAATTTCTACATGCTCTATTTGTTCGAGATAGAGGCGAACAGATGTAGGACGGACATGTTAAAAGCACGTCTGTTGGCACTGTGAGAATCAAGCAGGCAGAAGCGCTGATTGAAATTACTCTTCCAATTACCAGAAAGTAATAATAGGTAAAGATATAAAACAGCAGATTCAAAGACGGCCTGTGTGAACAAGTTTTTCTCTCACTCCGCAACTGATACGAACTCATAATGATTTGTTAGTTTTTTTTTTCGTCATGCCATGAACTTGTGCAGCTGTTTGCGAGAGGAAGCTGTGAAAACAAAGGATGTCTCCAGTTTCGAAGTTTTCTCAGAGAGATATATTTGTGATAACTGTAATGTTGCTTGTTAAGTGGTCACTGGCATATGTACATGGGTGAAGCATTATTTTTGTGAAGCGTTGTTCAAAAACAAATAATTGATAGGGAAATACATGATAATTAAGAAATCGGAAACACGCAAGTGCACAATACAACAGTACTAAACGACTCCATATGGTACTTTGAAAGCATAATGAAAAATGATAGCATGTAGCAGTCATATTGTCAAGTGAGTGAGTGAGTGAGTAAAAACTTTATTGAACATGTCCGGCGTCATTGAGCGGGGTGGGGCTACAAGCACCTCTGCCTAGGTGACGGCCTCGAGTCCTTGGACCCGGGCGGCATCCTGGGCTTGCCGGACGGCCCACAGTTGATCGGCAAGGTCATGGCTGAGCAGAGCCGCCTCCCATCGCGCCTCGCGGTTCGAGACTGCCATGTCTACCGGGTTCGTAGGGGACTGCTGCGCGTTACCGGTACACTTCCACAGCATGTGCTGCAGCGTCGCTCTGGCTCCGCACGCCTTACACGCGTCGGACGTATA
Organism: Rhipicephalus annulatus; assembly: GCA_013436015.1. Classification (NCBI taxonomy): domain Eukaryota; kingdom Metazoa; phylum Arthropoda; class Arachnida; order Ixodida; family Ixodidae; genus Rhipicephalus; species Rhipicephalus annulatus. The sequence goes on along the minus strand of WOVY01000883.1, from coordinate 370,296 downwards.
AATGCCTGGGTAGCAGAGGCGGAGGATCACCGGATTCGGGTACGTGTGTGTCTGTAGTTGTCTCCAGGCAACCTGCTGTTTCTTGTTTAGTTTGGCGTGGGGTGGTGGGTATTTGCATCTGTTCAGTCTGTAGTGTTGCATGATGTCTCTGAAAGTGGTCATACGATCCCCCCACGTCCATTCCCGCATCGCTGTCGAAGTGTGCGAGACATCGGGACTGTCGGCAGGCGTCGCAGCTCGGCGTGTAAGTCCTCGAGCCGCGGCGTGGGCAGTCGCGTTGCCCGCAAGCGGAGGGTCCGTGTGGGCGGGGGTCCATACGAGGAAACTGTCGTTTTTGCGGCAGATGTTGCGTTCGTGAATTTGGAGAATGCGGGCCGCTTCGCGGGAGATCCGGCCGCTGGCGTAGTTGCGTATCGCCGCCTGCGAGTCGCCTATTATCACCTCGGCATCCATGGTGGCTATCGCGATGGCTATGGCAGCTTCTTCGGCTGCCTCCGTCTCTTCCGTGCCTATCGTCGCACTCGTGACGCAAGTTCCTACATGATCCGTGATCGCGACCGCGAAGCCGCGGTGGCAGTCGTAACGGGCCGCGTCCACGTAAACTGTGTCTTTGCTATTGCCGAATTTCTTTTCAAGGTCTTGGGCGCGCCTGTTGCGCCGACCGATGTGATGTGTCGGGTGCATGTTCTTAGGCAACGGCAGAACGACGATGCGCTCGCGAATACGTCTGGGTATCCCGACCTTTTCGCCGCGCTGCGTATGGTAGTTGATACCTAGTGTCTCCAGGATGTTTCGGCCAGTTCTGGTCTTCGCCAGACGTTCGTACTGGGCGATGTTGTGTGCTTCGATTATCTCATCTAGAGTATTGTGCAACCCCAGCTCGAGAAATTTTTCCGTGCTGGTATTGGCCGGTAATCCGATTGCGCGTTTGTACGCCTTGCGGATGAGACAATCTAGTTTGGTGCGTTCAGTCGCCTGCCACTTGAGGTAGGAAGCGACGTACGTTATATGGTTCATAACGAAAGCATGTACCAGGCGAATGGTATTGCTTTCCTTCATTCCGCTATGCCGATTTGTTATTCGTTTCAGCAACCGGATTGTTTCATTGACCGCGCCCTCTAGTCTGCGAACGGTTTCGCCGTTGTGGCCGTTGGCGGACAGGCGCAAGCCCAGTACCCTAATGTTGTTAACTTGTGGGATGACAGCGCCGTCTGATGTGCGTACATTAATTTCTCTATATGCGCACTCGAATGCGGAATCGGCGTTCTTGGGTTTACGGCCCCTGCGCGAGGGTCTATAGAGCAGGAGCTCCGATTTAGCGGCGGAACATTCGAGGCCAGTGTCGCGAAGGTAGTCCTGCACCACGTCGACGGCTTCCTGCAGCGTTTGCTCTACGTGGCCGTCATTTCCCTCGGCAACCCAGACGGTGATATCATCGGCGTGCAAGCTATGGTGGAGGCCTTCTATCTCAGCAAGTTTTTGTGGTAATCCGACAAGCACGAGGTTAAAGAGCATGGGCGAGATTACGGATCCCTGCGGCGTGCCCGTACAACCCATGTATATGTCCTGCGATTCTAGTCCGCCGATCGCTAATCGGGCTCGGCGGCCCGTAAGAAAATCCCGTACGTAGTGGTACGTTCTCTCGCCCAGTCCCAACGCTCGTATACTTTCAAGTATCGCAGCATGGCTAACGTTGTCGAACGCCTTTTTGAGGTCGAGCCCGAGTATCGCTTTGGTGGATCGTGTGGGATTGTCTACGATATCGTGCTTGAGTTGAAGCATAACGTCCTGCTTGGAAAGGTTACGACGGAACCCCAGCATCGTGTGTGGGAGCATGTTTCGGTCCTCGAGGTAGTTGGTAAGGCGAGCGAGAACCACGTGTTCCATGACCTTACCAACGCAGGACGTCAGGGATATCGGTCGAAGGTTGTCAATCTGTACTCGTTTGCCCGGTTTGGGGATCATAATTATGCGCGCCGTTTTCCACGAGTTCGGTATAGCGCCCGCATTCCAGCACTCGTTCATGTAAGCCGTCAGTTGTTCTATCGACTCATCGTCGTAGTTACGTAGCGCTTAGTTGGTTATCCCGTCCGGGCCTGGCGCCGACTTTGTGTTGAGCCTATGCAGCACCGCCCTCACCTCTGCAACGCTGAAGTCCTCGTCTAGCTCCGCGTTACCCTCACCCTCCCAGGCGTATGCCGAATGTGCGAGGGGGCTACGTGACTGAAAGTAACGGCTTCGCACGTCATCTAGAAAGTCCGCGTGGGTGCCCTTGTAGTCGTGCAGCAACTTGTTAAACTTATGTGCGTGCGATGTTTTCGTCTCCTCCGGATCCAAGAGGTGCCGGAGGAGATGCCACGTCTTGGCCCGTCCCAGCTGGTTCTCCATCCAGTTGCAGATCTCTTCCCATTGCGTTTTGCATACCTGTAACGCGTGCTCTTCCATGTCTCTGCTTAGCCGTGCTATGCGTCTGCGCAGCGTTCGATTGTGGCGTTGACGCTTCCACCTGTCTTGCAGGCTGCGCTTGGCTTCCCACATGTGTAGGAGTTTGCTGTGTACCACTTCGAGCTGTGCTTCTGGCGGAACCTCCCGCGTCGCCGTTTCTAAATCGCCCTTGAGCGTCATATTGTCAAGGCTATACAAAAAATAAGTGAAAAGAATGAGAGGCTTACCCTTATGTACACTGAAAGCTAAAATATATGTGCTACGTGAATGGAAAGATACGCTAGTAAAGCAACCTAATCAACTCACATGGGCACCTTGAACATGAGAGAAAATAGTGGCAGTGAGAATACTGAGACAGTTGTGTTATGTTACATAATATTACTGTGCTGGAGAAGAATAAATACTCGAAAGAGTTGTAACGCATTCAAAGTTTTTCATGAGAAGTGCACTGCGCTGCATAATGAAATAGCCAGAAGAAAAATAAAGCATATTGGCTACATTAACATCACGAAGTCCGTTAATCACCTGATATAATAATGAAGGGTTTGACCTATGGTTTCTGAAATACAATCGGGAAAGTTCAGATCCGTTTAGATGATGCAATATGTTGTTTGACGTTACACTTCCTATGTTTCGCCAGTGCCAACACTGCCTCTTTAAATAGTTCTAAACTGATGTGATAACTCAAGTATATAACGTGGGTTTAAGCTACATGCTAGACAGGTGAATTATAGAGCTGCATACAAGTTCGCTTGCCCTTTTCAGCAGGCCTGACGAGAACAGAGCTCGGCGAAGAAGGGACGTTTTCCGGGACCACCCTTTGCATGCTTTCAACTGAGCGAGAGTCGGAGTGCGGGCAAAGCGGGGATTAAAGGTCACTTCTCGCCAGAAAGCTCAAAGCTTTTCACCGCTTCATTTATTCTTTTCACCCAGCATCGATATTTGGAATCCCTTGAGCTTGTTTTGGAGTGGTGCTCCAGCATTTCGATGGTGCAGGTCGGCTGGCTGGGGAAGCGAGGCAAATCCATTCCCGCCCTTTCCATGTTGGAGAGTGCCGTCAACGTTTCCTATAATCTCCGGTTGCGCCATGTTTTTATCATCTGTGCTTGCTGCAATGCAGGATAAATATGCGCAGCTCGGGCATTCCCTGCTTTATAAATTTCAGAGATACAGTTCTTGATCGTTAAAAAGTGTCCTGATGAGTAATCAAAAATGAAAAAAAGGTTCTTTCATGCCATTTGAGCCTAATCTCTGATAAAGTTTTCATCTGTATGGCTTTGGATAGTGTTTTTTCGCATTAGAGAATCAGAAAAAGGCATTTACCTGAAAGCAAGGACCAAGTTATAGTCAATATCAAAATTTGTTGACGCAGAGAGGAGCCGTGTGATTTTTTAAACAATGTATACAGTCTACATCTCATACTGTTGCATTAGTTGCCACTTAAAACGCGTAGTTTGCCCAGCTTGCCATTTCAGTGTAAGGTTGCACCTTCTCTTTTATACTGACGGAATCGATCCTTCGGATTTTATTTCAAGCACTCTTTCTTCTCATACGAAAGTTCATAGCTTGAGACATGTTCAAAAATTCAAGGCTCAATGGTTGTAGCTTAGTATTCAACTATTATTCAGTGCTCTTTATGCTCAAATTTGGCCGACTAGAACTGCCATCTCCATGACCATGCGCACAAATAGCAAGAACACCTAACAAGTTATCACAAACCAAGCAGGTTAAAAACAACTTAGCTACTAATATTTAGTTATGTAATTTTAAATGCGAAGCATTTATTAGCGAACTTCGGTGACTTTGAGCATATCTATCTATCTATCTAGCTGCCTATGACCTTTAGCTCCCCTGACAATTTCAATAATGTTATCTTTACCAAACTTGGTATGAGATAAGATGACTGTATGAAGAACATCTTGATCGGTCATATAATGAAAATCATGATATGTATGTCATGATTGTCATAATTTACATGTCCTGGTTCCGCAGCTTTTTCCAAGGTTTCGTTCAAATGGCAAGTTGCAAAACACGCATGGTATGACATGATTGCATAGCAAACATAAGCGACAGAATCTAACATGAAAATCATGACATGCGTGTCATGTAACAGCGTGACTACATGCCACGCTCATGATGCGCTGGCGGCCATTTCGATAGCTTCACTTATACCAAATTTGGTAATATGAGACGTGAATGTATTATGAAGGTATAATACTGGTGCCTTAGTAACCTGCACTTCGCCGATGACACTGCATTGCTGAGTAACTCAGGGGACGAATTTCGACTCATGATTACGGAGTTATACAAGGAGAGCAGAAAGGTGGGTCTTAAAATTAATCTTCAGAAAACGAAAGTAATGTACAACTACCTCGGAAAAGAGCAGCGCTTCGAGATAGGTAATAGTGCACTTCAAGTTATAAAAGACTGTCTACTTAGGGCAGGTAATAACCGCGGAGCCGAACCATGAGATTGAAGTAGCTAGAAGAATAAAAATGGGGTGGAGCACATTTGGCAAGCACTCTCAAATTATGACAGGTAGATTGCCACTATCCCTCAAGAGGAAGATATATAACAGCTGTATCTTGCCGGTACTTAGCTACGGAGCAGAAACCTGGAGACTCGCAAAGAGGGTTCAGCTTAAATTGAGGACGATGCAGCGAGCAATGGAAAGAAAAATGGTAGGTGTAACCTTAAGAGACAAGAAGAGAGCAGAGTGGATTAGGGAACAGACGGGAGTTAAGAATATCATAGTTGAAATCAAGAAGAGGAAATAGACATGGGCCGGGCATGTAGTGCGTAGACAGGATAACCACTGGTCATTAAGGGTAGCTAACTGGATTACCAAAGAGGGCAAGTGGGTTAGGGGGAGACAGAAGGTTAGGTGGGCAGATAAGATTAAGAAGTTTTCGGGTATAAAGTGGCAGCAGCAAGCACAGGACTGGGTTAACTGGCGGAACATGGGAGAGGCCTTGGCCCTGCAGTGGAAGTAGTCAGGCTGATGATGATGATGATGATGATGAATACTGGTGCAAACATCATAATCACGACATGCGTGTCATGTAACAACATGACTATATGACAACCTCATGATGCCTTCGCAGCCGTTTCGCTAGCTTTACATATGCCAAATTTGGTATTACGTGATGCCAATGGATGACATAGATAAATGACACATATTCAAACATGACAATCACGACATTCGTGTCATGCAATAACATGACTCCATGCCACTCTCTTGATGCGCTTCCGGCTGTTTCGCTAGCTTCACATATGCCAAATTCGGTATTACGTGAGTTCAATAAATACGAAGGTATGTGAGTGGTGCAAGCATGATAATCATGACATGCATATCATGTGAGAACATGGCTGCATTCCACAGTCAAGGCACCAGTACAGTTTGACGTGGCTCGGTGCGCGTGCTCGCCGGCATTCATTTCGTCGCGTCACGCCGGTGTTGGCACGCCAGGCGCCGGTCCTGCCATACTCGCCGGCGCACACCACTCTGCGTTGCGTTACTTTGACGCATGCGCGTATGAGCGCGTCCGGCGTCCCTTCGTCACAAAAATCCCAAGCATTTACCGGAGGTTGAACATGGTTAAGTGCGAATGCACGGGGTGATGCTATGAGGGGTATTTATTAATTCGCACTATTAATTGAATAATAACACTATGGTGCCTTTATGGTGTAATGGTTCCTGGGAATCGCAATTTGATCACATGGGGGAGTTTACGTTAACTCACTGGCGAATGCCAACGGATTTTAACTTTACTCCCCCTCATAGCATCACCCCGTGCATTCGCACTCAACCATGGTCACCCTCGGGGAAATGCTTGGGAGTTTTATTACTGATGATGATGATTAAAGTGTAATCAATGAATTTAAGTGTTGTTTGTCATGAAGCATTTGTACACAGATATATTATATACGAAGTATTTTTCATTTACACTTCACGGCGCGTCCGGACGAGCAAAGCCCAGGGCTCGCACCTTCTCCCGCGCGGCACGTTCACTGGCTCGAACGGCTTCGGGAACGTCCACTCGCCGTTGACGATTGTGAGCGGCGTCTTGACGCCGGCCTTCATCGCCCTTCTCCGCCTGACGCTTGCGTTGTCGTTCCGCTTCTTGGGCCGCGTTCGCGGCTCGATAAGGCGCGTATAAGGCGCGATAGGGCGCGTTACTGACACCGATATCAGCGTCGCGTCTGTGGCTTATTCGGTAGAGCATCGCGCTGCGGCCCGCCAAGTCCTTTTTCTTTTAAAGACAGAGAGAAAACTGCGGACGCCGTCGACGGCGGTGGATGGTTTGGGGTCGCTTATAAAGTGTATTCACACCTAAAAAGAGGGAGACGCAGTGTTGTCTGGATAACGCATCGGCGCGAACCGCAGCATGTCGCATTCCACGCTGGTTGCTGTCGGGCCACGCCGAAGGACGCTGGCCGCGCCTGGCTTCTGACAACAGAGAGCTCGCGTTTTGCGAACGTAGCGCTGCTGTGCCCAGCGTGCGCGCGCTTCCAAGCTACTTAGGATTATGTTGGGCCCTTCATAATGCGCTCGCGGCCGTTTTGCTAGCTGCACATATACCAAATTTGGTGTTACCTGACGTAAATCAATGACGAAATATAAAACTGGTGCAAACATGATGATCCAGATACACGTGTCATGTAAGGACAAGACAACATACCAAGCTCATAGCGTGTTCGCGGTCGTTTCTCTAGCTCCACATATACTAAATTGGGTATCACGTGAGGTGAATAGCGTACGAAGGTAAACGAAACATCTAAACATGATAATCATGACACGGAAGTCATGTGGGCATCATTTATTTCCACCTTGTAACGTTGTGCTGATGTTAAAGTGGCATATCAACATTTCTCATTTGTGCTTCGCCTTTCGCAGTGTGCGCTGATGTCAGTCTCTATCTCGCCTGCCGCGTGCTCACCGCAGCACCGGCAGCTGCCGCCTTGTCCGTTAGCCCTCAACATCTGCCTCTACCGCATCTCGCCTTGTGACCACCGCTCGCTACACCTCGCGCAACTTCAACGTCGAATCCTCGCAGCAAGCTCTCAGCCTACACTTCATCGATGACAAGGCCGTGGTTGTCAAGGTGAAAAGCCGCCAGCTCCAGTACAGTGCTTGTATCAACTCGGAAGTAATGATAAAGCCCACGTCAGGCCATCGCTGCAAGCGAAATTTGCAGCGCTCACCGCGACGCAGTGCTGTCTGTGTGAAGTGGTGGATGTGAAATGCAGCATGTCGCATTTCGCGCCAGTTGGCGTCGGGCCACGCCGACGGACGCTGGTCGCGCCGGTCGCGCCGGTCGCGCCGGTCGCGACTGGCATCAGACTGTAGAGTTCTCACGTTTTGCTAACGTATAGCGTCGCTCTGCCCAGTGTGCGCGCGTCGACGTTACGTTGAAGTATATTTGGCCATTCATGATGCAATCGCGACCGATTCGCTAGCTCCACATATACCAAATTTGGTGTTACGTGACGTCAATGAATGATAAAGATATAATACTGGTGCAAATATGATAATCATGACACGCGTGTCATGTAAGAACATGACACATACCACGCCTTATAGTGCTCATGGGCGTTTCGCTAGGTTTTTTATATACTAAATTTGGTATCACGTGAAGTGAATAGATGACGAAGGTAAACTGACACATAAAAACATTATAATTATGACACGTAAATTGTGTACGACATAATTTGCCTCCACCTTGTAGCGTTTTGCTGATTTTAAAGTGACGTATCAATCTCCCTCATTGTTGCTTCCCATATCATAGATTCCCACTGCACGTGGAATCTGCCAATTCTTTAGTGGCGAAGCTCCTTAAAGCGGCACCCACTCGTGCCTTGTCGTAGTCGTAGTGCGTACGCAGTCTTACGTTTTGACCTGCAAGGTGGTGCCGGTGGAAGATTCCTCCTGTGCGTTGTTGAACAATGAAAAATTCGCAGCGTACGCGTTAACTAAAAGCCTAATTTTCCTGTCTCTCATTCCCCGTTAGCAGCCATGTACATTCTGCACTATCTCACAAGAAAAAATGGCAGCATATCCACGGAGTGAATGATGGAGAGTGGGGCGAAGCATCCGTCCGTCCATTCGTTCTTGCATCCGTACGTCCATGCGTGCATCTGTGTGGCCGCCCGTGCGTTCATCCGCCCGTCCGTGCGTGCGTTTGTTTGTGCATCCGTCCCTGTGTTCTTCCATGCTTCCGCCCCTGCGTCAGTTCATGCGTCGATCCATGCGTCTGTATGTGTGTCCGTTAGTCCATCTATTCAACAACCGACGGTTCGTCGCTAATAACGGAGAAGGAAGAAAGAGGTTCTGTAAACACCTTCTCGAGGCTCTTATCCTTCTTCCGAGTTGAGGTCCAAAGTCGTGAAAATCTGGTTGCACAACAGAGCATGGACGTTAGGCATACGCCGAGGTACAGTGGCAGACTACTACTACGATGTGACTATCTAAAGGAAAAAGAAGAGAAAAGTGCCACCCATAACTGTCTATTGTTACGATGACACCTCAACAGCTCGGTACGGGAAAGGGTAGTGAAACTAAAAGGTATAGGTAAGAGAAGAATGAGGGAGAAGTAGTAAAAAAAAGCATTTGACTCTGTCTGCACAGCGCGTTCCCGAGCAATAGCAAGCCGCAAACTGTCCGGAAAGTTGTCCAAGAAGATCGGAAGAAGAAAATCCACCGAGTAGGAGTAGCTGTGACGGGCCCTAAGTGGCAGAGAAGCCTCCTCACTACAAGAAAAAAAGTAAAGCATACTCCATCGGCTGAAATACTGCAACAAAGCGCCACTCTAGTAGGGTGTTTCTATTGTAACGCTACAAGCTCCAGCACATAAGACTGTGGCGAAAAAAAAAGACGATAGCAGAAAAGAATACACTTCTACATTCTAACGGGAGGTGCTTCAGGTGCACGAAGAGAGGCCATCCGGCTAGGAAACGCCGATATAACATAATGTGCGAATTGCGAGAAAAAGCATGCCAGCACAATGTAAAAAAGTATTCTTTTCGGCTATCGTCTTTTTTTTTCGCCACAGACTTGCGTGTTGTGGCTTGTAGCGTTACGAAAGAAGCACCCTAAATGAGTGGCGCTTTGGTGCAACGTATGCAAAAACGGATGCGCGGCAGCCCAACGACCCCATCACAAACGCTCACGTGGCTCTAGAGGTTGCTAACACAGGCAGTGAAACCGCCAAGGAGAAGACAGTTCTGCTGCAAACAGCGAAAGCTTGGTGTTGCGGTGAGGTCTCCGGGGCTCAACTAAAATACTGTTTGACGGTGGCAGTCTACGCTCGTACGTCACGTCGGCTACGTCAAAGCGATTAGGATGTGAACTCATCGACAGCGAAAGGCTGACGGTGGTGTTCATCGAAAGTCATCAAAATGAAAGATTGTTCAACAGAGTGTCCGTCAAACTAAAAACAAAGAATCAAGGGGAATTCGAAATAGACGTTTTGGAGACAGATGTCCCTTGTGACTAAATTCTCCCCTCACCACCGAAAACGCAGACCGACCGCCTCACTGCACTTTGCTACGAAGTTGCTGACTACTAAAAAGATGGTGACACTAGCTCTGTCCAGCTGCTCTTTTTGCAGATCCCTTTTGGCGGCTCACGATTGGCCGCACCACTAGGCTAGAAGAAAAGCTGAGAGCTGTTGAAACAGTGGTTGGTTTGACCTTTCACGTGCCTGTGGAGGGGAGTAACAAATCATCTCAGTGCGCACAAACAGCGGAACTTCAAACGTAAGTCATAGAAAGGAAGACGGCTTACGTGCTTAGCAAATTCTGGACACTGGAATCTATTCGAGTAAATGACTTCGAGAAAACGAAAGAACCAAAGTCTACCCAGAAATTTTTCGAAGAAACAGTCAAGTGAGTGTATGACCGTTACGAGGTAGCTCTTCCGCGAAAGCCCGTAACTTCATTGCACCTCAATAAGGAGGAGGTTGCCATGAAGCGTCTGCGTCACTTGGCAACGCGACTTGAAAACCATTAAGACTTGTGTGACGATTACGATTCAGTGATAAGACACTACGATAGACTGGGAATAGCGGAGCTCATCGAATACAGCATCGCGGAAGCCAATACTGATTACTATATGCCACACCAGGCTGTAATACGTGACTCCCACAAGCTCCGAGTGGTTTTTGATGCCTCTTCACATGGTAACTCAGCCAAGTCACTGAACGACAACTTCACTGATTTATTCGGTTTACGTCTGTACTTTCGCCGCCACACAGTGGCGATAGTTTCTGACATCGAAGGTTGTTGACATCCTGAAGATTGTTGTAAGACCTGTATATTGAAATGCGTTGCGTTTTTTGGGGGGATTCAAGAAGATGTATAAAACCAGCGAACCACTTCCGCCAATCGCAACTTGGCGCATGACTAGAGTTCACTTTGTAACAACTGTTAGCTCATTTCGTCTCTCCGCAACACTGCAACACCACTTGACAAAACGGGAAGAACAATATCCCCAAACCGCAAATCCGCTCAAACGCAGTCTTTACGTGGATGCCTTGCTGATAAGAGCTGAAAGCGAAGAGGAAGCAGTGAGGCTCTACAACGAAGCAACCAAGACTTTTGAAGCTGCAAAGATTAAACTGCACAAATGGTCATATAACAGCGAAACGCTCCACCAGCAATTCAAGTGGGACTCCCGTGGTGCCATAAATCTCGGCTATTTGTCGGGAGTGTTGAAGGTTTTGGGACTATCGTGGGATCCATGTGCTGATGGGTTGACGTTTCTGCGTGCACGGACTGTACTCAAGAGGTCATACGCGCCGCAAAATGTCCATGCTTCAAACAACGGCGCGAATATATTGCCACGACATAGTGCCTGCATTCAAACAACGCGCCCATCACCACGCGCACAGAGACATACATGGGCGCCGTCTAGTGGTGCGCAGAGACGATGATGATAGCACGAGAACCCAGCTGGCCCCTGCTGATGTGTGCCACGCGCTTGGGACTCTTCTTGAAGAAGTAGAAGAAGAAGACATCTTGCCGTTCTGCTGTAACGTGCTACGACCATAGTCCCTTTGAGTTGTGGGCACAGGTTCACCTTTTAATAAATACGTTTTATTATACCCCGAGTACTTCAACATCGTTACATTTCTGGTGGACGTGCTGGGTAATGAATCAAAGCCCTACGAACGCAAGACAGCGTAGCTCCGACCACCAGCCAGTTGATAGTGCGGAGCCGACACCTGTGCACCAGAGGACCAGTCGCCGTCTTCGAGGTGATTCACCAGAATTCAGCCCACTCCACTTTACGCCAAGGGGAACTCAGTCAATGGACGCCGCCACCATGACAAGTCATGTAACACCAGCCCAAGTGGTGATAAATCAGCCTCACCAGCCACCAGTATTTCATGGCGACTCCTATGAAGATTTAGAAGATTGGCTGAACCTCTTTGAGAGAGTGGCACGTTTGAACGGTTGGGACGAGAGAGAGAAGCTCCGCCGCGTATATTTTGCTTTGGAGGACTTCGCAAAGACGTGGTATGAAAACCATGAAACCTTCTTTACGACCTGGGATGAATTTCGGCGACAATCTCTGGCGACTTATGCCAGCGCGGATCGCAAAGAAAAGGCGCAGGCTGCGCTTGAGTCCAGAAACCAACTCACCAACGAAAGTGTCGCAATGTATATCGAGGACTTGATCCGCCTGTTCAAGCGCGCAGATTCCCATATGACCGAAGACAAGAAGCTACGCCACCTCATGCGTGGGATGAAGCAAGAGCTATTCGCTGTTCTCGTCCGCAACCCACCACGAACAGTTGCGGAGTTTCATACGGAAGCGACAGCCATAGAGAAAACGCTAGAACAGCGGGCTCGACAGTACAATCGAGACATAAACTATGCACCTGCCAATGTCTTCTCTGGACGCCAGCGAAGTGACATGGACGCTCTGCGAGAACTCATCAGGTCGGTGATCAGGGAAGAGCTCAGCAAGTTGCAAGCACCTCACACTACAGCAACACTGTCTGTAGTCGACGTAGTACGAGATGAACTGAGGCAGATGATACGTGAGCCGGAGCGTGCGCCACAGCCGATCCAACGCATACCAACGTACTCTGAAGTACTCAGACAACCCGCGGCGCACACCAATGCAGCAGTTACGATGGCCTCTCCTTGCCCACAAACGGTACGCAGGGCACCTCGTCCACTGGAACCGGCGACTACCTACTTGCCACGAGCCCGTGGTGTAGCTCGCTACGTGGATCAAAGGCCCCGGAAAAGTGACATCTGGCGTGACCATGAGCGCAGGCCTTTGTGTTTCCATTGTGGGGAAGCAGGTCACCTGTATAGGTTCTGCCCTTACCGACAGACAGGATTAAGGGGCTTTCCGTAGTACGCACCATGCCCTCGAAACGGTGAACGGCCAACCGAGATCGAAGAGTACTTGTCCGTGTGCCAGAGCCCACTCACTCTACGCCAACAACAGCCAAGATCGCCGTCGCCCAGGCGTTACCGATCACCCAGCCCACGTGCTTCTTCCGCACGGTCTGGGCACCATTCTACAAGCCCACACCAGGAAAACTGAAACAAGCGACCTGTGGAGGTGAGGCCGCTGATAACGACAGTTGCGAAGATCCTCCATTGCGGTTTCAAGGTGACGATGCTATGTTTACAGAGGATAAGCGCAGCAGTGCGAAGATTACTTCAGATTTGCGGTTGAAAATAGACGGATACGAGCTGAATGCTTTAGTTGACACCGGCGCTGATTATTCGGTAATGAGTCACAAATTGGCAAAGAAACTGAAAAAGGTTGTAACAAAATGGAGTGGGGCACAGATACGCACGGCAGGTGGCCACACTATTACACCGCTCGGCAGATGCACCTCAAGGCTCGAAATAAGAGGCTTTACTTACGTTGCTGACTTCATCGTGCTGCCGGACTGTTCAAGGGAGCTTATACTAGGAATGGATTTTCTGCAAGCCAATGGAGCCAAAATAATCTGCGCAGATCCAGTGTAACGTTTTCGACAGAACAAGCTATGTCGGTGGAGGAATCGGAAAAGCGACGTCTTACTGCTTTGCGCGTTGTTGATGATGGCGTCACAGTGCCATCCTCGCTGTAGTGTAATGGTGCTTGCTGAAAATAAGGCATTTTGTGACCACGAAGGAATAGCGGATGGAAACGTAGAGCTATTTTTAAACAAAGGAATTTGCGTGGCGAGGGGTGTTGTTCACTTAACGAATGGCCGCTCAGTTGTTCTCCTTACGAATTTTGGGAATGAATGTCAGCACATCGCACAAGGTATGGTGTCACACCTGTCCCGTTAATTAGGGAGGCGATCGCCGGGTTAAATCCAAGAGCCGAAGTATCGGCCCCCCGAACCGCACCACGAAAGCGTGGACAATTTAGAAGTGGTCCTTACTGGTGCGCCAGCAGACGCCGGCTGTGGCCCAAAGAACAAGTCAGAGCCGAGAGTTGATAAACAAGCAAAATTATATTCTCAATAATGGCAGATCGAAAACAATACACAGAAATGCACACTCCACAATAGTTGCATACAATATGTCACCAATCAAACCAATCAATCAACGTACTACACAATACAATCAGCCCCACTTGAGACAACGGACACGGACAACAATACGAGCTACAATGCAGTCGCATGCATTGAACAACCAAGACACTTAAAGACTAAAGAGATAGAAAACCTATTCAGTCCAAAGTTCTTGGAACCAAAGTCGAGATGATACTCTTCCGAGAATCAATCACTCAAAGTCCAGCGTTGTTGTCGTTCCGCAGCCCTCGAAGTTTCTCTTCCAGGAAACCTCGCGTCTTCAATTGGCCACTCTTCAAACTTCAACTTCTTCGCCGGAACACGTCGGCTTCACACCCGCAGCTGTTGCCACGGGTCTTCGCTCGATAGCGGTAAACACACGCTCTGGCCTGTAGCCCGAGCCTTCACACCTCAGGTGGAAATCCTCTTCATCTCCGGCTTCGTTACTACGGACGAAACCTTCGCCGACTACACGGCGGAATCCCTACGCGCTCTGGCGCTCACTTCCGTCTCCTCCTGCTTTCTCGTCTCGGCCGCTCGATTAAATACCTTGCGCGCCACCTTCCAGAACGTTCTCCTCATTTCGTCGGCGCGATGCGCAGCGAAGGCTGGGGAGAGGCGCGAGACGGTTCGACTGCCCTCCCCGGAGGATTATTCAACTCGGTATGACCACGCCCCTTTCGTTCTGGAAATTTCTAGCGCTTGCCCGGCCGCCGCTGTGGAGTGAGGAGGTTCATCGGCGACGCCACGCTTCCGAGAGGAGAGGCGTCGCGCGCCCGGGGAGCCTTGGATGCTTGTTTTCTCTTTTTCTCTTTTTTTTTGTTAACCTCGCCGCGTCTCTCGGGCGCGTTATCGCAAGAATTTGGCGGCGCGCCCGTTTTTAGCGCTCGTTTTGTGACACTGCCCCCCACTTTAAGAATATTATCTCATAATATTCAAAACCACACAAACGAGCGCGAACAGTCACCACACACTCTCACAGACAGTAACCTAGTCCGTCGCTCATGACACGTCACATTCGCAATAGATCGCTCAATACAATCTTACATTGTAGTTCAATTCCACAACACATGAAATATAGCCACAGGTACATGACTACAACACTTCATCACTCATTCCAAACAATACAAACGTACAAAGTTCTCTCATTACAACAATTATACAACACTATACATCACATCACAGCACAACACTTCGACACTTGTGACACAGGATAACACAACATTAACACAACGTATGGCACTCAGCACTGCCAAACACATCCTTAGTCGACTTCAGCACTTATCCTGTGTATATCGAGCTGCGCTTGCGTCCTTTCTTGCGGTGCTCGCTCGATTTCTTCTTGTTTTTCCTTGTTCCTTTTCGGCGAGCATTTTCCAACGACGACATCTGAGGCGTCGTCTCAGCCATCGTTGTCTCTTCCGACACCGTTAACGCGTCATTACATTCGACGGGTCCTGTCTGTTTATTTACCGCTTGATCATGCCTCTACATCTTGCCCGGCTGGCCAACTCCGTCTCCTTTACACTGTCGGTCGGTTGAGGTCGTGCCGACGTAAGTCCGGTAGCTCGGCCCGTGAACTTATTCGACACGATCGTCTTCTCCTTCGCTGTCTCTTGCGCCTCAGCTTCACCTTGGGCTCTAGTGAGATCCGTCACGGGATGCTCTTCCACTGTATCTCGCGGCCGCTGTGTTGGCGAGGGCTCTATCTTCGGGTCTTCTCCCAAACATTCTGGATCACTTGGCCCTTGCGCCCCGTCGATGTTTCCAATGGCAAGGTCATACAGGGGGGTCGTCATGCATAAAGCAGTAACCTTCCCGCTGAAGTACGGGGTTTCAACCTCAATTTCTGCTTCGGGAAGCATCCGAACCGTACGGTCAATTAGGCAAACCGGTTTCGTTCTGCCTGTCAACTCACTTTCCCGTACCAAATTTCTCCGCACGATAACAGTGGAACTGCCGGTATATCTTAACACCGTAATCTTTTTGCCCGCAACTTTTCCAGGCAGCGTTGGCATTCCTTTCGTAACACCGGTTGGCTGTTTTGACATTACAGCACCCACAATAGAAATTTTCTCCCCATTCTTCAACTCTACGAATCCATCAGTGACGGCATTATTATCAGATTTCGGTGCTGCTTGCACACAGGATACCTGGTGAGTTTGACTCACTCCGTTCCGACATGCATCTGCTTTGTGCCCAGTCTGACCACACTTGAACCATTTTACAACCGTAGGGCTCGTAAAGATCGTTCGACAGTTTTTCGCGCGATGACCCACTCGGTTGCACAGAAAACATCGCGGAATGCTCTCTGGTGCACGCTTCTTTTCTTCGGGAGCCAATTTCTTCGACTCCTCGGGGCAATCCTTCTTGACCTTGGCCAAATTAGTTCCACCTTGCGCTTCCAAGAATTGATCGGCCAATTCGAGCATTCCTTCAAGTGACTCAGCCTTCCTCTCTTTCAAGTACAGCGACAGGCTTGGGTGGCAACTAGTAAGAAATTGTTCTCTAATTAGGAGTTCTCAAAGTTCATCGTACTCCTGCGCTGTCCCTGAAAGTTCAATCCATCTGTCAAAATAATGGCAAAGTCGGGCGGCATACTGCGTAGCTGTCTCACCGTCAGCTGGCTTTCCTGTCCGAAATCTGCCCCGGAATCCTTCCACAGTGAATCTAAATCGCTTCAACAAAGCAGCTTTCACCTTTGCGTAGTTGGCTGCATCGGTCGGCGTCAGCCTACCGTACACACTGAGCGCTTCACCACTCAAGCAAGTACTCAAAGCAGTTGCCCATTGCTGTTCCGGCCAATTCTGGCTCCTCGCGATCGTCTCAAATCTGTGGAGGTACGCGTCTAGGTCGTCCTTCCTTTCATCAAACGCTACGAGCAGCTTGCTTGGGTTCAAGCGGAAGCCGTGATCTTCCCGTTCGCTGTTTTCAACTCTAGCTTGGACGGGAGTTTCACTTCGCTGTTGCAAGCGGAGTCGCTCGAGTTCCATTTCGTGCTGCCGCTGCCGTTGCCTTTCAGCCATCTCCGCTTCTCTTTCTTCTCTCGCCCTTTCGGCTGCCAGCTTTTCTCTCTCCAACTCAGCTGCTTTTCTTCCTTGGCCCTCTCTGCTGCCAACCTCTCTCTCTCCAACTCAGCTTCTTTTTCCGCTTTGGCTCTTTCGACCGCCAACCTCTCTCGTTCCAACTCAGCTGCTTTTTCTTCCTTGGCTCTCTCAGCTGCCTCTTTCTCCTTCTGGCTTACCCATTTCCGTAGTTCAGCGCCGGAAAGACCCATCTTCTCACCAAGCGCAACTAACTTTTCGAGATCCATTGTGTCTCGCAACTCGCAAATAAAACCTTGCCGCGTGCAAAAAGTATCTGCCTAAATCAGTCTATCGGAACACTCCCCTGCACTCGTTAACGAGAACACTGAACAACACACAAAATCGTTCCGATAGCACTATCAACAACTCGAGGCTCTTTCTCACTACTATGGACGCCCTGTGCACCAAAAGGTCCTGTCTCGCGGACGCCAGATTAATTGTCTCACCTGTCCCGTTAATTAGGCAGGCGATCGCCGGGCTAATTCCAAGAGCCGAAGTATCGGCCCCCCGAACCGCACCACGAAAGCGTGGACAATTTAGAAGTGGTCCTTATTGGTGCGCCAGCAGACGCCGGCTGTGGCCCAAAGAACAAGTCAGAGCCGAGAGTTGATAAACAAGCAAAATTATATTCTCAATAATGGCAGATCGAAAACAATACACAGAAATGCACACTCCACAATAGTTGCATACAATATGTCACCAATCAAACCAATCAATCAACGTACTACACAATACAATCAGCCCCACTTGAGACAACGGACACGGACAACAATACGAGCTACAATGCAGTCGCATGCATTGAACAACCAAGACACTTAAAGACTAAAGAGATAGAAAACCTATTCAGTCCAAAGTTCTTGGAACCAAAGTCGAGATGATACTCTTCCGAGAATCACTCACTCAAAGTCCAGCGTTGTTGTCGTTCCGCAGCCCTCGAAGTTTCTCTTCCAGGAAACCTCCCGTCTTCAATTGGCACTCTTCAAACTTCAACTTCTTCGCCGGAACACGTCGGCTTCACACCCGCAGCTGTTGCAACGGGTCTTCGCTCGATAGCGGTAAACACACGCTCTGGCCTGTAGCCCGAGCCTTCACCCCTCAGGTGGAAATCCTCTGCATCTCCGGCTTCGTTACTACGGACGAAACCTTCGCCGACTACACGGCGGAATCCCTACGCGCTCTGGCGCTCACTTCCGTCTCCTCCTGCTTTCTCGTCTCGGCCGCTCGATTAAATACCTTCCGCGCCACCTTCCAGAACGTTCTCCTCATTTCGTCGGCGCGATGCGCAGCGAAGGCTGGGGAGAGGCGCGAGACGGTTCGACTGCCCTCCCCGGAGGATGATTCAACTCGGTATGACCACGCCCCTTTCATTCTGGAAATTTCCAGCGCTTGCCCGGCCGCCGCTGTGGGGTGAGGAGGTTCATCGGCGACGCCACGCTTCCGAGAGGAGAGGCGTCGCGCGCCCGGGGAGCCTTGGATGCTTGTTTTCTCTTTTCTCTTTTTTTTGTTAACCTCGCCGCGTCTCTCGGGCGCGTTATCGCAAGAATTTGGCGGCGCGCCCGTTTTTAGCGCTCGTTTTGTGACATATGGCTATCGCCTATTTCCACGAGTTCTGCATGGCGACTGAACTATACAGTTTTAGCGACAACGCCAACCACTCCACAAGAGACCTGCAACGTCGACGCATCAGTTAACGTCAACCATAGGCTCCCAGAATATCAAAAGAAACGATTGTTTGCCCTTATAAAAGAGTTTTCGGACTGCTTTTCAACAACCTCTAAGGTGCGACGAACGGCTATTGCAAAACACAGGATTATAACAGAAGAAGCCACGAGACCGATTTACCAACACCCATATCGAGTATCGCAAAAGGAAAGAGACGTCATCAAGAAACAAGTGGAGGAGATGCTTTCAGATGACGTGATCCAGCCTTCCAGCAGTCCATGGCGTCTCCCGTAGTGCTTGTTAAAAAGAAAGATAACAGCCTTCGATTCTGCGTCGACTACCGGAAACTGAACAGCGTAACGAAACGGGATGTATACCCTCTGCCACGTATCGATGATACACTCTATCGACTACGGAGTGCGAAATACTTCTCCTCCCTTGACCTCAAGAGCGGATATTTGCAAATTGAGGTGGATGAGCGCGACCGTGAAAAGACGGCATTCATAACCCCAGACGGACTTTACGAATTTAAAGCGCTTCCATTCGGTCTGTGCACAGCGCCAGCTACGTTTCAGAGAATGATGGACGCTGTCCTCGCGGGACTGAAATGGCAGTCCTGCTTGGTGTACTTGGATGACGCTGTCGTATTTTCCGCTACATTCGACCAACATCTAGAGCGACTCCGCACAGTATTAGAAGCCATTCGTTCAGCAGACTTAACCATCAAGCCAGAAAAATGCCACTTCGCTTTTGAAGAGCTTCGATTCCTCGGACACGTCGTCAGCTCCGACGGCGTTCGGCCAGATCCCGAAAAGACAGCTGCCATCGCGAAGTTCCCGACACCCAAAGACAAGAAGTCAGTACGTCGCTTCCTGGGTTTATGCGCGTACTATCGGCGATTTGTGGAAAATTTTTCGAACATTGCTGAACCACTTACTAATCTGACAGAAGACGAGGTGCCCTTTAGGTGGGAAAGTGAACAACAGGAAGCATTTGATGAGTTAAGAACACGCCTGCAAGCCTCTCCAATCCTCGCCCACTTCGATGATACTGCCGAAACTGAAGTTCACACTGATGCGAGTACCGTCGGCCTCGGAGCCATTCTGGTCCAGCGGCAAAACGGCCAAGAAAAAGTGCTAGCGTATGCCAGCCGCAAGCTTTCGAAAGCTGAGACAAATTACTCTGCAACCGAAAAAGAGTGTCTCGCGGTCATTTGGGCCATAAGTAAATTTCGGCCGTACCTCTACGGTAGACCATTCCGAGCAGTAAGTGACCACCATTGCCTGTGTTGGCTGGCGAATCTTAAGGATCCCTCTGGCCGACTAGCAAGATGGAGCCTTAGGCTACAAGAGTACGATGTTACTGTGGTATACAAATCTGGGAAAAAGCACAGCGATGCCGACTGCCTGTCACGCGCACCAGTGGAGAGGAGTGAGCCGGAGGAAGAAGACTTCCCGTTTCTAGGCGTCATCCAGGCATCAGAAATCGCTGAAAAACAACAAAATGACCCCGATTTGCTGCCGCTTATACAGCGTCTCCAAGGACTCAACGTTAAAGTCCCGCGCACTTTATCCAGAGGGCTCCCTTCGTTCTGTCTTCGGGAAGGGGTCCTTTACAAGAGGAACTTCAAGCCTCATGGTGACAAGTTTTTACTCGTTGTACCTGCACCTTTACGAAACAAGATTCTGCATGCATGTCATGATGAGCCAACATCTGGACACATGGGTGTCAGCCGTACATTCGCCAGAATTCACCTAAAATACTACTGGCCTAAACTGTTATCATCAGTTCAGCGCTATGTGAAAACTTGCCGTGAGTGTCAAAGACGCAAAACTCCATCCGTGAAACCTGCAGGCCTACTCCAGCCAATAGAACCACCGCATGCCCCATTCCAACAAGTTGGTATGGATCTCCTAGGCCCGTTTCCAACATCGACTGCACACAAGATGTGGATAGTCGTAGCCACAGGCTATCTCACTCGCTATGCTGAGACTGACTCGCTGTACACTGCAACAGCTCTTGAAGTTGCCAAGTTCTTCATCAACAACATAGTCCTCAGACATGGTGCACCCAGCGTGGTAATTACAGATCGTGGCCCAGCTTTTACTGCAGACCTAATGAAATTTCTGATGCGAATGACCCACACAGACCAGAGAAGAACTACAGCATACCATCCTCAAACGAATGGCCTAACGGAGCGCTTGAACAGAACTCTGACTGATATGCTTTCAATGTATATCGACGTCGAACATAAACTTTGGGATGAAATATTGCCCTACATCACGTTCGCATATAATACAGCCGTTCAAGAAACAACGCGAGTGACACCATTTCAACTTGTATTCGGCCGAAGAGTCACCACTCCACTGGATGCCATGTTACCACTGAATGATGAAAGCAGCTATCCACCTGGCCTAGACGACTTCCTGCAAAGAGCCGAGGAAGCACGACAGATGGCGAGATACAGAATACGCCGCCAACAACGTATCGACTCCTATCGGTACAATCAGCGTCGTACCGAAGCGCATTTTCAACCAGGTGACAAAGTATGGATATGGACCCCAGTGCATCGCCGTGGACTTTCTGAAAAACGTTTTAGCCACTACTTCGGGCCTTACGAAGTACTCTATCGTGTAAGCGATGTAACTTACCAAGTCAGATCCGCTATACACGGGAGCTCAAAACTCCGCAACCCTACAGAGGTTGTACATGTAGTCCGGATGAAGCCGTACTATGACAGATTACCGGAAGGCCAGTGACGCCTACGCCTACCACGAATCTATTCATTGCCTGACGCATCGGGACGATGCGTGTGAGGAGGGGGATTATGCCACGACATAGTGCCTGCATTCAAACAACATGCCCATCACCACGCGCACAGAGACATACATGGGCGCCGTCTAGTGGTGCGCAGAGACGATGATGATAGCACGAGAACCCAGCTGGCCCCTGCTGATGTGTGCCACGCGCTTGGGACTCTTCTTGAAGAAGTAGAAGAAGAAGACATCTTGCCGTTCTGCTGTAACGTGCTACGACCATAGTCCCTTTGAGTTGTGGGCACAGGTTCACCCTTTAATAAATACGTTTTATTATACCCCGAGTCCTTTAACATCGTTACAATATGACCCATGGGGGTGGCTCTTTCCCTTTATTGTACGAGCCCAAATCCTCTTTCGATAGTTGTGGAATAGAAACATCGACTGGGACGGTGCTCTATCTGGCGACAGCGCGACAGACGGTAGAGAGTGGTTAGATGGACTTGACCATCTGCAAGACGTTCAAGTACCTGGACATTACGGATCACAAACTAGCAGAAAGATGACGACCTGCCTTCACATCTTCGCTGACGCAAGTCTATTGGCGTACGGAGCGGTCACCTACCTCACTATCAAGGGTCACAACGGGACCAATTCGACATTCTGACGAGTAAATCAAAGGTTGCACCAGTCAAAAAAATAATCTGGCGAGATTAGACCTGCTTGCAGCTTGATTGTGCCTCTGCATTCTGGATACCGTCGAAGAGCAGCCCCCGAACGTCTGCCTGTCGACGGATTCAACAGTCGCGCTCTATTGGATTTTTGGAAACGCTGACCGCTGGCAACGGTTCGTGCGCAACCGTGTCACTGAAATGCAGCATCTCATAGACGGGCTATCGTGAAGACATTGCCCCGGAAAAAAAATTCCCGCAGATCATCTCACACGAGGAGTGCCCGCTGCGCAGCTGGCCACAAACAAGCTTTAGTAGAACGAAGCGCTATGGATTTTCCAAGCAGAGGTGTATTGGCCTCGAGGGGCTCGCAACGCAACATTCAACGAAGCCGAGCTACAGCAACGAAGGGAAACAAGTGCTGTGTGGGCTACAATATCGCCACCCAATAATTAATACATTATCGACCCTAAACAGTACAATAAACTATCAAGGGCGATCAGAGTCACAGAGTGAATTTTTTTGTTCATCGCAAAAACAAAACTCCAAAGTCAAGAACTGGGATCTCTGGCATCGGATGAGCTCAATAAGAGCGGAACAGTATTGGATACGCCGTGTACAGAGAAAGGTATTTACCAGAGAAATTGCGTGCGTTGTCAATGGAACGTGAATTTCACATGACTCACCTTTGAGAACTGTTTCTCTCATGATGGACAGTGACGGAATTTTAAGAGTTGACGCAAGGCTGCAGCGTAACCAACTTGACTACAACGAGAAGCATCCGGCTGTATTACATCAGAAGAGCAACCTCGGCAAACTTCTCGTCCTACAGTGTCACCAACAGAAATTGAACGGAGGCATACGGGACACACTGACGCAGCCCAGCGTTTGCATTCAAGGCCGGCAAGCCAAGTGACTGTTACTCTTCCAACCGATCGCACCACCGAGGCCTCTCCTTTTGAAGTGACCAGTGTCGACTTTGCTGGCCCTCTTCCCGTCAAAGTGGCAACGACGACGAAGTTGTACATTGCCCTCTTCACATGCGGTGTCACCCAGACAATACACCTCGATTGGATCAGTGATATGTCAGCGGCGTCTTTCTAGCTTCAATTTCACCAATTCACATCTCGACGAGGACTACCGAGTACTATTTATAGTGACAACGCGCTCACATTCAAGAAGACGAGCAAAGATCTGGCCACACTCTGGACAGTCATAAGAAATGAAAAGGTGAAAAACTTCGTCGCCAACTCACGAATACATAAAATGGGAACTTATTGTGGAGCGCGCGCCGTTGTGGGGAGGATTTTATAAGCGTTTGACAGGGCAAACTGAACAGGCTATAAGAAAAACGCCGGGAAAAGGCAGCCTCAGATTTCAAAAGCTCAGCACAATACTAAGTGAAGTGAAGGCCATGTTGAATTCGCTTCCCCTAACACACGTTTATACGGACCCCAACGAGCCCGAACCACTTTGTACGGCTTTATTTTTGGCAGGAAGACGGCTGAAGTCGCTGCCTTACCTACAACGACCGGATATTGCAGGCCTTTCCTCTTTCTACCTTAAGCAAATATTGTCCATTTGAAGTAAACTACTCAACCAGTTCTATAAATAATGGGCAAGTTAATACCTAAAAGAGCTTCAGAACTATCAGTTGAAAGGAAAGACTCCAAGGCAGCTGAAGGCCGGCGACTTTTTTCTGCTGAGTGAATCAGTGCTACCAATACAGATGTGGAAGATGGGAGCTATCGAATCCACATTTTCTGGCCGCGACCGCAAGATTATGTCGTGCCGAATGTGAATGCCTGGAGGAACGATGCTTCGTCGGCCCGTTCAGCTACTGCATTCAGTTGAACTATATAGCTAAAGGCAAATGACGGCGTCATTTCGTTGGGGATGGCGTTGCGAACGAAATTGTCGAAAAAAGCTGAAGCGAAACAAAGTCAGTATACGGTCCCCATGCCCGAGAAAACAGCCCGTTTTAAAGTCTCAATGGTAAGCTCGGGACGCGCTGCGCTGGTTGCAACCTGACAACGAGGGGCAGCTGCGGGTGGAGAGAAAGGAGAGCAAGGGAACGCGTTTGACCACCGGAGGAGGGGAAGAGTGAAGACCATGCGGTGACACCGTCAGTCGCAAATCACCTTCCGTGTCGAGAAGAACTCTTTTACTCATTGTGTTACTGTGTCCCCAATGTGTTTGTTCATAATTCAATAGTTATTTGTACCCAGAAGAACGAATACGCATTTATTTTAACGAACGTGAACGACAAACACGGTGCGCTCGCGGTCATTTTGCTAGCCCGATATATACCAAGTTTAATATTATGGGACGTGAATGGATGACGAAGGTGCATAACTGGTGCAAACATGAGAATCATGAAATGCATATCATGTAAAAGCATGACTACATGATTGATTGATATGAGGTGTTCAACATCCCAAAGCCACCATATAATTATGAGAGACACCGTAGTGGAGGGCACCGGAAATTTCGATCATCTGTGGATCTTTTACATAAACCTAAGCTTATGCACACTGCCAACAGCATTTTCACGTCTATCAAAAATGCAGCAGCTGCCGCCGGGATTCGATCCCACGACCTGCGTGTCAGCAGCCGAGTACGTTAGCCACTAGACCACCGCGGCGGGGAACATGTCTGCATCCTACGGTCACGGTGCTGTCATGGCCGTTTCACTAGCTTCACATTACACCAAGTTTGGTATGACATGACGTGAATGGACAATGGAGGTAAATGACACGTCCAAACATGAAAATAATTCCATGCCTGTGGTTTAAAACATGACTACATGTTACGCTCACAGTGCGCTCGCGATCATTTCACTAGCTCCACATATCGCGTCCCGTGAATCACAGTGTCACGTGATACTAAATTCAGTACCACGAGACGCGATTTCACGACGAAAGTATATGACACATCCAAACGTATTAATGACGGCATAGAAATAATGTACGGCATAGTTCCCCTCCAACTCGTAACCTCGTGCTGAATTTAAGGTGACATATCAACGTTCCTCAATCATGCTTCGCATATAATCGATTCTCACAGTACGTGGGATCTGCCAATTTTTTATAATAATCGTCTTCATCTAACGCTTCAGAACCACGATATAAATATGATCAATGCCATGGGAAGGGTTCTAGAATTTTTGACCACCTTTGGCACGATAACATGCACCCAAAGCTGTGTACACGAGACTCGAGCATTTTCGTCTTTACCAAAAACGCCGCCACCGCGTCCAAGAATCGATACCGTGACCTTCGGGTAAGTACCGTAAAGAAGATTATTTAACCCTCTGGTATGGACTTGGCGCAGATACCTTTGTTCAAGACAAAGTTTTTAACCAACTTATGGTTGCCTTGAATACCGAAGACGATAAAACCACGGTTATGAATTGGTTCAGAGAGCCAGCTAAGTGAGGGGAGTCGGAGACGTTTGTGCAGCAGCAAAGAAGATGCAAACACCTGTACCGTAATTACGTTTATATTCGAACACGAACTGCACAAGTAGTCTTTGCCTGAGGTCATTAGTTGCACAGAGCACGGTATTTCAGCCCTTCGCTATGACTGCACCAAGCTACTCGCACAAGAATAGAAGGAGAAACTACACGCCACAGGTTCTATCCCACGGGCTCCAGCTCTGAGTCATCACCCATTCTGTCTTCATCCAATAACTACGCTCAGTATAAAACTTAGGTGCAACACTGCTGACACTCTAAATAATAAAAAAGATGCACCTCCATAAAGTTAGTTTTGAGAAGTGGGTGAATCTAGGTCCTAAGGTGCATAATGCCTAACTCGAAGTCGCCTACTAGTATAAAGCAAGGACGGATGGAAGGCCACACGGAGAGATGCGCAGACTGATAGACATTAAACACTGTCACGGATGTACAACTGAACCGACAGGCGCACGGGTGAACAGAGAGATGAATGGATGGCTGCATGTACCGATGGACGGAGGAACAGATAGATGGACGCAGGCACGGACGAATGGACGGATAAACAGGTGCACAGAAGGATTAACAGACAGGTGGTGCAAGTGATGACTTATTGAGCTCTCATACACTACATTGAAGTTGTTACAAAGAGAGGAAGAAGGGGCGGCTGGCTTGAGCACGAGCCAGTAGCGCTGGCTCGCTCAGTTGAATGCTGGACCTTCAATGCAGCAAGATGATTGGGCCCGGGTCCTCTTCTTCGTTTCTCACACTTATTTTTGACGCAAGAAGAGCGACAGCGCCCAATATGACCCGAAAGTGGCTAACAACGTGACCACGAAGTAATCAGCACATCATAGCTGGGATCGGACGACTTCCCCGACAAGACAAGCCACCGCCTTTCTAAAGCCTTCCATCGTCGCCGTCTAACAATCCCACCCTTAGTATCGTTGGCAGCTTCCTCTTCAATATGCGCTCTAAGTTCTGCCGCTGTGCACACGAACATGGCCGCGAGTTTGTCGACTGCGGGAGTGTGTTGCAAATAACGGAGAAAGAAGGGGCGTTGGGCACGAGCGCGAACCTCGGCGCTGGCTTGCTCAGTTGGTTGTTGACCTTCAACGCAGCCAGATGATCGGGCCCAGGTCCCCTTCTTCGTTTCTCACACTTCATTATGGTGCGGAAACCCACCCGGTCGTCTGGCCCACGACTTCGACAATGAATCAACTCCAAGTACAGCTTGGCTTTTACCGAGCAGCCATCACCGAGGCAATATCAATTCTCGACACCCTACTGGCTGACTCGATGACCTCTGCTCACAGGCTTCAGGAGCTCATCGAAATTATCGTGGCGAAACACGCTCACCTCATCATTGTCGACAAGGAGATTCAAGTTGAACTACATAATGAGGACCTGGAGGCAGACTTGACTCTCACCAACAAATACGAAAATTGTGTCATCTGTGCTCAAGCAAGGGTTTGCCGCGCAACCACGCCGCGGCCGCGAACCTCACCCGCACCCGTCCCAGTCACATCCACCCAACTCGTAAGCCTCTCGCCTACACATCGTCGCCCGCTGCGACGTCGTCTTTGATAAGCCTTTCGACCTTTCTCGCCTCGACATCGAAGCAGGCAGCTACTTCGTCTCATCCAATCTGTCGACTCCTCTTGCTCCGACGTCGCAGCATGTCGAAACTCCGCAGTCAACTGCCTTCATGACACCTCTCGTCCCGACGTCACACCAGGCTGCGACATCGTTTTCGTCCGGTCTGTGGACTCCTTTCTCTTTGACATCACAGCAGGCCGCGACTTCGCCGTCAACCGGTCTCACGGCTCCTCTCGTGTCGTCGTCTCAGCGGACCACAACATTAACTTGTCAAGGCTTTCCGACTGCAACGCCAGCATATCGCAACGGACTAACCCAGGCTACGCAGTTCGTCGCACAGAAGCCTACAGAAAACTTACCTCGAACCCATCCCCACTAGTTCAAGAGTTTCGGGTACACGCTGGAAAAACTGTCACTGTCCACGCGATCACGGTTCATGGGTGCAAGGACTCATTTGAAAGGTGTGCCATGGAGATTGCGATGGCTATCGAAAACCCCGCGTGCACCAAGTGCATTGACTACAAAGACCGGTTTCTCATGGCCTGGACCACAGCTTGCTGAAGGACTTTTACCTTCCCAGACCCAAAGGACAAACGCATGTACTATCCACCGTGTGGCAAAGTGTACCCCAAAAATTACCTCATCGAGAACTCGTGGTGCCCTACCTCTCGTCCCACATGCGCCTCGGGCCTGGTCCTGGTGGTAGAATCTCCCTTTCGTTTTTTCTGAAGCCCAAGGAAGTAGACGATCGGAAGTGCGAGCGGCAGCACTGCTCTAAGCCACCCTCAAGCAGGTTCATGGGCCCCATGACCGTCTACGACGCCACCAAACATCACAAGCAGATGGCGCCTGACGCCAGAGACCTGCGCTGGATGTACAAGCGCCACACCGCACAGCCCCAGCAATACGCCACGCACCTCATGCAGGAAACCGGCACAAACAAAGACTTTCACCAGGCGGGGCACACCGTGATCGAGAAGACGTCGGGAGAATCCCGCAGCGATGTCGCCAAAAACACCATCTTAACTCCAACTCGTGTACCTGAAAGCGTCAGCTCAACGTGCGTAATCGCTCGCGATGCTGGAGCGGACACCGGCAATCGGCTTCCTGCCACAGGGCACATAGACGAATCTTAACTGCCTCCGAACGTGGCCGAGATTCCCGCTCTTGGCGGCATCACTGCTCGACGAAACCAGGATGCTTCGGCACCGTCGCCCTCCTCTTCAAGCGAGGAATAAGGATCGTCATCGACTTCAAGTTCACTTGTGGTTTCCGATTGCATACACCTGCGTGGTGTCGATGGCTTCAAGTACTTCGCCATAGCTCAGAAGCTTTAAAACGAAGACGTCCGCTCGACGTACGTAATCGTTCGTAACCCCCAGACAGACTCCGACACTCCACTGCCGACAACTGTGCTTATGAACGTGTCCCCGACGCCAGCGAAAGCAGCCAAGACGCCCCTGCTTGATGGGGCCGCTGCACGAAAAGGCCAGAATGCTTCGAATGCTTTTGCATCATCATCGTTCTCATCGAACGAGGAAGAAAACTCATCAATTCAGGAGTCTTCACCGACGTTCGATGTGTTTTCCTACCAAGCACACGCGAGAGACTACATGACCACTCAAGTGGACAAGCAGCGAATAACCGCACAGCTCCTACAGACGCTTCAGATGCAACACGAGGAGCAGATGACGAACATCACTCCCAAGGAGCACGCAAACTATCAGAAAACATCGTGAGTTAACAAAAGCACGCCTAGACCATACTCCTGATACTACAAGCGACGCAAAAAGAGCGAAAGCGCCCACTATGACTCGAAAGGGGCTAGCAAAGTGACCACAAAGTATTTAGGACATCATTGGGAGCTTGATTGGAGGACTTCCTCCGCAAGACAAGCCACATCCTTTCCAAAGCCTTTCATAGTCACCGTCTAACAATACCACCCTTAGTATCGTTCGCATTGTGCTCTTCAATGTGCGCCTCAACTTCTGCCGCTGTGCACCTTAACATTGGCGCGAGTTTACCGGCCGCAGGAGTGTGTTGCAAATAAAGGAGAAAGAAGAAGAGGTGGGCGTGAGTGCGAGCCTTGGCGCTGGCTCGCTCAGTTGATCCCTTAACCTGCAACGCAGCAAGACCTTATCGTTTATTGTAGCGCAGGTGTTCAGTTTTGGTTTGAGTTTTGTGGAGCGTGATGGGCAACGAGGCCCGGCTGTAAGGAGCTTCACCCTTAAGTTTTCGGCCAGGGAAATGTAGAAACCCGCTAATCTCGTGGTCAAATCGTTTGCTTGTAAATGTTTGTACCGACCTAGCACCAGACTGCACGTGAGGTCTACGACGGGCTGAAAGTTAGATACCAAGAATTAAGCACACCGATACGCTGATTGCGGGGGAACCAAGTCATAGAGACTCCCTCTCTGGATTTTGTGCCGACCGGTTTTGCCCTCCTGATCTCTGACGACAGCACAGCTCTCGCCGACCGGGCTCTTCCTACGCCATCTCCTGACGCCGACAAGAGCTCTCGCTGAGTAGTGCCCCATCTTCGGACTCCTGCGACTGTTTTAATCTTTCCTATCCCCTCCTTATTTCTGTCGTTTTCTGTCGTTCTCTGTCCCTGCGCCTCGCTCTCTCCTTCCTCACTCTATCTCTTTAACTTTTAATCCTATCCTTTTAATCCCTCCTTACCCCAATACACACGAGCTACTGCTGAGGTGTCACACTCTGATGCAGGCAATTACGGGGTTCACTTTTATCTTGCTTTTTCTTTAAGAATCACATAAGACACATTAGTCATAGGCTCATCACGGAGTTACTTTATTTCAGTGGCACAAAACATCGCGGTGCATTACTCAGCTTAAAAAAGGCGCAAGGCCTGTGCGGAAAGCGCAGCACAGTAACAGCTTAAGCTAAAAGAGGGGTCTGCCAGAGCTTTTTCGAAACACTCATAGGGTGACTGCTGCAAGCACACTCGCTTGGTGTCCACTACGGCATTAATAATAAAACTTTTAGGGTATAGTAGGCCGGCATTCGCTAAAGTATTTTTCGTCATTTTTTAGGGAAGTCAATCAATCAATCAATCAATCAATTTATTCAGCTTCTTTGGATACAATGTAACATCTTTAGTAGTAAGTAATACATTCGGAGGTCCCATAGTTTCAGGAACTGACGGGGGGACCTCCTAATACTAGAACATGTGTAAGTTGAATAACGTGGGCAGTATGAGAAAAAAAAAAAAAATACATGTATAAAATTTACAGGAAAGCTAAAGGAGCTACATAAGAAGAGTAAAAGCAAGAAATGAACAAAAAAAAAAAAAAAGACAACAAACAACAAAAAAACTGGCATGGTATTTAAGTCTATGACTGTAATATACGCTGGAAAATAAAAACACAGTTATAAGGGAAATCTTCATGACACAGGCGTCATGAATTCATCAAAACAAAGTGAACATAGTAAGTTTTAACACAACAGCAGCATATAAAATAATGAATACCAAACGCTATAAAAATTACGGCTACAAAACAAAAGCAAGATTAATTCATAGCGGTAATAATAGCAAATAATCAGCGAATGATAGCAAATATTCAGCAGATGATAGCAAAATATTCAGCAAATGATAGCAAAATATTCAGCAAATGATAGCAAAATATTCAGCGGTAATGGTAGCAAATCAAGCATGCGCGAAAATAAAAGAAAAAAGAAATCGTATTAAAAAAAAAGCTAAAAAAATGGCAGATCCCTGAGTTAGTGTGCCTGCCCACATAATTTGCCGAGACAGTATTTTTTGTGAAGGCTTTGAAATGTATGTACAGAGGATGTATGTACAGAGGAAGTGTGGTATCTGCTAAACTTTTTGGGGGAGTTTGGTGCCATTTGCTCATGCAGTGGCTGACGATGAGGAATTATACCTGATGTGGGAATGTGCCACAGTTAAATTTGAACAAAAACATGTTTCTGTAATGGGTTAGAGCAATGTACAAGCCACTCGTTACTAAGCTGGTTGTGTGGGTGAGTCAGTACGACCTTATTCACATGAAAACAGTGCCAATAACGAGAGACAAGAAAAGAAGGAGACAGACAGAGGCACTGACTTACAACAAGATTTATTTGCTGAACCGCGCAATATATACTTGAGTAGTATCTGACAAATAAGAGGAACGACAAACCAAAGAAAACAGAGTTCTGACAACCGAGTAATCATCGTGATAAGGCGCAATGAACAACACGTGCGCCAACACTCTTAAGAAAATCTATTTTTTTGTGATAGAGCAATCGAAGGTCTGCTGACACATTGATTGCCCAGCCTTTCCATTTCTGCGGCCTCATAAATTTCGTGTATCATCTGACCCCGTTAAGAAAGTACTCCACTATGCTGACGACTTCTTCATGTTCTTTCGAGCTGGAACCTCCTGAGCCGTTTCATCTTTGACTAGTATTTTAGAAATTTTCAGAGAGCGCCTTTCTGCGCTTGTTAACACCCATGAAGTTTCGAACAGAGGAACCATCAGGTTCCTATAGATTTGATGTTAACGTTGAGTCTATCCCACGTGTGTTAGGCCTATGAGCCATGTGCAAGCAAGCCAATCCTTCCTTTTGGATAGGCACATTCAAAAGTGGTTAAGTGCGCTATTGTGAAGACATGCTACACAAACGTGCCGCGAAAGTCTTGTTATTACATGATTCGGTCCAGCTTTATTCAGCAAATAACGCCTTACTGAAGTTGATTTTCTTATGTATGTTTTGACCACCGTTACAGAGTGTATACTCCGAGAAATCAGAATGAGCCCAGAGACTAAACCTAGAACCTGCAAAAGGGATAATGGACAGGACAAACGAAACCTTGTCGTTATTCTCTATATCCACGGCGTCACCCACGACCTCAAAAAGTGGCCAGCTGGTGCGTTGTAAAATTGTTTTTTTTTCTGCCCTAGAAAAGCTGTCTAGGATGCGTAAGGCCATGAATCCTGGTTCTAGAAGAGAGCGAGGCTGCAAAATTAAGCATCGGAACAAGTACGTTCTATGCATCGAAGGGGTGGTGTATTATCTTCCCCTGACCTGCGGCAAGTGGTACATCCGCCAAACAGGCAGGTGTATAGGAGCACCTCGGCATTCATTGCCGGAACTGCAGTAGTGCCACCAACTTTCAGCATTGTACGGTCATTAGGCGTCATAGGGATAAGTTGATACGCAAAATTTGTGAGGCTGCAAAAATGGAAAGGCTGCGCATTCTATGTGTCAGCAGGCCTTCGATTGCTCTATCACAAAAAAAAAGATTTCCTTCGGAATGTTGGCACCCGTGATGTTCATGGCACGTTATCACGATTATTACTCGGTTGTTAGGTGAATTCTGTTTTTTTCTTTGGTTTTCCATTCCTCTTATTTATCAACCACTGCTCAAGCATATATTATTTGGTTCCAGCCAATGAAGTTTGTTGTAAGTCAGTGCTGCTGTCTGTCTCCTTCTTTTCTTGCCCCTCATTACTAGCGCTGTTCTTTACGTGAACCACTCGTTACGATATTTACACTGTGCGACGAGTGCTTGTTCTGGAAAATGTTTGTTGGTGCAAGCACGATTCCTGCAATATGTCTTGCTAGAATTTTCAGTAGTGCACAGCATGAAATAGAGTATACGCTGTACAGCAGTGTCGGAAGAGTCCAACGCAGTGCGACTCGGCAAATACAGTTCGCCAAAAGAGATCAGAGTGTATCAGGGAACAAACGGGTGTTAAGGACTTCATGGTGACAAATAGGAAAAAGAAATGCTCACAGGCAGGGCATGTAGCACGAAGGCCAAACAACCGCTGGTCATTGCGATCACCGACTGTATTCTATGAGAAGGCAAGCAGGTGAGGGGTTGACAGGTTAGATAGGTAGATGACAAAAGGATGTTTGCGTGTATAAAGGGGCACCTGCAAGCACAGGACCTAGTGGACTGGCGGAACAATGAAGATACCTTTGTCCTGGAGTGGGTGTAGTCAAACTGATGGTGATTATATTTCCAATGTGTTTTATGACAGGCTAAAATTCATAAAAGGCACATTTTATGGAGACCGTGTGCTGCACACATGTTTCAGTGACACGAATGATAAACATTGAACTTTATATAAAAGACTTATGCAAGCTAACCCTGAAGCTAACGCCTCGCTGTCTGTATCTGGCCTTGCACCGTCCGGACGCCGGCACCTCAGTAGCCGCTGAGAATAACCATCACCGTACATTTTTTTTTACAAAACGCCAGAGTAACTGCCAGAACACAGGTCATGCGAGAATCAGTAGAAGTACTGCGCGTTTCTTTGAGCCAACTTGTCGCAGTTGCGCCTAGTTCAAACGACTTCCACACAGTTAAACCTAAATGGAGAATTTTCGTTCTGGTCTGCCATTAAGAAAAGACTGTTAATAAGTTTATAAATAATCTAATTTTCAGTTACCAGGAAAAAATTATAGCCTTTACCGGTGTATCCCGGCAAGGCATCTAAATACCTATTTTTTCAATCCCACAGTTCTACCTTTTAGTAAATCGGAAACCAATAATCGCAACAAGACATCTCTTTTCAGTCTTCGTGTTTGCCTACATAGGGCGAGTTCTTAGTGAATTCATTTCCGCACAAGGCTCGGTTCATATTGCGGCTTCAACATTTATAAGGATCAGAGCCTAGCTTAAAACAATTTGCACTAAGCCTGCCCTGGGGTGACATTGCGGCACAAAATCTCTTCTAGCCTGGATGGGTGCTTATGAACGTTGGGGAAAAGTGTGGCACTTGGTGAAACCAGGTGTCTGCGAATAAACGTTCAACAAGAATTAATGTTACTGCTACAAGACCACGCTAAAAGGCTTTCCATAGTCTTGGTTAGTGATGTCGAATAAAAAGTTTTGTTTCAAACTTAACTGCTTTATTTAAAAAATGCTTGCTGCTTTCTGAAATCCTACAGGCCAATATCCCTAAATTGGAGCCTTGGTCGCGGCTGTCGTTGGCCAACACGCACGTTAAGTGTTATTGTCTACTGAAATATAGTGGAGATCTAGGCAAAAGCATAAAGGCGGACAAGGTTCACATGGTTTTAGGTATCATTTTCGCATATTCATCAAGGTGATAAAGAGAAATACATTCCACAATTCATCTTGTTTACATGCACTGAGAAAATATTGTGCAGTTAACAACAGACCAGACCTGAGAGTCTTGCAACCAGTAGACCGACACTTTTTAAGCAGTGCTTACAGAAAATGGCAATTCCAGAATGATTGAGCAGAGCCAGTAGTGAAGCGATCAAGTATTTTTAAGCCAAAACACAGTAAACACATATTTATTGTTTTAATCACGATTGTGCCAAAAAAAACATGCTTCAGCCTTTAATTGACCCAAAAAGTGCAACTACTTCACTAGTGAAGGATTAGAAATCTGATTTTCGAAGGAAAATTAGGAAACAACCTACACTGGACAGAAATTCTCGGAAAAGTATGCCGGAAATGAAATGTCGAAATACATGGGGTGGAAGTTTAAAAATGCAGACACTGACATACATATGTTTTTGAACTAACGAAATATTTCAGAGATAGTTTGGCAGAAAAAGAAGAAAATTGTATCTTTGAATTCAGATGCAGCAACGCAGTTACTAGATTATTTTTTCTAGGGCGTTCACACTCCAGAAGGGAATTTATCATGTTCATTTATGTTTAGCTTAATCTTATAAATAAACTGTAGTGCACTGACACTTTCAGTCCTTACTTATTCATTGCTATACCCTCAGTGCCATTCACAATATAGAAGGGAAGGAAGCCTGTGTTTGAATTTTGAATTTTGCATTTCTGGCAGATTGGGCCCCATTGCTTGTTATGGGCAATATACATGTATACTAATTAGTTTTCTTTAGAGATTCGAGTGATCTGCTTGGACTAAGCTACGCTAATTTCGAGGACAACTGATTATTTTGTCATAAAGTATGTTGATTTCGGTGTCTAATGCTAGTTATTTTTGTTGTGACACATTTGCATTCCAGTTGATACTTGTATATAAGTCATCGTTAGCAATTTTGTACAATATAACGCCCTCTTCTTTGCAGCGCAAGTAAAATGGACTAACGATAACAAGGAACCTTAGAATGGATTGCCATGTCGAAGTTTTAATCCAACAACACTTATGATGGATTCAAGAACCACATCATGGACCTAAACTACCAGATTATAATACACTCATTAGATCAGTATTAGGAGGCTACAGTGGCTTGGTTTCAATCAAATTACGAACTACCATTAGAAAGTGAGTGCATAAAAAATCAATTAGATTACACTTCGATAAATATCAACTTTCTTTGTCCTGTCTTATTTCAGTTTTTTTAACCTTTTCTGTAGCCTATTCCATACTGATCTAATGAGCATATTATAAGCTAGTAATTTAATTTCATGGAGTGCTTGGTCAATGCGTCGTAAGCGCCGTTGAAGTAAAATATTGACATGGCGATTTCATCTAAGGTTACGCGTTATTGTTATTCCATTGTACTTGTCCTGCAAAAAAGGGGGCGTTACAATGTACATAATTGTTAGTAATGGCGTTTATACAAATATCAATTGCAATGCAAAAAGATAACAACACAAGTAACAAACTATAGACACCAAAATCAACATAGTTTTGTCGCGAAAAAATAAGTTCTCCTAGAAATTAGCGTAGCATATTCCATGCAGAGTTACCTGGTCTATATTTATGGCAAAGGAAACTCATATGCGTGTTTTCTAGGCTAAAGAACTGTTTTTAACATGAAAATGTGTTATGCCGTGTTAGACGAAAACTTTAGGGATGTATTTCTGTCATGCGACTTACGTTGAGAAACTTATCAGAAAACAAAGAAAAATTCCTGTGAACGTGAGTGGAACCAGTGACTTTTCGGGACAACACAGGCTGGACTTGCTACCCATGGTGTCATAGTGACACACCCCAGACAAACGCGCCTTTTATATCTAACACTGTGGTTTTACAGTGCTTCAGAATTGTTTAGTAATGCATGACGACTGCGACATACATGAATAAAAGAAATGCAATATTATCAGTGCATTGATACAACGCCAGGTGGCGGCATTGCTCCTAGCACTTGTCTTGTTTACAACATCTATCTATAACAAAAATAGCCCTGCGTCGCCTGGCTGACACTACACGTTCTCTACTTACGCTCGCCCAGCGGAACAACATGGCCGACCAAAAGGGAAGGCACGGCGTGCGTTGGGTGTCCCTCTAGTCGGCCAGTAGCGTTCAATACTCCAACATGCCGGAAGTTGGCGACCTTATAGCGAAATGGGCCTGACCCGGCCTGGCCCGAATACTTCAGGTTCCGGCCCACCCAATCCCGGCCCGGTGTTTTTAAATATGGTCCGTACCCGGCCCTGGCTCGAAAGGTTTGGACCCTGCCCGACCCGGCCCATTTGAACTAGGCAGGTATGCCTTGAACATACACGTGGCATGGTGTACTCTTAGATTATTTTGAAGATACCTGCCTCACACAACGTATATTCTAGTGAAAGTTCAGGAACTTCTTTCAATGTCACGACATACTTTCAATGTCACGGCTGGCATACTCTGTATACATCTGCTCATTTGAGCTTTTAACACTTTTTTAACATGACTGCAGGGTACCATGAAATAAAATTGTAGTCGAAGCTGGCCATCTGATGTAGGCAGTGCGATTTGCACAATCTTAGGTTGCATTTAAAATAACGACAACAAATTATTATTCAACCGTTAAGTCGCAAAAACGGCAGATATCTATAGTTTTAGACTACATAAACAGCCTTCGAGTCATGGCTGCTGAGTAAAAGTAACACGTCTTATGCAAACGTCATTTATTATGCTATGCAATAAAAAAGAAAGAACACCCACTAGCTACTTCTGGGAGTAATACACCAAGCTGCGGCGTTACATAAATAGAAGCTGTCGCGTGAATTTCTCGCTCGCTCCAACGTTTGGCACGCAAGACAAGAAGGTTATTTTCGTCGCCCTTCTAGGTCGAGTAGACGCCACCGCAGTTACATAGATCTGTCAAAGAGAGCCGCCACCCGCGTTGTTCAATGAAGATGCCTATATTGTCGTCTTCTTGTGACGGCCTTCGGTATTTAGAGCGATATGTCTTTGTGGGAAAATTTTTCTGGAGCCTGTATTGGGGCTCAGCACAGTGCGGACCATAACATGGCAAACATTCTAATAGTCCAAGAAAAAACAAGTCTCTTCGCCACTACCTTTTTTCTTTTCTTAAGTACGTGTCGTGTGCAATCTTCTGCCATCTTGACGCATGATTGCCCTCAGGTTTTTGCAATATAACTGTCAAATAGAGCGTGGAATTGAACCAGGTGGCGGCATTTCTAGCGCTCTCCATCGAAGCAGGAGAGTGGGTTGCCTAGTCGCCGATGGTCGAAAACTTTGGTGAGAACATGGGAGCGAAGTGGGGCTATGGTTGCAGGCTTTCAGCTCGCAACAGTGACAGTGTAGAAGTAGATGCTTGGCAGAAATGAAAAAGTGGTGACTATGCTTGGAATAAAAGGTAGAAAGGAAACAAGAAGCGGCCTGCCCGAAAGATATACTTAAACAAGCTAAGCGACAGGCATACTTGAAGTTTTTAACGAAGATGTGGGGCACACTGCATGTGGCCTCCTCGGGTCCCCAATGAAGAGGGTATGCAGGTTGCGAAACTATGCGACGCAAGCAGGTTGGTTATTTGCAGACACTAAGGAAAGATAAGCTAACGCGTGCAATCTGTATACGCAAAATTTTTACAAGAGTAGGTGCTCATATCTCCAGTTTCATGTGTGTTACTTATCTGTTATATTCAAATACGGCAGCAATTGGGGGGGGGGGAGGTGTCTAAACTGAAAAAAAAATTCCTGAACTCAGGGTGGCTCAGCAACCATCGGACATTTATGAGGTAAAAGGTGCAAATACACCGATGCATATATACACTCAGCCCTGTTTCAAACAATATGGGAGCAAATGAACATCATAATCACCACCTTCCTTATAAAGAGCTCTTACTTTGTCAGCGGAAGTGCTTACATGTTTGTGAGTGCCATGAAAACTCTGGCGCTTCGGCAAGTGAGGATGCTTATGAAATACTGTCGAAATACTAAAACACAAAGGTGGCCGTAAAAATAAGCAAAAAATTTGTTCTGTATGACGAGCATTCCAGTTGAAGGCTAAACACTTTTATCCAAACGACAAGTGCTAAATATTTGCAACTGCTTTGCTATATAAACAAACGGCAATATTTGCATCGATTGGCGCGCCCATAACAGTCACTCTGCATGGCGCACTTAGTGCGCACCAACAACAGCTTCGGAGGTATTCATGACTCAACTCACGAGTCGCATTGGTGAGTCTACGGAGCACGCAGGTGGAAAAAGGCGTGGCGGCCATGCGAGCGTATCTGCATACTTGAACTGTTTCCCTTCATACAAACGCGCACATCTTACCTACACTCCACAACTTTAGCACAGTACCGTAGTTATTGTAGCAGTACCACTTGGCAAACATTTAATTACGGTTTGCAAGAACGTCTTCCACTCAATCTAGTGGTGGAAACTTATATCACGAGTTTCTTGAAGTTACTTGTAGCATACACCCACGAAGCAAAATAATATACGTCTTGTACATTCCTTGTTCCGTGTATGCAATAACACTCCATGTGATGTGACTTTGCTGAAGGCCTCAGCTACAGCTTATAGCGTAACATGCGTCACTTCGGGATGTTAAACCCCACAAAACAATAAAACAAAGCAGCGTAGAGACGCCAATGTATCGATATACGAGGTGTTTTAAGAAATTAGTGCAATAACTTTTTAAAACACAGAAAAGAACATTTGTGTCCTACCTGCGGCGTTCCCTTCAACTTGGCAGACGGCATCTCCAGATGTATATAAGCAATATTAACGGCGATAATGAGACTAAATAAAAATTAACTTTTTAACTAGAGGAAATATCCGGTGTATTCGATTGAGTGAAATAGCATTCTCCTTAAGAATAGTCTATAGCCGCTTAGAAATCTTGGAATGGCGGCCACTGTTAATCAGAATCATCGCGGAGCGATAAAGTATGGCTAATTTTGCTGGCAAAACCGGAACCGATGCACCAAACAGTGCGGGATATCATTCACTTCCAAAACACCCTAAAAATATAATTGTTTTGAATTGTGTAAAAAGTTTATTGATTTAATTTATTTATTTGCAGTCGTAGTTAATATTTGCAGACGTCTTACGATGCCTTCTGTCAAAGTAAAGAGAACGCCGTATGTAGCAGGCAGACGACACATTTCTGTAAATTTTAAATAGTATTTAACACATTTCTCGAAACACCCTGCATCTGACACCAGGGCCTAATGCAGGCCTGACTCGGGCCCGGGCCTGATCCGAGCCCAAAATTTATCCGAACCTCAGCCCTCAACGGGTAAAGTATTGTTGGATTGGGGTGGCTAAGGTACTCGGCTGCTGACCCGCGCAGGTCGCGGGATCAAATCCCGGCTGCGGCGGCTGCATTTCGGATGGAGGAGGAGATGTAGGCCCGTGTGCTCAGATTTGGGTGCACGTTAAAGACCTCAGGTGGTCAAAATTTCCGGAGCCCTCCACTACGGCGTCTCTCATAATCATATGGTGGTTTTGGGACGTTAAACCCCACATATCAATCAATCAATTAATCAATCAATCAATATATTGTTGGATTGGGCCCGGTCAGGGCACGATCCAAAAATACCTTACCAGGTTCAGCCCGGGCTCTCGGGCTGGCCCCGGCACGTGCAGCGCCCTAGCGGCAACCCTTCTAATCCCAAAAAAGACGATCCGAAGACACATCTTACACTGTTTTGCCTCTGAATGTTCTGCAACTTACTTCACAGGAGAAGCTGTCGAGATTTTATGCAATTACTTAGAAGCTTGCTTGTTCTGCATCATCATCTAGCCAAAAGAAGGTCTTAGAAAATATTAGCATATACTCAGGAGGAAAAATATAATTAAGAATCAATTAAACAGACATCTAGTGATGCGAAAATAGGCAGGGTGAAACCCCCATGAGCGGCTGTGGAAGTGAATAGGGTGTGGAGAAGTGCGTCAACAAGGATTGAGCTTGAATAGACGCGAGAAGCTATTCAGAATGTAAAACATTTGTTTCCATTCTGTATTAGCTCCCTAATATTATATTTACATACAATTGCTTTGATTTTATGGCCTCTAAAGTGTATAAATTGCCAATAGACTTTTCATGGCCAAATCATAAGTAAAGCAGTCCATCTTGGTGCAACAGTGTCTAAGGTGCTTTGCTATGGACCCAAAGGGTGCGGGTTCCATGGCAGTCCTCGGCAGCCATATCTCGATGGAAGGAACAAGGTGGAAGCTCGTGTGCTGTGATGTTAGTGCGCGTTAAAGAACATTAGAGAGTTGAAATTTCCTGAGCCCTTCCGATAAGGCGTCTTTCATGATCTTACAGTCGTTTTGGAGCGCTAAACCGTGGGTTTTATTCTTATGAATCTTGAGTAAACACTCACGGAACAAAACACTACGTCAATTCAGGCAACCACTATTATCAGCAATTGCTCATAATAACTGCGTCATTGTCGCTTAAAATGTGGCCACTGAAGGTAATGTTTGCTCTGACGTCACCATTTGAGTCGAAATGACGCCGAAATGGCACATTGTGCAGGCGCACAGATATCAAATAGCCAAGTTGGTCACAAAAAAATGACATTTGTTTTTATGTAATAAATACTTTGCTTACAGTCAGCGCTATGTAATAGATAATATTACCATAAAAAACGATAGATTGATTTCAGATTTTCGCTTCCTATAGATATATGTTCTTACATTCGCGTATGAAGTAGCCATATGTTCATTCACAGGACTAACAGCTATCCAGTTTTTCAACAGCTCCCACATTTTAGTACTGTAAACGCTCGAACTATGGTATTTTTCCGGAACACCCTGACGTGCAACACGTGTCAAATCTTGGAAGTGGGAGGGAGCTTCCGCAGTGTGCTTTGATCGCCCGCTTTTTTACAAGAGAAGCATGCACATAACGTGGTAAACAAATACGAAGCAGGTCGGAAAAGAATGCCATGAAACACTACCACTCAGCCTCTACGATATAGACACTGTGGTGCCTACAGAAAAACGGTTTTCACGCAAGCGTTAAATTTTTACGCAAAGTTCTGCCCAGATTTGGGATAGTATACTAAATTCTTAATCAAGTCCTGCTTAAAGTACCAGCCTACAGTCAGTAAGCGAGACGAAAAATCTAATACCAATACATGGTTCGTTTAGCCGGCAAAACCTGCAGGCGGCATAAATGCTCAGCGGCCCTTCTCATAGGCGGGACTGAAATAGGCCGGAGATTTATTGTCTCACGTCCCGGCTAGCCAAAGGGCCGAGTGTAAAGTTCTCCCACGTACGGTTCGCCCAAGCGATTGCTTGTCCTAGCTATAAGTAATCTAAGAAGCGGCGAAAAAAATTTTTGAACCAATTTCAGGACTTTCTCCAGGGTTTGGGAG
This sequence comes from Rhipicephalus annulatus, assembly GCA_013436015.1. NCBI lineage: Eukaryota > Metazoa > Arthropoda > Arachnida > Ixodida > Ixodidae > Rhipicephalus > Rhipicephalus annulatus. The sequence goes on along the minus strand of WOVY01000883.1, from coordinate 328,587 downwards.
GTTAAGGTTCATGTTTAATCACATACGTAAGCTTTACGCACATAATGTATTTAGAAATTAACGAGGGAAAGTTCACAACAAACACATGGGGATTGCAACTCGCGAATATTGAATCAGCAAGTGCGTATGCTAACCACTGCCCCACATCACGCCACGGTGGGGCCTGTAAAATCACGGATATATATATATATATATATATATATATATATATATATATATATATAGGCAATTATCAGTCGTTTGAAGTTCTGACGTATTGGTGCAGTGGAGTCTTTATTATACGCGCAGCGTTCAAGACTTATACGTAAAACAACATCATCATCATCAGCCTGACTACGTCCACTGCAGGACAAAGGCCTCTCCCATTGTATGCATGTGGGAAGTAGCGGCCAGATTCTGCACCAGGGTGGCTAATACTTCTCTGGTGAGGGAGTGCGTTCCCGGCGGTGGTTACCGGTGAGGCCGCACCCCAGGCCTCGTAATGCAGTTCCATCAGCACGCGGATTTTTTTTATCCGGTTGAGAGCTGCGCGGCACCGAGGTTTGAGCCACGGACCTTTTGCATGCGAGGCGGATGCTCTAACCACTACACCATCACACATCACCATGTTTTACGTAGCGTCGTCTGCAGCATCACCGCCGCAGTTGCCGGGCCGCAGTAGTCGACTCACTAAGCAAATTCAGTTTACTTCGAAGCAAAATACTCGATGGTGCTTTAGAAGAAACCTCTGACGCTCATAAGCCATGTTGTTGTTTTTTTGCTGTTGTTAGCTCAACACCATTCTCGCAATAACTACACAATGAAATGAAATAGCGCTCACAATCGTGGTATTGTCGGCAATCTATGTATGCGAACACATCCGGGCAGGTGCGGTGCTCCGTGCAAAATTTGCAGCTGAACTTCATTCGCAAAAAAACTCTTGTTTGTTCACAACATTTCAAAGTGAACGAGTCTTTCATCTGAAATGAAAGACAGGGTTCCCGCAGACTTCATAACTCCTTCAATAAAACGTGTGGCCCCTGATTCTTTCGACTGTGAAAGAAAGAAGCTGGCGCTGTTTGTCGGCGGCTTCTGGAGTACCTCGATGCCCGCTCCTCTCAATCATCCGGTGGGCTTAGTCTCGGAAGAAAGGTCGTTTACTTTGGACGCCACTCACTTGATAGCCATCGCTTATGAATTGATTAATATGCGGGGTTTAACGCACCAAAACAACCATATGATGATGAGCGACGCCGTAGTGGAGGGCTCCAGAAAGTTCGACCACCTGGGTTGCTTTAACGTGCATCCAAATCTGAGCACGTGGGCCTACAACATTTGCGCCTCCGTCGGAAATACTGCCGCCACATCCGGGATTTAATCCCGTAATCCGCGGGTCAGCAACCGAGTACCTTAGCCGCTAGACCACCACGGCGGGGCTATGTTTATGAGTTGGGCTGGTGGTTTTTTTTTGCTGCCTTTTTGTAGGTTGAAACATTGCGCAGCGTCTATGAAGAAGCGGGCTGTCACCGCTTGCAACCCGGCGGCTCGTCGTTCACCGATCTCAGGCATGTAAAATGCGCAGGTGGCTACGCACGTGCTGCTGAAATAAATTATAGTTCACGTGTATCCGTTGCAGTAACACGCATTTCTGAAGTCGCAGTATCCTCACATCACATTTTTAATATCGAGAGGAGTACAGTCATCAGCAAGCTTAACTCGAACGTTCCGAGTCGTGACCTGGATTACGTCGACTTATGTCGGCCGCGAAGCACTGGGCCCTATTGCCGAGATCATAGCTCGATATGCTTGAATAGAATCTCGGCATGCATGGGTAACATCTCGGAAACAGATTCCAAAGCTATGCGATGCTAGCGTCAGTCAAACTGCTTCAGGGCACGCTGCGGAGCGTTGATGTTATGCTTGCTGACGACTGTATATCCTCCACGATTGCTAAGTACCGGCTCACCCCACACGCTCAATCAACCATACCAGCCTGCAAACGTCCGCCGCTGATGTGGAATGCGCCAAAACTGACACGTTTCGCGCAAACACGCAACCTCGCTGGCGGTGAGGACATACTGTAGCGCCATCTGCCGGAATCGTTCTGTGGCGCATAAAACAACATTACGTGGGACCGGCTGCGCAAAGTGTTCGACAACTCCCGTGATTCAGGCAGTTCTCGCTCCGCTAGTGTTTGTAATAACTGCGACACAACCTAAAATGTTTACCGACAAAGATTTTTAGGGGGCCGACGTATATATGGTCATCGCCGCGTCGTGCGCTTTGGACGGAGCGCGTGCGCTTGGTGCCATGGACGTACAATGTGAAGAGGTGCAATGGTAAAAGGTGAGTTGTAATCAAAATTGTCGATAATCTGTAAATCGATACATTCTCAAATTGCACGAATATTTATGTTCACTGAGGCTAGTGCGATAACGCGCACCTGTTCCTTGATTTTGCGCGGAGAGTGCGTGGCCGAGAGTTAATGTTTTGATCAGTGTGGATTGCCGTGCTCCGTTCACGGCAGCACCTCGTCCTAGTTTTCAGAGCAGTATCAAGTGGCCAAAGGGGAACGATGCTTTGGCATTAGTTATTAGGTTCGGTTGACGTTTCGTAAAGGTATAACAGCTCCTTTGCCGCAATAACCTTACTTTTCACAACAACCACGGCTCGTACGGCCTGCTACCTTCCCCAGAATTAGTACCAGACGAATATTGGTTAGACATGTTTCAATAAGTGTACATTAGCCCGCATATATTTTGTCTCCCTAATGCTCGCTTCCGCTACACGTGGTTCCCTGCGCGGGATGTATTGAGTCATGTGATGTGATGCGCGAACGTTGCAATATTACCTGCTCTAATCGTTTGCTCGGCAATAAATTAAAGTTACCGTATCTTGTTTTCAGTGACTCTGCTGCTGCGCTGAATATTCTGTCATCAACCAATTTGTTTACTAGCAGCTACGCACGTCAACGCTGTTAACACAAGAGACGTCTGAGTATGGAACACAATATGACAGCATTTTGAGAAAATCATTATCGCCGCCATTGAGATTCAGACAGCTGGAAAATGCCTGTAGCCCTGGCATGAATAAACGTCGTAAATTCTATGTGTACCTTCCCGAAAATCCCACGCCGTACTCACAAGATATCGACCCCAACGTAGTGCACTATATATTGCTTGCCGCACATGCAATAATCAATGCTGGGTTGTTTCCACATTCCCGGCTTCATCGAACACGCATCCCCCTAGCTGCTCCTTCGTTTTAGCGTATGCACGAAAACTCACACAGGGCGAGAAGTAGCGACCGCATTACGCGTTCCTTTAACCATACAAGCGCCGAGCAGAATGGTTGCTGTGATTTCACGCTTCGCGAATCGTTCTTTCGAGCATGGTGCTTATAAATACAATAGGTTCCTCTGTCCACATATCCGCGAAGAACACCTTCATATATAACGAACATTTTATCTTCAATCATTAACGAAAAATAATTGCAGGTGCAGGGACGCTCAAAAAAAATTGGCCGCTGAGTGATTTGCACGCGGGAGGATGAAGGGTGAGTTGTTTCGCCAATTTCAGGTCTACAGTTTAAAAAAATTACTCCAAGGTCAGAGTAAAACTAAAACGCTTGTCCTCTAGCGTCGCCCCTATTCAGAGTGATTTTTGCGGCGGACATCCGAAGCAAAATTTTTGTTTTAGATGCGGAGCATCTAATACTCGAGGCTTGTAGTGCGGCGCCGTCCGCAAGCTTCCTCCTCCTTTTTCCACCATCTGTGCATCCCTTCCTCCTCTAGACACCGCGCGCGCTTCACTCCTCCACCATCTGTGCACCCTTCCTCCTCTACACACCGCGTGCGCTTCTCCTCTTCACGAACATTCGCTCGCTGTATAATGTAGCGCGCATGCGCCGTCACGCTTCGAGACCATGGGCAGCTGACGCGCGCGCATGCGCCGTTGCGCTTCGAGAACATCGGCAGCTGACGCACGCGCATGCGCCGTTGCGCTTCTCCCCCTTCTCGAACATTCGACAGCTGACGCGCGCATGCACCGTCACCCACCATCTGTGCCGCGTGCGCTTCTCCCCTTCGAGAACATTCTACAATTCTCCTGATTCTCCAGTGGACGCGCATGCGCCGTCGCGCTTCGAGAACATTCAACAGCTGACAGTGCATGCGCCGTCGCGCTGTATATATACTCAAGGTCGGCGCTCGCTCGCTCAGTTGCGGCTCGTCGGTTGGTTTGTACGACGCGTCGACGTCCAAAGTCACGGTGAAATGAATTCCAACGAATCCACAAACACAATGATCGACGTTTAACACCCCCTCCTACAACCACGTTAACCAATTTAGCCATCGACCCAAGTAAGTCGCAATTTAACACCCCATTTCACAACCACGTTAACCAATTTAGCCATCGACCCAAGTAAGTCGCACTTTAACACCCCGTTAACCAATTATATGCTCCGCATCCTCCTCAGTGTTCCCCCGAGGGAAGCTGCGGGCAATTTTTTTGCTCACTGGAGGAAGTTCGTGAAACTCCCGTAGTACTTCTAAGATATTTTACTCCGGCCGACCGGAGCGATGCGTGGCGCTACCGGAGTACATTTTACTGGCATTTTCCTCCAGCAGGCCGGAGTGATTACATGGCACCTCCGGAGCAATTTGCGCTGGTTTTTCACTCCGGCTATCCGGAGCTTTCGTGTGGTACCTGCGGAGTATTTTACGAATGTATTTACTTTGTCCGGGCAGAATTTTAGTGATGTGAGTCAGTAATTTTTTGAAGTGTTTGCTCCACTGTTTATTTACTGTATGCTGATTGTTTCAGCATTTGTTAGATGGCGGAAGTTCCAATTCTCATGCAAGTACTGCAGAATTGCTGTGTATCCTTTTCCACGGAGCTCTAGCAGATGAAAACCAAGAAAACACTTCAGTTCTTATTCTTTGATTTATTCAAAATAAGCAGTCATTTCTCTGTGATCACCCAGCATTTGAATAAAGAAGACAAGAACAAACACGCAAAAAACCACCAAAAACAAAACGTAATAAGAACGATCCCATGAAATCAACAGCACTCAACTTTGCACAAAAGCGCTTCAAAATGAAGTCCATAATGCTGCAAAACGATGCAAGACAAACGAAGAAATCACGGCCACCGAGAACAACTCTTCATCATCCCCGAAGGACCAATCATCAGATTCATTGACGACGCCAGGATTGAGCTGATATATTCCTGCATAATTTAGCAAGAAAAGTATTTATGCTTGAGAACTGCAAATCATGCGAGAGGCACGGAATCTCTGAACACTGGAGCCACAGACAATCAATAATTCCTATACAGTTTGTGAGTCTATGAGAAAAAAACATCTTTCAAAACACACACACACACAGACACGCACACGCACACACACACACACACACACACCACACACACGCGCGAGCACACACACACACAGTTGATGAGCGCTCAATATCAAGAAGCACATCCGATGTAATCCGGTGTGAGACAGCCGCAACATGATAAACAGACACCTCCTGACGCAAAGTTCTAAACAAAGTTTTTTATATATTTCTGATTTGATAGCTCTATCTTTGCTGAAACAAGCAAAAGAGTTTTTTGACAAAAATAATTTTATTTCAGTACTCTTTTAGACAGCATCAGCAACGCCCTTCCCAATAATTTCCTGATTTTATCAAATAATAAGTCTGAATATTCCAGTCGCATATTATTGCGTGTTCATCGTCATACTTCTGCAAAGTGGACCCTTACACTTTGCATGGTTTTGGCCTGTCTTTAAGAAAGCCTTGCGTCATCTACTTTGGAAAATAATTTGCGAGTCAAGTTGGCAGTGTTATATACATTTTTTTTAATTTGCACTGCCCGCTCTGCTTGGACATTAGTCGTTGTGAACATTCATTTTTCAAAGTAGTTATTGTATGAGCATGTATTCAATATTACGACCAGCTTGAAGCACAAATCGAGGAAAAGTTCACAACATTCTAACAAAATAAGAGAGAGAGAAATAATTAAAAGGAAGAGACAGGGAGGTTAACCTAGACGAACTGGTTTGCTACCCTGTACGGGGGTGGGGAAAAGAGTCGGAAAGAGGATAGCTATAGAGAGATATAAAATAAATTAGAAAAAAAACAAAATAAATAAGCAATAAAAGGCACAAACATAACGCCACCTGAGCCAACTGCATTTTCAGAGAAATGAGGGAAGGGTGACCAGTTTACTTATCTTAAATGTCCGTGGAAGCATCACTGAGTGCCATTATCTAATCCTCGAAAACGTTTTTCTCCTCTTCTGTTCACAAGCCAGCGTCGTTGCAATGTACTGGTCATAACTGCGTCTCGGCACTGTTCACTTTCCCGTCTTTCACCCCCGCTCGCCCCCCACCCCCCAAAAAAGCTGCAGCCACAGCAACGGGAGGATGATTTAAAATATAAAAAAGCCGCAGAAAGGACCGTCATCATCTCTACCACCATCAACACAGAAAATATGGCTAAATTTTCAGACGGGTGCCTTCTCTCTTCTCTCTTTCTTTTACTACAATGTCCTCTCCGTCAGAGAATGTTGAGCCGGGCTGTCATATAGGTTAACTTTACTACCTCCGCCCCACCCCCCTTCACAGAAACATCGAGCGCCGCACGACTCGTTCTGCCAAGCAACTCCTCTTGCTTTTTTGTTGTTTTTTGCATTCCCCATCTTTAGTATTGTCAGTTTGTATCAACCCTTTCTTTGTTTTCCTGATACACCACGTCCCGCGAAGAGCCTAGTATACTTGTAGATCAATATTTCGGATACCATTTATCGAACCAAATTACCTTTTTGAAAAGTATGAGCGCGTTTGTGCGTTTTAAAGGCTGTACCATTTACATTGCCCTACCTCAATTCACTACATTTAGAAAGAATTATAACTTATTTTAGTTATTCAAGTTTTGATGAAGAACGGCTATTTGGGCTAGTTGGTTGGAATTCATGATAATAAGGGCTGCAGCGCGAGCACGAAGGTGCTAGAAGAAAAGTGAAACGAAAGGCGAGGCAAGGAAAGCAAAGAGGCAGAGCGATGGCATTGGCGAGTCACGCGATGTCGTTTACTATGTCACAGCGCTCGTGTTGTCTTCTTTGCTTTCCTTGCCTCGCCTTTCGTTTCACTTTTCTTCTAGCACCTTCGTGCTCGCGCTGCAGCCCTTATTACCATGTATTCAAATTTTATTACTTCATCTTTCATATTCTATCAAAATAAATTTTACGCAGGGCTGGACTCATTGTGCTCAGATGTGCTCAATGTCACCGAAGTTCACTAAGAAATGCTTCGCATATAAAAGACACGTAGTCCAAACATTGCGTTATCAGAATTCCTCTGATTTTTTACTGACGTGATTTCTCACTGATCACATGCCTGGCTTATCACCCCAACGTCATACAATCTTAGCACTACCTCACAAGAATAACAGAGGTAATTCAAGGAGAACTCACTCACGATTTGTTCGCTGCATCAGCAACCGCTGGGCCCCTCAACACTCGCGAGATCACAATGTGTCGTTTGTTGCTTGGAACCATCACACGATTACCGTTCGCACAACTCCCTTCTGTCATTGATAACTTTTGTTGCTGCTGGTCACGTGTGACATCCAGATGGTGTTCACAACGATTTCTCTTTCTCTAACGTGGCTGAACGCTTCGCACAATACTCATTGCACCGGATCTGTCTGCGACATGTTGGTTTGTGGGGAACGGCCTCCCGGTGGCGAGGCTGCCTACGTCACTCCTCGAACAGCCAATGAATGCCGCTGAGCGATGAGAGGGAGCTATTGTGGAGCATCCACAGGGGCAAAAGCGATGTTCCGGAGCATTTCTGGAGAAACCACGGGAACATCATCAGGGGATTAGCCCCGTTTTCCTCCGCTTTCCTTCGTCCGGCGCCTACCACGGGAAAACGGTAGAAAACGAATGTATTTGCTCCGGTACAATCCGATTTGAATGAGGCAACCGGAGCAGAGCGGGGGCATCTTTCCCCGATTCCTCCCAGCTGGGTATATTTTTGTTTACAGAGTGTCATTCAAGTGTATCGGTGCCGAGACGTTTTGGTAGGGCTCATTCATCATAAGGCTTATCCGAATGTGTCCGGCACTGCGGCATTGAGCGTATAAACAAACCTGTAAGTTAGCGAATGAACTGACTCGGGCTTCAAAGCAAGCGCGCTGCACTGTCGATGGCACTGGCGAGTCACGCGATGTCGTTTACTACGTCACAGCGACAATAGCGCTGGCTTCTTCAGTGGTCACCCTCACTCACACTCCGAACTCTCGATCTCGCCTTCTTCCACACGTTTTTTTTTTCTCATCAAGACAAGAGAACAGCACGCGCTCATGTTCCCAGGGGCAACTTTCCTCCTCTTTATGAGCACAATAAAGAGTGCACAGTCAGCCGCGTGAATACCTCCTTGCAGTATTGCTTGCCTCTGCGGCTGACGCTGCTTGCGCATGCGTATTACCGATACATGCGCGGCACGCCCCGACATGAACGGAAGCTAAACATGCAGGAAGGAACATGCAGCTAAATAAGAAGGACTTCGCTCGCGCGGCCTGCATTGCAAGCGCCCAGAGCTGCCGGCCGCCTATAAGGCGTGCTTCGAGGGTGCGCCTTTTTCTTCACCGCACTGTAACGGCTAGTTCTTGCCGGATGGCTTCATGCAGCCGAAACGTTTTCTAAATTTTGGAGCGTCCCGCATATAGGACGTGCGCTAGTTAGGACTTGATTAAGAGTGTACTAGAAGGCCAACGATCACAACAAGTACTGATCCAAGTACCTATAGGAAAAAACCACAAAGTAACCTAATACTTTGTTGCCTATCCCTAGACTTCGCCATTATCAACAAATGTTTCGTGAGTAGGAGTTTTAAACCAAGTAGCCGCGCCTTCTGAGAGCCGTTGTTACGCCACCTTATCGAACCAGGAGGCTACACACATCATGAAGACCTAGTTGTGTGTAAGTTGAAAATCAGTGTAACGTTCATAAAAATTCCCAATTAACATTGAAGCATCTATATCATAACGCTGGATTTATAGCAACCATGACACCACGCCAAAGGAGTGAAAATACGGTCGATCAGGAGAACCTTTTCTGCAAGTGTTTGTCTTCATCTATAAAACGTTTTGTTCTCCTTCGCAAACTTGTGCTGGTACTAGGCTGATAACTATTTTCTTTCGTAAATCTTCTGCGAACCTAAGGGCTGTGCAGAACTAGTTTCTTTGTGGAAAAATAAGAAGGCAATGCAGTTTTCAGGCTACCATGTGTAGTAAGGAAAATGCCTGCACTAGTTTGTGGCCTACAATGCACTCTTAAGAATTTTACACCCATAAGAATGTATTTGTTTTGTCCCATGGGCAACACCTTTTTAGGGTGTCTAGGAACACCCTAAACAATAAGGTATTTAGAAACACCTAAAACCGTAGGGTGTAAAGAAACGTTACACCCTACTTTAATAGGTGTTTATTAACACCCCTAAACTATGGGTGTTGGATGAAGCTACCCCCATGCGAGTGGGGTGTACACTGAAAACCCCCTTACAATGGCAATTATATGAATGAGCATACTTGATCAAATGAAGTGCACTTAACGGGCAACAAAAGCAGAGACACAGGAGGTGACGCTTAGACTTGTGTGTTGAGGAGACCCGTTCACAGCCCTTCATTCCGTCAAATATGCATCACCAACTGGACCAAGCCTCCATTGTTCTCAGGGAGAAGCATATATGAACCTTTTCTGCGTCTTACAGGAAAGAAGGAAGATACTGGTGTCACCCACTGTACTTATACCTGTATGCATGCAGCTGATAAAATAAGGTGCCATGTTCTTGAAGGAGCTGCATGATACCGGTGTATATAGGTGTACGTAGATTGGGCCGTAAACGACAAAGACGCGGAAGACACACACACACACACACACACATACACACACACACACACATACACACACACACACACACACACAGTAGTGCAAGAAGTAACCTGTAGCGTAAGGTCCAACCGAACATAACGCCGAAGCAAGGAACAATTAAGCCCATATTTTAACATTTATTATAGAAAAACTGCAAATGTGACAAACAGGACTCTGATGGCATTCTGCAAAATTTTGAAATATGTCATGATACCAAGTTTCTTTCTCTCTATACTAAAAATTCATTGTTTTCAATACAATAAATCTCCACAACTTTCAAAGCATTTGCGCTAGTCGGGCAAACGACTGAGACGTATGGCGTTTGATTGACACCTATACAATAGAAAAAAACACGTAGAAAGAGTAAGCGAGTTTCTGGAGTCACATATACAACCTATTACATCTCGCAGTGTAAAATTCGACATTAAAAAAGAGAACATTCAACAAGGTAGTGTAACTGGGGTCGCATTAATATAATGTCAGTGTTGGTATAATTCTAACTACAAAACCACTCGTCACTGCTGTTTGCACAATCATCTTCAGCTGCTGAGATGACTGGCGCTTTTTGAGAGAAGTGGGGCTAAGCTGTTGTTTCTGTACAGGAAATTCAATCCCGGAAACCTAAAATAAATACACAAGGAACAATGACTGTAATTTCACAAAGAGTGCAACATACAGTGTGCACCATGCATAACTAACTGCTTTCTTATGTGCAAGTATAAATTGAGTGCATAGCAAGCATATTCAGTGGCATCGGGCTCCACTGCAGTGAGAAATGCTAGAAAAGGTTTGCTGAGCAATAAACGCCATAAACAGCGCGCAGTTGCAGAATCATTATACCTTTCGTGCAGTAGGTATGAACCTTACTTTACTCTTTCAGCTTGCTCGCGCAGGCAAATAAAAAGTTGCTGCTCCAAGTTGATAATGTTTCATTAGCTGCATGCAACGACCAATCTAAGTGAATGTCAAGTTCTATGCTTAAGTATGCATGAACACATCTGCATGTGCTTTTCTGCAGATCTACCATGGTACTCATTCGATTAGTTTATTTATTTATTTATTTATTAACAACACTGCCACTCTAATCAGAGATTATAGCAGGGAAGACATACGAAAACGAATATTTGTTCACACAGATTCATATTGATAGAAAACACAAAAAAAGCCGGTATCACAAAATGACATGCAAATCATAGGTTATACATTGCCGTTATGAACACGCAATCAAACAATTTCAGTAATAGCAAAACAAAATCATGAACTAGGTTATCGTCGAAAACGACCGCGAAAACATAATATATGCATTTGTAATATGGGGTAGGAAAAACAAGTAGGCAGTTTTATTGAACAACTTATTCAAATAATTTTACGAATAGTAAAGTAATCGAAAAACATGTCACATGAACATAACAATCATAAAAAACAAAACGTTTGTATTAGCAAATTGACACTGACTCGTTTATTTTGTATATCGATGATGTGATGTTAGTGCGATTTGCGAGGCAAGCAATTCGCTTTTAATCGAAGCTGTAAACAAGTTTTAGGATGATTCAGTGCTTAAGGTGGGTTTTAGCGAGTTCTAATCTTAAATATTTAGAGGAAAAAATGAGTATTTAAAGCATTTAGCGTTAAAAGAGTATTCTACAAGAGTATGGGAATGATTATGACGGCTTGGTCTGCCGTGAAAAAAAGATAGATACCTTGAGGTATCTATTTTTATTATGTTGTGGAGTAATTGAAACATTAGCTTCAGTCTTGTTAGTTTTGTTCGTTTTTTTAGTGTTAAACTGCCAGCGTTATTGAGTAGGTGCGTCGGTGAGTCTGTTAGTCTATACTTGCTAAAAATAAACCTTATTGCTTTTTTTTGAACCGCTTCTATTTTATTATTCTGTAGGTCGGTACACGGGAGCCAGACAGGGCTGGCATATTCTAATACAGATCTGACGAGGGTACTATAAGCTATTAGTTTTGTATTAAGTGGTGCGAGTTTAAGACGTCTTTTCAAAAAAATAGTCTTTTTATGGCTGTGCTAGTAATATTATCAATGTGGATATCCCATCTGAGGTTGTTTGAAATCGTTATTCCTAGATATTTGTGGCTAGAGGCTGTGGCTAAGGGGCAGTTGTCAATCGTGTAAGAAAAGTTAGACCTGTGTTTTTTGCGAGTTATTGTCATCGAGACACATTTACCAATATTATGTGACATTTGCCATTTTTTGCACCACACGTGTACGTCTTCTAGTGCTTGGTTAAGAATTTGGTGATCCGTAGGAGTATTACTTTCCTGGGAAAGTACGCAGTCATCTCCAAAGAATCTTAAATTTACTTCAGTTGAGTGGGGCAGATCATTAATGAATATTGTGAATAATATTGGTGCTAAGACGCTGCTCTGTGGCACGCCTGACGTGACTGCTGCTATTCTAGAGGTGGTGTCCTGCAACTGTACAAATTGTGAGCGATTGCTTAAGTAATCCTTATTCCAGTGAACAATGAGGCTATCTCCAAGAGTAACTTCTAATTTACTTATCAATTTTGTATGAGAAACTCGATCAAATGCCTTCGAAAAGTCTTAGAAGATGAGGCCAATTTGTTTATGGTTATCAATTGACTTGGCTGCATCGTGTATTAATTTTAAAAGTTGAGTTACCATTAAAAAGCCTTTTCAGAAACCGTGTTGTACAGGAGACAGGATATGATTTTTTTCTAAATAAATACTTATGTGTTTCAATATCATATTAAAAGGAACACAGTAAGACGCGCAACAACTTATACATATTTTATCTGTATTGCACAAAAGCACAATGCCACTGAGCATACATGATGGTATGCGCATTGATAAGGTATTCAGTGCAGGTAACTTGTAAAATTAGGTACTGTACAGTTACGTATCAAAATGCGAATGATACTAATATTCTTGAACTGGCTCACAATGACACTATTATATAATGGAAGAATTGGCTATCGGGTCATTCCACAAGAGACGTCCCAGCCATTTTGGTGACCACCGCAAATGTATTCGAAAAAAAATCGCACTATTTTTACTGCATTAAAAAAGTAACTGCTAGAATATTTCGCAGACAAATAATTTATTGGTCACGTGGCTGCCTCCTGAACTCCTCGGAATCTCGTCTGGATGTTTGCTAAAAAAATTATTTTCATAAGTATCTCTTCTTTCGTGCCAAATTTGGTCTACAAGTTGAGCGAAAGGTTTGCGCAAAGTGGTTGAAACTCAGTTATATTATTACCATTTTTCGACCACATACGCCTCAAATAATTTAGCCGAAATGTGTTATATCTGCATTTTTCTATATCAATACTGATCTTTGAATGACTATCTGAGGAGTGAATGCTTAATCCACATAAGGTATATTTGGAGGAAAAAATATTTTAGACCTCTCAAGCTGTCAAACTTTACGAGAAAAAATCGCAAATTTCACGAAATATTTGTTTTGTCTATAATGAGACGCAACTTGCACCTTGTGGTGGTTGAAATAAAATGGAAGTTGCACATAAATCGAAGCAAATAAACAGTTCTTTTCATGTGCCAATTTTTGTCATAGCAATTTATGTTTTGAGAAAAAGATCACAGCATATCCACGGAGTGAATGATGATGATTGGGGCGTAGCGTTCGTCCGTCCGGACGCACAAACGGATGGACAGACAGTCTGACGCCAGTAGGAACGAACAGAAAGACGGACGGACTCACGGAAAGACCGACACACGGAAGCCCGGACGGATGCACAGACGAACGAACGAAGGCACAAATGGATGGATGAACGATTCGCCCCACGAATCATCATTTTGTCCGTGTATATGCTGTGAAAACCACTAACGCTATCTATTGTGCAACTCATCAAGTGGCTACATAATACTAGTACGACTACAGAGGCGGGAATGACCCACGGCCTCAAGAGCTCTGCCCCTAAATGATTTTTTGAAGTTCCAAGTTCCCCATTCGCCATTTGGTCATACTGCAGCCGACGCCTCGAAGTTCCCCATTGCTGTTGATGGGAAAATTCAAAAATATTTTCTAAATTAAAATAGAAATTGTAATGAAACTTGTCACATACAAAGAACTGCTTATTTGCTTTCAATTTAGGTAGAAGGTGATTTTTAATTGGACCACCACATGGTGCAAATTGCGTCTCAGTACGGACAAAAAGGACAATTCTGTGTAATAAGTGATCTTTTTTCGTAGAGGTTAAGAGCTTAAGATGTCAAAAAATAATTTTTCATCAAAATATTTTTTCTGTGAAGTAAGTAGTCACAGCTCAGATATTCGTACAAAGTGCAGTATAGCAATAAGAAAATGCAAACATAACACACTTTGTCTGAACTCTTGCAGACGTATGTGGCCGAAAATTTGTATTAGTATTGCTGAGTTTCAAACACCTCATATAAGCTCCTTTACTTAACGTGTACAAAACTTAGTATAAAAAAGGTGCGGAACTTGTAAAATATTTTTTTTCACAAACAACACTCAAACAACAGTCTGCAAAGTTCGAAAGGCAACCATGTGACCAAAAACTTTTTTCTCTCCGAAATATTCAAGCAGTTCACTGTTTTCAGTGCATTAAATCAGCTTGATTTTTTTTCAAACACATTAGCCATAGCCGCGAAATTGGCTGGGAAATGTCGAATAAAGTGACCCTGTTACCTTCACTCAATGACCATTGCATACTGCTAAATTAGGGCCATTTGTTTCAATCAAGCTGTCAGGGTGAGAAAGCATAACTCCTTCCCGACGCAGCGTAGGCTGTTCAGTGGCTGTGCGTGTTGTGTTCACAGATAGATATGCTGCCCAGTTTTACATTTTGGCTGCAACACATGCTTAGATACTGGGCAGCATGTATGACATTAAAGTGTTTTTGTACAACAAAAAAACTAATAATACGCTTCACATAGCGAAAATACCTTTAACATCTGAAGTACTTAGCGAAGTTAAACGCCAAAGCGAGGCGATGGCAATAAAACTCTGAATAACAAGAATATTTTGAAAGTTACACATGATGGAAACAATCTGAATAAAATGTGCTCGAACGTTAGCAGTTATGTTCAAACAATCATTTGCGCTGTTCAAGTAGGCAATTCGACCACACACACAGACTAAATGTCTGTTCAAACAAAAGTCCAGCTTCAGTGCTCGATCCGCTACATAGGCATGACTGTCGGCAGTGTCACGCTACGTTGCGGGTGAACGAAAATACCGGGGAAGACAAATTTAACGAAATTGCATGTATTAGCAAGTAGGCAGACTTCGCGAGGCGCACCAAACGCGAAGCAATATGCTGTGTTGTCACCCGATGCCTCAACCCGAGTTATCATGGGAGTGTTACCGCACAAAACAAAAAAGAACCGAAAAGAACGACATGGACACCACGCCCTTGTTTTCCTTTCTCGGTCTTTTTGTGCAATAAGAAAAAAAAGAAAGTAAATGAACTACCAACATGCCCAAGCATATGCGTCTTACATACGGTTGATGCTTAGAGCTAACAGGTGCCGTCCCCACACATGCATTATTTAGTAACCTAAAATTGATGTGCAGCATGACGGGCCCCGTTAAAAACGGCTTCCAACAAAGGGCACCGCAAAAATCTGTGCAATTTCTTCGCTGAACCTCAGCGGCGCATGCTCACTCTTTTGTGTACTTCAAACAATCTAAACAAACAAACAAAAAAAAATTCCCCACAATCACACTTCGCCATCATCCTCGTGAAACAGTTCGGATAAATATTCTCGCTAAGTAAACAAATGATGATGTGTCATCAACTAGTTGAAAACAAAATTGTTTGAAGGCGTTATTCTCGTGCTCACGCAGTTAACAAAGCGCTGAACGGAACAACGTGAGAGCGGTACTCACTATTTCACTTCGAGTGCTCCATAATATGAATCCACAGGTCCAGTCTTCAGGATGGTGCACCTTCGCAATAATCAGCACTGACAGAACACACTGGTGGAGCACAGAGCGCAGACACATTTCAAACTAAACACGGACTAATTAACTCTACCGATCGAGAAGCAACGCGCACCACACGCACACACACGGGAGGGTTTTTCGCCAGCGCACACAGTGACATGTAAGACGATGTCGACCCCGTTCCAGCGCTGTGCGCCCGGCGCGCAGCAATACCGGGCAGCCAAGGTTGTCTAGGCGACGAGACTTGATGGCGCCTTGTGGCGCTCTCAGACCGGCTAGATGCGGTTTAACGCTAGCTCCGGCCCTCTGCTGATAGCGCGGGCGCTGCTTTTTTTTTTGCGGCAGCGATCTGTTACGTTATACTCTTTCTTTAACAGTGCTTCTGAATCGCAGTGAACTTTGTGACGGTGCAGTGCGGCCAGCATGAGCTACTAGCCAGAACAAGCATTTGTAATATTCAGAAGCAATGTTTAGCGCACCTTCACCGACCTAATGTAGTGAATTTTGGTAAAAAAGCTAAGCTGATGCTTTTTGCTTAGCTCTATGGGTCTTTAGGGACTGCACATTAAAGGTCACGCAGGCGATATTTTATCAGCACTTTCATTTCGATGAAGACATTGCAACATTGCATGCATCGGCGGTCACACTGTTCGATGAGAACATATTGCCACGTGCGTCTGCTAGGAAGGCGAAGACGACAGCGCATACGCGCATCTGCATGCTTTTATTCAGCAAGCAATAACAACAAAGAAGAGGAACGCTCTGGCACGCAGTAGATAAAAATACTGACCTGCTGCTACTTTCTCAACCTGGTAATTACTACTTCTGTCTTTCACGTTGCGGCAATACATTGTACTTAGCTTGCAGTCCTTGGAACAAGACCACAGCTGAGAATATTTCATCAATGCTGTTTTCTCACTACCTACAAAGTCAAGGGTTTGACCGAAGCACGTCTGCTGGGGAAGTTACATAAATTAAAAGAAGGTGATCCACAAAAAAACAGAGAGAGAGAGAGAGAACTATAGAATGCGTTTCGGCTCTCCGGAGGTTCGCAATTTAGCCCACAAGGCTCCCGTCAATGTGAGAAAGGCTCCGTCAAGGTCACAGAAATGTCCTTATTCTGCATTTTTCTTTATGGTCGGTGTCGTTTTCCTAATTTCCATGACGCACACTTAAGGACACCTGAAGAGGAACATTCGCTACAGTAGTTAAATAAAACGTGCCTGCTAAAAAGTGACGTCAATGTTCGTTTTTAAGGGACCTGATGGCCTGCTGACGTGGTGGTTATGGCTAAACAACTGTGCTGTTGTTGCTTTTTTTTTGCAGGTGGTGGACGTTTTATCTCTAGCTTTAAAAGCTTCGATCTTAAGGGGACGGGGGGAGGGGGTAGTGTTCTACGCATGGCTACACCAATGTGCGCGACATTACCTTGTTAAGGGAAATCAGTGTACTTTGTGAGTGTTGACTAATCACGCAAATGACACAGATGAAAAAACAGGTACAGGAGAATCGGCCCTTACTGTATTGAACAAACGTCGCTTCTATTGTATCTTCCATCCTATAGTAGTTTGCGTGCTTTATCGATGAAAACTGTGTTTCGATCACATTACTTTTTGCTTCAATTCCTTACTAGACTCGCAAGCAGCTAGTAGTGAGAGCCTTGCTGGTATCAAGATGGTTAACGTATACTAACAGTATAAGCAAAACGGACCGAAAATGTGCATTTGTAGCCTTGTAGGCACGTGTGCTCAGATTTGGGTGCACGTTAAAGAACCCCAGGTGGTCAAAACTTTTGGAGCCCTTCACTACAGCGTCTCTCATAATCATAAGGTGGTTTTGGGACGTTAAACCCCACATATAAATCAATCAATCAATTAGCTTCACATATACCACCGCAGGGGCGCCTGCGCAAGTAGGCGTTTGGTGTGTAGCGACACCACGAACCCGAGCTAACGGGGGAGTTTCGACTCCCTCCCACGCCTAGCCGTGCGTGGCTTTGCCGTGTCCGAGGAAAAGGGGATCCTGGGGGTTGAGCCGACGCTGGGTGATTGGACCGTTAAGGCCCCCCGGCAGAGGCAACACACCCCTTTGTCCCCGGCTTCACGTAGACGGCACCCCTGAGCTGACCCACCCAGGGGAATCGGCAGTCGCCTTTTCCTATCTCTCTCTCCCTACATCTTCGTCTTTATCTCTTACTATTTATCTGTCCTGTCTTCTACTCTCTTCCGTTTACTTCCAAACTTCCTGGCGGCTAGGGTTAACCCTGTGCAAATAGCCTACCTTGGTCTAGGCGCATTGGGTTATAGTGGCGTTGTACGGCTGGCGTCTGCAGGTTTCAGCATTTGTAACCTTGTAGCGTCCCCTCGTTGGGCTCCGTGGTGGGTGGCCGCCAACGCTGCTGAACAACAATAAGGAAAACATGCATGGAGCATTCCCACTACTGTCTGATCGTACCGGCTTAAAGCCGGTACGCACCGAGGATCTCACCAGAGAAGGATTGGCCACTCTGGTGCAGTATCTGGCCACCCCCTCCCGTAGGCATTCGTCAATTAACTCACGGCCCTCAGTCCCCACCAGCTGCGGAGCAACTGACCACGGCAGCGGTCAGATCTGCAAAGCAGCAGAGGGTGCTAGGAATCTCTGGATACGGACAGGCCACCATTGGAACTTGAACTTAGCAACGTTTAACGTTAGAACGTTATCTAGTGAGGGAAGTCTAGCTGTATTATTCGAGGAGCTAGAAGGCATTAAATGGGATATAATAGGGCTGAGTGAGGTTAGGAGGACAGATGAGGCCTATACTGTGCTACAGAATGGGCACGTCATTTGCTATCGGGGCTTGGCAGACAGAAGAGAACTGGGAGTAGGGTTCCTAATTCACAGAAACATAGCTGGCAACATAGAGGATTACTATATCATTAATGAAAGGGTGGTAGGCATTGTAATAAAACTGAATAAAAGATACAAAATGAAGGTAGTACAGGCTTACGCGCCTACATCCAGCCATGATGACGCTTCAGTTGAAAGCTTCTATGAAGACGTGGAATCGGCAATGAGTAAGGTGAAAACACAGTATACTATAGTAATGGGCGACTTTAATGCGAAGGTAGGGAAGAAGCAGGCTGGAGACCAGGCAGTAGGAGATTATGGCATCGGCACTAGAAACGCCAGAGGAGAGCTACTAGTAGAATTCGCGGAACGCAATAATCTGCGTATTTTGAATACCTTCTACCGAAAACGAGAAAACCGCAAGTGGACATGGAGGAGCCCTAATGGCGTAAATAAGAACGAAATAGACTTTATAATGACTGCACACCCAGGAGTCGTGCAGGATGTGGAAGTGGTTGGCAAGGTAAGATGCAGTGACCATAGAATGGTACGGGCTGGAATCCGCCTAGACTTGAAGAAGGAACGACAGAAACTGATACGCAAGAAGCAAATCAATGAGCTAGCACTGAGAGGGAAAGTACAGGAATTCAGAGTGTCACTGCAGAACAGGTACTCTGCTCTTGGCGAGGAAACCAACCTTAGCGTAGATACAATGAATGATAATCTGACGAGTATCATCACGGAGCGTGCAGTGGAAGTTGGAGGCAGGGTAGCTAGACAGGACACCGGCAAGCTTTCCCAGGAAACGAAGAACCTAATTAAGAAGCGTCAAATCATGAAAGTGTCAAGTACAACAGACAAAATAGAACTGGCAGAGCTTTCGAAGCTGATTAATAGACGTAAAGTATCCGATGTAAGAAGGTATAACATGGAGAGAATTGAGCACGCTCTGAAAAATGGAGGAAGCGTCAAAGCATTGAAGAGGAAACTTGGGATAGGCAAAAGGCAGATGTATGCACTAAGGGGCAAAGAAGGCAAATTAACTACCAATATAGATAGGATAGTTAAAATAGCGGAGTAGTTTTACAGAGATCTGTACAGTAGCCGAGACAACCACGACATTAATACTATAAGAACTAGCAGTAACCCAGACGACACCCCACCGGTAATGATAGAAGAAGTCAGAAAAGCTTTGGAGAGCAGGCACAGAGGCAAAGCTGCTGGTGAGGATCAAGTAACATCAGATCTGCTGAAAGATGGAGGACAGATTGTGTTAGAAAAACTAGCCACTCTATTTACGAGGTGTCTCCTGACGGGAAAAGTACCAGAGTCTTGGAAGAACGCTAACATCATCTTAATACATAAGAAAGGAGATGACAAGGACTTGAAGAATTACAGGCCGATCAGCTTGCTCTCTGTAGTATACAAGCTATTTACAAAGGTAATTGCTAGCAGAGTAAAGAAAACATTAGAATTCAATCAACCAAAGGAACAGCAAGGATTTAGAACAGGCTACTCAACAATTGACCACATTCATACTATCAATCAGGTAATAGAGAAATGCTCAGAGTATAACCAACCACTATACATAGCCTTCATAGTTTACGAGAAGGCGTTTGATTCAGTAGAAATATCAGCCGTCATGCAGACACTGCGGAATCAGGGCGTAGATGAAATATATATAAACATTCTGGAAGAAATCTACAGGGGATCAACTGCTACCATAGTGCTTCATAAAAAAAGCAACAGAATACCAATAAAGAAGGGTGTAAGGCAGGGGGACACAATCTCCCCAATGCTATTCACTGCGTGCTTACAGGACGTTTTCAGAAGCCTAGAATGGGAACAGTTAGGGATAAGAGTTAATGGAGAGTACCTCAGTAACCTGCGCTTCGCCGATGACATTGCATTGCTGAGTAACTCAGGGGACGAATCGCAACTCATGATTACGTAGTTAGACAAGGAGAGCAGAAAGGTGGGTCTTAAAATTAATCTGCAGAAAACGAAAGTAATGTACAACAACCTCGGAAAAAAGCAGCGCTTTGCGATAGGTAATAGTGCACTTGAAGTTGTAAAAGACTATGTCTACTTAGGGCAGGTAATAACCGCAGAGCCAAACCACGAGATTGAAGTAACTAGAAGAATAAGAATGGGGTGGAGCACATTCGGCAGGCACTCTCAAATTATGACAAGTAGATTGCCACTGTCCCTCAAGAGGAAGGTATATAACAGCTGTATCTTGCCGGTACTTAGCTACGGAGCAGAAACCTGGAGACTCACAAAGAGGGTTCAACTTAAATTGAGGACGACGCAGCGAGCAATGGAAAGAAAAATGGTAGGTGTAACTTTAAGAGACAAGAAGAGAGCAGAGTGGATTAGGGGACAAACGGGAGTTAGGGATATCATAGCTGCAATAAAGAAGAGGAAATGGACATGAGCCGGGCATGTAGCACGTAGACAGGATAACCGCTGGTCATTAAGGGTCACCAACTGGATTCCCAGAGAAGGGAAGCGGGGTAGGGGGAGACAGAAGGTTAGGTGGGCAGATGAGATTAAGAAGTTTGCGGGTGTAAATTGGCAACAGCAAGCACAGGACCGGGTTAACTGGCGGAACATGGGAGAGGCCTTTGTCCTGCAGTGGATGTAGACAGGCTGATGATGATGATGATGATACAAATTTGGTATCACGGGACGTGAATGAATGACGAAGGTATGTGACAAGTGCAAACATGCTAATCATAAGGTGCGTGTCATGTAAAAACATGACTACATACCACGATCATTATGCGTTCTCGACCATTTCGCTAGCATCACCTATACTAAATTAAGCATTACGGTACGTGAATGGATGACGAAGGTATATCACTAGTCAAGCATGATAATTATCAGGTGTGTGTGATGCAACAACATGAATACATGCCACACTCATGATGCGCTCGTTGCTGGTTCACTAACTTCACATATCACAAATTTGGTATTACGTCACGTGAATGAATGACGGTGATAAGTGAGTGGTGCAAACATGATAATAATTAGAAGCATGCATGTGAAAACTTGACTACATGTATCACTCAAAGCGGCAATGCACTTCCACGTCGCGTCACGCCGCGCTGCGTTGCTTTCACCCATGCGCGTTTCGGCCTGCTTGGCGTCACTGTGCCACCAAGAAAGCTAGACGCGGTGCTGTCGGGATAACTTCGTCAGCACGAAATGCAGCATGTCGTTTTTCGCGCCGGTTGCCGTCGGGCCGCGCCGTTGGACGATGGTCGCACCTGGCGTCCGTTTTGCTAGCGCAGTGTCGCCGCTTGCAGCGTGCTCGCGTGTCAACGTTACGTATAGCATATTGGGTTCTTCATGATGTGCCAGCCGTTGTATCGCTAGCTTCTTATGTACCAAATTTGGTATCACGGGACGTGGATGAACGACGAATATATGTGACTGGTGCAAATATGATAATCATGAGACGCGTTTTAACTAACAACATGACTAGATGCCATGCCCATGATGTGCTCGCGCCCTGTCGTTAACTCCACGTTTACCAAATTTGGTATTGCTTGACGTGAACTGACGACGAAGGTTAATAACACGTCCAAACATCATAACCATGGCATGTGTGTCAAGTAAGAACATAAAAACATATCATGCTCATGATGCGCTCGCAGCCATTTCACTAACGTCAGAAATACCAAAATTGGTGTCACGTGACGTAAAGAGATGACGGAGGTAAATGACATGTCTAAACATAAAAAAATGGTGATATGCGTGCCATCTAAAACATGATTACAAGCTATGCCGATAGCATCCTTAAAGAACCCCAGGTGGTCAAAATTTCCGGAGTCCTTTACTACGGCGTCTCTCATAATTATATGGTGGTTTTGGGACGCTAAACCCCACAAATCAATCATCTATGCCAATACTATGCTCGCGACCATTTCGCTAACTCCATATATACTAAATTTGGTATTGCGTGACGTGAATAGAGGATGAATGTCAATGACACGTCCAAACATGATAATATTGTCACGGGGTCGTGGCGTGGCCGAAGACAGGAGACTTCGTGTTGGGATTTAACTGTTTATTTGGGCGAACCTGTGCCCGGTAAACGGAAAGTCCAATTACAGCAGTATTCTTGCACAGATAGCAGTCTCGGACTGATAGCGGCGAACGGAGCGTCGGCCTTCGATCAACAACTGACAAGTGGCGAAGCGCGTCGGCATTTATACTCTTGCTGTCGAATGTTCTAGCGTTATCGCTGGCGGGGGCGTAGGTTCCAGAACAATCTGTACCGTTCGCACAGTGGGCGTGATCTTATCGAAATGATCCACTACAGTCCGGAACCTTCTCAAAAACTGCAGGCGCGGTTCGCGCTGAGAATCGTGTGGTGTTTTGGGATGATAACAAAAAAATTGCCCGCAGCTTCCCTCGGGGGAACACTGAGGAGGATGCGGAGCATATAATTGGTTAACGGGGTGTTAAAGTGCGACTTACTTGGGTCGATGGCTAAATTGGTTAACGTGGTTGTGAAATGGGGTGTTAAATTGCGACTTACTTGGGTCGATGGCTAAATTGGTTAACGTGGTTGTAGGAGGGGGTGTTAAATGAGTGAACACGTACACACGTATGCGAAAGGGCGGCGCTGGTCGAAGGGACGTCGATCATTGTGTTTGTGGATTCGTTGGCATTCATTTCACGGCGACTTCGGACGTCGACGCGCCGTACAAACCAACGGACGAGCGGCAACTGAGTGAGCGAGCGCCGACCTTGAGTATATATACAGCGCGACGGCGCATGCGCTGTCAGCTGTCGAATGTTCTCGAAGGAGAAGCGCGCGCGCGGCACAGATGGCGACGGCGCGACGGCGCATGCGCTGTCAGCTGTCGAATGTTCTCGAAGGAGAAGCGCGCGCGGCACAGATGGTGGG